>CM077153.1:252798457-253237039 GCA_039583875.1 Platanthera guangdongensis | reverse complement strand
TTTTTTTGATGTGTCTTTGAGCTTTTGATTGCTAGACTTTATCTGATGTTGTGATAAAGTGATGTTCTCAAAGCTGAGAAGACTGTGTGATTTTAGTGCTCCCTGGTTCTTGAGAGTTAGAAAAATGATCGGCCTTCAAAATGATCTCAAGTATATGCTGTTAGCCTGGAGTCTTGAATAATTGCATCCTTTGAATGCAGAATTATCTTTGTCAGGAGGAAATGTCTCTTGTGAAGAGAAACATTCCAGAGATAATCCCTTGAAACTTGTGTTCTAGTCTAATAGAAAACGTCTAGACATTATCTTCTGAAATTAAGTGCTAGAAGAAACTCCTTAACTGTTCTAGATTTTGAATCTCTGAAAATCATTCAACTCTTCAGAATTCAATTCGTCGAACTGAGCTCCACTATCGTCGAATGAGCTCATCGATTTGGACTTATACAGTAACAGAGATCATCGTCTGAGCTCAACTATCGTCGAACTGAGCTCAGAGATAGAGAATCAATATGAAGTCAAGATCGTCGATCGAACTGAGCTCGAAGATCATCGAATGGAGTTCAACGATTTGTGTGAAGTTGAGCTCAGCGATCGTCGATTGGAGTTCGACGATCCATCGAAGTTGAGCTAGACGATCGTCGATTGGAGTTCGACGATTCGTCGTACTGAGCTCGACGATATGACTTAGTCTTCAAACTGAAAAACCTTTGTCTTGAGGGCAGCTTCCAAACCTAACTACTAACCCTTAGACTCAATTCTAATTGACCTTTAGATCTATACAATGAGGTCAAACAGGTTTCCTAAAGACATAGTAATCCTGACCCAAATTAGTAATAGGGGTATTTTCCAACAATCTCCCCCTATTTGGGTTAGGATTACTATTTAGAACTTTGAAAATTAAAGAACAACATACAAAGCAACAATAAACAACAACAAGCAGAATCACAGATATATTATCTCAGACAGAAATCAGAAATCAGAATAATTGTCACCTTACATAATTATTCTTTCTCCTTGCTCTTTATAAGTTTGATTTCTCTATTAGGATTGAGAGCTTCCTTTTTGGATCTTCTGTCATCTGCTGCACCTAGAGAAGTTTGCTGTTTGGGCCTTGGTACCACAGCTTCAGGATGCAGCTCCATATATCTTTCAGAATCAAAGAATTTGCTTGAGGTATATCTTTCAAAGTTCCATTTTCCTTTGTTCAGACAGTGTAGTAGTGTTGGAGGTATCTCTGCCTTGCTCTTTGGCTTTCTTAATTTGATCTAAGGCAGCTAACTCTTTCATCCTGGCAGTCCATGCAGTAGGGTTATTTTTGGATCTTCAAAGGGCACTGGAGGCTCATATCTGTTGGATGGATTATCTGGAGGAGCTCTGGATGGGACTACTTCTTTCATCTTATAGGGAAAAGGACCTGAAGTTTATCTGATGAAGCTTGTCCTTCCCTAAAGTATGGATGTTGTCTAGAATAGCCTTTTGAGTAGACTTGGAATTCCTTTGCTTCCTCTGTAAACTCCTCTTCTAGATTAGAACCTCTGACTGGCTTCCCCTATAATAAGATCTTGCATGAGGCTGATATGGGGTTTGGCTTTTGGCAGAAGGTTGAGCTGCTGAGCTTCCACCTGCACCTGCATCAGGAGAGATGGTGGAGGAGGATGAGGATGATGAAACTGAGAAGATCCTTTCTCATACTTCCTCTTCTTCTTCATGGCTTTAAGTTGGTTCTTGGAATACTGCATCTAGTGCTCAGTAATGGGGCAGTCATGAAGAATATAATAAGGAATATCATTAGTGTCCTTGACTTTGGCTGGAGGCACCCTTTTCATAGCTTTGCTCCTTGCCTTTCTTTTCCTGGCTATGGTGGCATTAGAATCATCAAAATCAGTCCTGAATTCATCACTTTCAGAACTTTGCTCATCATATAAAGCATCAATCTTTTTCATATATTCTTTCTGAAGTTCGGTTGGAGCAGATGAAGCAGCAGTGGTGACAGCAGCAGATACAGCACTAGTAGCAATAGAAGTTGTAGCAGTAGCAGTAGTAATAACAGACACAGAAGTTTCAGGAGCAATACTTGCAGAAGATACAGCAGCAGTAATATCAGCAGTAACTGGAGCAGCAACAGATTCAGAAAGATTTCTTTCAGATACAGGAACCTCAGCATCAGTAATAACAGCAGGAATAACATCAGCAAAAACAGAAGGCTCAAAATCATATACCTCTGTCATCTGCATATCCTTAGAGATTAACTCATCAGCAGTATCAGAACAAACAGCAGCAGCAACAGAAATAGCAACAATATTTTCAGCAGGAGTAGCAGCAGCTTCACTGGAACCAGAAGGCTCAGCAGTATATATGGAGGAAATATAGGAGCTAACTAAGCTGGAATCACATCTTGAGAAGGGCACAATGGCCTTGGAAAGATCCTCTGATGGCTGGACTGCAACTTTCTCTGGAAGACAACTGAAATAAGCTGAATCAAAATCTGAGAGCAGGGACCTGAGGTCTACTGAAAAGACAGCAACTTGAGGTGGAACTAGAGTTTGAGTTGGGGTAACAACAGCAGCAGCAGGAACTGAAGAAATAGCAGCAGCAGCAGGCAATCTCACCACTTCATTAGGCATCTCCCCCTGCCTAGATGCAGAGAATGCAGGATCAAGGCACACTGATGAAGGGATTGCCTGAGAAAAGAGAGAGGAGAGCCTGGCATAAAGGGCTACCACTGACTGAAGAAATGGAGCCAAGGAGGTCTCCAATAGAAGTGATAGCCTGGGGGCTAGCAGTTCATACAGCTGGTTAGCTAGGGCTGGAATATCTACTTGCTCAGCAGGCAATTTAGTAGAGGTAGAGGATGGAGGAGCAACTGGTGATGGTGGTGGAGAGCTGGTGGATGGTAGAAGTGAAGGTGAGGTGTGGGTATTGTAGAGATGGAAGACAGTGGTATGGAGATAGAGGGTGTGAAGGTGGGTTGATCAATAATATCTTGTAGAAGTTGTGGTATGATGTAGATGAGGAGGGTGGCTCAGGAGGAGATGAGGGTGAATCATCCATGAAGAATCATCTAAAAGATTGAATGAGGGAATGTTGATGATGTGTCAATGTCTGGTGGATGGTAGTGGTGTAATGGATGGAATACTTCTTCTGTTATTGGAAGAGTGGAGATTGGAGATGGAATAGATGTTGGAGATGGGCTGGAGATGATGATAGTGGATGAAATTGGAATGGTGGATGGAACTGGAGGGGATGAAATAGGAGTTGGAGGAGGAGAAGCAGCAGCAGGCAGGTCTTCTGCAGGGGCAGAGATTTGAGGGGAAGAGACCATTACAGTCCTTGTGCCTGAAGTTGTTCTTGCAGAAGGCCTACTGGGCTTAATATCTGCCTGTACCATTTGCCAAAGAGGGCACAGGACATCCTCTTTGAAGCATTAATATGTATCCCATTAGATACAAGTAGGGCAGGGCATCTGTTCTGAAGAAAGAGCCCTAGGATCCTCCCAAAATTCACAAAATTCTTATTGATTTTCTTCTTAATCAGGTCAAACAAGACCTCTCCCCAGTTCAACTGCTTCTTATCCACAATGGCTCCCATCAAGCACAGCTGATACATGGAGATGGTATCATGTGCTGAATGCTTGGCCAGCAAAACCTTGCCAACTATATCAGCTAAGAACCTGTATTCAACAGCTAGGTTCTTTTTTAGAAATTTGCTATGGTTAGCATCAGAATGACTCATTCTTGCCAGTAAATAAGAAAATTCCTCTCCAGACAAATCAGCAGAATCTCTTCTAGAACTTAACTCAAAAACCTCTGTCAGAATGGCTGGAGTCAAAGGTACCTGGGTTCCAGAAATTGAACCAACAAACACTATGTTTTGGTCCTGGTTGTGGGCAGTATAGACCCACTCCTTAATCTCATCAGCAGCCAACTTGATTCTTGTGGACATGATAGCAACAAGCTTCTGCTCCTTGAATAGTTCCAAAATATCCTGAAAAACTTGATCAGTGGTGCTGAAAGTCTCCATGTTTATATCAAATCCAGCATCGAATTTCATTGAGGCTAGAACAGCAACAGAGACGGCCATTGTTACCTGCAAAAATCAACAAACAAAACGACCAAGTGTAGAGATGTTTGGAGGGAATGAGATTTTTGCAGAGAAATCGAAAGCGCAAAAGAGAATGACGGCGAAAAATGAATTTTATATTAGGGTTCAATGCAGAAAAGGAAAGATCGTTGAACTCAATTCGACGATAGGGGCTTCTAAAGGAATCTGAAGAGTCTTCAATATCGTCGATCTTCGTTCGACGATATTGGAGAGCGTCGAGCTCTGTTCGACGATCGTTCAGAGAACAAAATTGTCGAGCGTCGTTCGACGATCGTTGACCGGAAGAGATAGTTCAGACTATCTGAGAAGCGCTGAACTCAGGTCGACGATTTCGGAAATCGTTGATCTCTGTTCGACGATCTGGGGGAAAATCGTCGAGCGTAGTTCAGAGACCATAAATACAATCTAGACACTAGAAAAATCAAGATATTTGCCTAGTCTTGGTCAATTTTCAAAGTTTTAAAATCTTAGATATTATTATAGACTTCGTCCATCTAACATTCCTAAATGATTTAGGAAGAAGGTATGTTTCTTTTCATCCAAGGGTTTGCTGAAAATATCTCCCCTTTGCAAATTAGTTGGGATATATTGAAGCTCAATTTATTCTTCTCAACATTATCCCTTAAAAAGTGATGCCTAATTTCTATGTGTTTTGTCCTACTATGGAGGACTGGATTTTGAACTATAGAAATAGCACTGGTGTTATCACAAAAGATTTTTGACTTCTCTAAGTTGTAGCCATAGTCTAGGAGTTGGTTTTGAATCCACAAGAATTGTGAACAGAAACTGCCTGCAGCCATATATTTAGCTTCAGCAGTTGAAGTTGACACAGAAGTTTGTTTCTTGCAAAACCAAGAGACAAGTCTGTCACCAAGAAACTGACAAGTTCCACTGGTGCTTTTCCTGTTAATTCTGCATCCAGCATAATCAGCATCAGAAAATCCAGTTAAGTCAAATGCTGAATCTTTTGGATACCAGAGACCTAGATTTGGACAACTTTTAACATACTTGAGAATCCTTTTTACTAAAGTTAGGTGTGACTCTCTAGGGCTTACTTGGAATCTAGCACATATGCATGTAGCAAACATTATGTCTGGTCTACTAGCTGTAAGGTACAGTAAAGAGCCAATCATTGCTCTATATGTTGTCTGATCAGCAGGTTTTAAATGTTCATCAGCATCCAATACAACATTGGTAGGCATGGGTGTTTTCATGCAAGATGCTTCAGACATACCAAATTTCTTGACCAATTCATTTGCATACTTGGTTTGAGAAATAAAGATGCCTTCAGCATGTTGTATGACTTGCAATCCTAGAAAGAAGGATAGCTTACCCATGCTACTCATTTCAAATTTAGAATGCATTAGGTTGGAGAACATTCTGCACAAATTTGAATCAGTAGAGCCAAAAATAATATCATCTACATAAATTTGTACTAGTAGGACATGGGACTTATGGGTTCTAATGAAAAGAGTTTGGTCTACTCTACCCCTTATAAATCCATTTTCCAGAAGGAAGCATGCTAGGGTCTCATACCATGCTCTAGGAGCTTACTTGAGACCATATAATGCTTTGTTCAACTTAAAAACATAATCAGGATAAGTTAGAGAGATAAAACATGGAGGTTGTCTGACATAGACTTCTTCTTTGATATCTCCATTTAGAAATGCACTTTTACATCCATCTGATATACCTTGAAGCCTTTGTGTGCTGCATAAGCTAAGAAGATTCTGATGGCTTCCAATCTTACAACTGGTGCAAAAGTCTGGTCATAGTCTATGCCTTCTTCTTGTGAATATCCTTGAGCAACTAGCCTTGCCTTGTTCCTTACAATTACTCCTTGATCATCCAATTTGTTTCTGAACACCCACTTTGTTCCAACAATGGAGTGATCCTTAGGCTTTGGCACTAGTTCCCAAACTTTGTTCCTTTCAAATTGATGCAACTCTTCTTGCATTGCAATGATCCAGTGTGGATCTTGCTCTACATCTTGAATGGATTGAGGTTCAATTTGAGATAGAAAGCAAGTGTGCAACCGGTTTTGGTTGACCTGATTTTTGGTTTGCACACCATCTGAGATGTCTCCAATTACTTGGGAAATTGGATAGTCTCTTGATGTTACTAAATCAACAGGGGGTGTTGATTGTTCACCAACCTGTGTTATTGTTTCCTCTTGTGGTATAACAACTGGCTCTTCAAGCTATTTTTCTTCAGCATGTTGAATGCTTTCTTCATCTTCACTGCTTTCCTCTTTTTGAGTAACCTATAATCTGTTCAAATCTTCAACAAGAGAATGTACCTGCAAAGGTTCTATGGTAGAAGTGTTCTTCTCCTTGAAAGACATGTTAGATTCATCAAATGATATGTGAACAGATTCCTCAATTTTAAGAGATGATTTATTATAAACCCTATAAGCCTTACTGATCATGGAATATCCCAGAAACACTCCTTCATCAGCTTTAGCTTGAAATTTTGCTAAATATCTCTTGTCATTATTATGTATATAACAAATACAACCAAAAATTCTAAAATAATCAACTTTAGGTTTCTTCCCTTTGAGTAATTCATAGGGAGTCTTGCCCTTTAGTTTATGTATTAAAATTCTGTTCAGCACATAGTTGGAGGTGTTCACTGCCTCTGCCCAAAAAGATAGAGGAAGGTGAGCATCTGACAACAATATGGTGGCAGATTCAATAAGGGTTCTATTTTTTCTTTCAGCTACCCCATTTTGTTGAGGAGTTCTACGAGCTGAGAAAGTATGTCTGATCCCTTCACTCTGACAGAAGTCTTGCATAAGAAGAGAATCAAACTCTGTCCCATGATCACTTCTGATCAGGGCAATGTGAGTATTGAACTCAATCTGTATACATTTGAGAAACTCTGTCAAACACTTGAAGTTATCAGACTTCTTCCTCAGAAAGAACACCCATGTGAATCTAGAGAAGTCATCTACAACTACTAAGGTGTAAGATTTCCCTCCTAGGCTTTGTACTGTAATGGGTCCAAAAAGATCCATGTGTAACAGATACAAGATCCTAGGTGAATCACTCTTATTAAGTGATTTGAAACTATTTTTAGTTTGCTAGCCTAATTGATAAGCCTTGCAGAGTCCTTCCTTCTTGTAGGGGCCAGAAGGTAGTCCTCTAACAAGGTTGTCCTTGGATAGCCTAGCAATAGTTCTAAGGTTTAAATGTCCTAGTCTCTTATGCCATAAAATATTAGGTCTACAAATAGAATTAAATATGCAAATGTCTACATCTGTTGAAAGAAAATCTACTAGATAGATGTTACCTTTCCTTTTACCTGTCAACACAGTTGTGTTGTCCTCTGACTTGATCTTGCATAAAGCTTTGCTGAAAGTCACCTGGTAGCCTTCATCACATAGCTGACTGATGCTTATCAAATTGTGCTTCAGTCAATCCACATAGGCTACCTTTTTGAATGTTACTGTCCTAATCTGGACTGCACCATATCCTTTAGTTTGTCCAAAGTTTGAATCACCAAAAATAACTTTGGGTCCAAGCTTGGCTTTAAAGGATGTGAGGTTGTCCTTATTTCCTGTCATGTGCTTAGAGCACCCACTATCCAAGTACCATTGCTGGTTTGATGTTGGATAGGTATTCACCTGCACATAAAATAATTCATTTGTTTTTGACCCAGTTTACATTAGGCCTAGGTTGATAAACTTTAAACTCAGAAATGAAAGACATCCCAGGTTGACTCTTATAACCTTCAGGATGATATCTCCTTGGAGGTATTATCCATTCAGTATAAGGGTTAAAGCTTTAGGATGAAGGACCCCTAGGATTGGATTTTGATTTGCCCTTGAAAGAATTTCCAGAGCTCTGATCTCTGTTCGACGATCGTGGAGCTTCGTTCGACGATCTTGGGTCAGATCGTCGAGCTCCGTTCAACGGTCCACTGTGGTATAGTTCAGGAATTAGAGATCGTTGACCTGAGTTCGACGATTTTGCCTGAGATCGTCGATCTGCGTTCGGCGATCGTCGAGCTCCGTTCGACGATTTCTGCTGGAACTTGGTTTTCTTAGGTAGATCAGAATTTTTCCTAGCTACCTCTACAACTCCCTTTCCTTTATCAGAAATGAATTTGATTGGGGTTGTTAGAACTATAGGTTGGCTGGATGAAGTACCCAAGCCTAGTGTACTATTGAATCTGGAGTTCACTGTGCTTGTGATGTCCATCAGCTTGATACTTCTCCCATTAAGAGATTCTTCAAGCTTCTTGGTCTATGATAGCTCACCTTTCAGTGAAGCTATCTGCTCCCTACAGCACTCCAACTCCTTAGAGAGTTTGAGGTTTTCGGACTTTAAGAAACTATGTTCAGACAATTGATTTCTGAGAGAAATAATTTCCTTCTCAGATTTTAGTAAGTCTAAATATAATGCTTTAAACTCAGATTTAAAGTCCTCTGAATTGAAATCAAAAGAACTAATTACCGGGTCCTCTTCAAGTTGAGTCTCTGAGTCTGACTCTGAGTCTTCTTCATCTGAATTATGTTGAGAGGCATTGATTGCCATCATGCAGAACTCCTTCTCTTCAGCATCATCTTCATCATCACTTGAGCTGGATGAAGCTTCTGACTCCTCTTCAGTGTCACTCCAGGATTCAACAACAAATCCCTTCCTTGTGTGTTTGTTCTTGCTTGAGGAGGGTTTGCCATTGCAACTTTTCTTGAAGTCCATTTCTCTTCTTCTTTCTTTCTTATCCTTTCTGTCCTTGTTTTTGTTCTCTGGACAGTCAGGTACAATGTGCCCTGGTTTCCTGCAACCAAAGCAAACAATTTCTTTACTAATTGACTTATCATACCTTGGCTTATCATGCTCCTTGTATGATCTCCTTCTGAAGTCCTTTCTGGCCATCTTGTAAAATCTTTTGGCCAATAGACTGAGCAGCTCATCATTGTCTATGACTTTGTCTTCAGGCTGATCTTCAGTTGCTTTGAAAGCTATTGTCTTTTCTTTTCTTGTGGCTGGTGAGGCAGCCTTCTGCTCTTCTTCTCTATTCTTAATGAGCAGCTCATAAGATTTGAGCTTGCCCAAAAGAGCTTCTGTTGTGATCTCATTCAGACTTCTAGCATCCTTGATTGGCCAGATACTTGAGTCCCCAGTGCTTGGGAAGCACATTAGGATTTTGTCATTAAGTTCAGTCAGTGAGATCTCCTTATCCAAAGTCCTGAGTTCACTGACTATCAAACTGAGTCTATTATACATATCTCCAACTGACTCAGCTTCTCCCTTCTTGAAGTTCTCATATTGGGATATGAGGTGGGATCTCCTGTCCTTTCTTTCATCAGCTGATCCTGAGACTATTTCAGAGAGCTTATCCTAGATTTCCTTTGCTGAATTGCATTCAGCCACCTTTTGGAAGATGTCATCAGACATGGTCTGGGCTAAGATGTTCATAGCCTTTGCATCTGCTACCTTCCACTTCTTGATATCAACTTATGTTCCTGATGGAGGTGGAACAGCATTTGTACTTGTGTTCTCTGGAGGTCTTGGACAAACTGTCAAAACAGAATTAAAAATGTCCTCGTCAATAGAATTCATGTATAATCTAATCCTTGCTTTCCAAAGCGCAAACTTGGATAGATTGCACACTGGAGGTCTGGTGCTAGCATAATCTTTGTTTTGGGCCATGATTTGTGAAAAAATAATCTAACAACAAAATCTAGAGCAAGCAGATCTAACTAGGGATCTTGGGGTTCGGGTATTAGCCTGTACAACCACCAAGGTGTGGTATGTTTAACCAACCTACCTCTGATACCAATTGAAAGTGCAGCTAGATCTGATATAGTCTAGAGGGGGGTGAATAGAGTATGGTGCTTAAAAACTTTTTACAACAATTGTTGCAATCTGAGTGAACAGGGAAGCAAATGATAAATCTAAACACAACAGCTATCTAATTACAATCTACAAAAGGAACTAATCACAGATCCTAACTAATCACAGATCAATCACAGCCAGAAACAAAAAATAAAGATAAGCAATCTAGAAGACACAAGGAGCTATAGTGGTTCCCCTAAACTTGGGTACATCCACTCTTATACCACCCTAGGTAGGAATCCACTGCAGGATGAGTTGATCAGGTGTCCTGGACACCAATGAGCTTTTGATAAGGTGCTCAAAAACCAAATCAGATTTTTTGATCAGGTGTCTTGCCACCAATGAGCTTTTGATAAGGTGCTCAAAAACCAAGCACAAACTTTTGAAGGGACTTTGAAAAACCCTTTACATAGATCGGGATGAGAGAGTGATGGAAGTCTTCTCTTTCTCAAGGCAGCTGAGAAGACTGTGTGGATTTTGATGTTGTCAAAGCTCCCCTAAGTTCTTGAGAGTTCAGGAAATGAAGCTTTGTTGTAGGGTGATAGGCCTTCACAAAATGATCTCCAGCAATTAATGATTTCATCAACAGCTGAAATGTTAGGTGTCTGGAGTCTTTGAATGATGTTGGCCTTGAACACTTGAATCACAAGAGATCTGAAGATTTCAGATGATTGATCTCCTTGGATGTGTGTTCTGTATGAATTCTTTTAGACAGAGAATGTCTACAGCTCTTTTTCTTTTTACTCTTGTGAACAGTTGATGTTGAGAAAGATGTTGTTCTAGAGAAAAATTTTTGTTCTTGTTCTTCTTGTTCTGCTTATCTGTGTTGTGAGAGAGATTCAAAAAACTTGTGTTTTATTCCCTGGTTCTGAATAGAAAATGATCCTCTGTCAAGAATAGTCGTTATCCTGTCATTAATTGCATCCTTAATTGCAAATGTCTTCTGGGGGAAAGTCCAAAGAAACATTCCTTGATAATCCCTTGAAACTTGGTCCAGAATAAATGAAAATGGCTAGAAAATCTTCTGAATTAATTGCTGAGAATAACTCCTTAACTGTTCTGAATTTGAATCTTGAAAATCATTCAACTCTTCAGAAAATCGTCGAACTGAGCTCCACTATCGTCGAACTGAGCTCAGCGATTTGGACTTATACAGCAAGAGAAATCGTCGATCTGAGCTCAACTATCATCGAGCTGAGCTCGGAGATAGAGAATCAATACTGAAGTCAAGATCGTCGAACTGAGCTCGAAGATCGTCGAATGGAGTTCGACGATTTGTTGAAGTTGAGCTCAGTGATCGTCGAATGGAGTTCGACGATCCGTCGAAGTTGAGCTAGACGATCGTCGATTGGAGTTCGACGATTCGTCGTACTGAGCTCGACGATATGACTTAGTCTTCAAATTGTAAAACCTTGGTCTTGAGGGCAGCTTCCAAACCTAACTACTAACCCTTACACTCAATTCTAATTGACCTTTAGATCTATACAATGAGGTCAAAAACAGGTTTCCTAAAGACATAGTGATCCTGACCCAAATTAGTAATAGGGTGTTCCAACAGAATACTCTGACTCCTCACCAACCAATAGGATAGGCCTTGATGAGCAAAGCGGTGTTAGAAGTCTGGGAACCAGGTGCCCAAGTGATGGGGAAGGAGTTGCAAAAGTCAACAAGAGGGGACTAGCGTAATCGCCCAGCACCCAGGATAGCGGCCAAAGGGGGCGAGAACCAGGGTCGCGTCACAAGAGGGTCGGCCTGCAAGAAACCCGACGACTCAGGTAAGCGTCGAGCCAGCTCGCCTCTCCTTGTGTGCGGGCAATTGACACAACGGGGCCGGGCTGTGGAAGCAGGTCATCGCTAGCGAGACGAATAACTAAGTCCCCTATGATTTCTAAGATAATTCTGTAGACGTGCGACCTCACCAGCATAACGCGAGATGAACGACCGCGAGCGGTACTCTCAGGGCTGGCCGCGAATATAAAAAGAAAAAGAATCAACAACAACAAACATAAATATATGACAAACACAGAATCGTTCACAAAAAGAAGTAAGGTTACAAAGTGACGGCGCAGCCTGGGCTTACAATTCAACAACCAAAAGTGTGTATATACATGACAAGCGAGGCGCAGGAATGAGGGAAACGCGAGATCCAAGGCGAGAAGTCCTAGAGGCGCTGATAGGACTTATCCCCAGGGTCCGACACTGGATGGAACAGCGCCGACACCAACTCGCTCGCCGAGAGACCCGCACCCTCGCTATTGAGGAGGTCAGCTCGCCGCAGCATCTGCATCGTGTACTTCGCGGCACTGGCAGCGTTCTTCTGCATCAACACCTCCAGCTCATAGTCGGAATGGTGTTCGAGCGAGCAGCTGCTACTGGCTGGCGGAGGGGCCGTCGCGGCGGCCTCCATCTCACGCACCCGTGCCTCCAGCGCCTACTTGTTCTGGCCGAGGGTGGCGATCTCAGGGCCCAGACGGCTGGCTGTCGCCGCGTCCTTCAAAGAAGAAGGTGGTTAAGGGATTGGCTTAAGAAGGGAAATGACAACTATAATTAAATGCGGGCTGAGGGATGTAACACCCCTCCAAAGTACTGAGCGAGTGTAGCCTCGGCCGCGTCGGCCCGCTTCCTCTGGAGGTCCTCCTCCTCCTGAGCGAGCTTGCGGGCCGCCTACTTCTCATTCGCCAACTTCTTAAGTGAGGTGGCATTCCACTCCAACTGGGTGCAGCGCCACCCGACCATATGGGCCTGCACCAGGCCGCAGAGTTGAGCCCACGCGCTTTCGAGCAACAACACCTGCGTCGCCTCCTTGTCATAGATGGAGGCGTCCTCCCGTGAGTAAAGGCCAAATGAGAAGTTATAGGCCTCCCCACCGATGGTATCCTACTACTGCCAGCTCGGCAGCAGGGTTGAGACCACCACGCGATTTGACTCTTTGTCCCATAGCAGAAGCGGGATGCCGAGCTCGTCCAGGTACTTCTTGTCGTAGCCGAAATTTTGGTGCCCTCTCGGCACCGGCTTCGCAGCAGTTCGCACCCCCTCCTACGGCCCGGAAGTGTCCGCCACCTCGCCGGGGGTTTTGCTAGTCGAGGCAGTCAGGAGGGCGGGATCCTAGGCTGGTTGATTTGTCGGGCCTTGCCTTTCCTTTGGCCCGCGGCGGGCACCTCCTCCGTAGTCTTCACCTTCTTGGGCGGGGGAGGTGTAGGCTGTTTACGGCCTGGCCGCTTCTTGGCAGAAACCACCGTGATGTCGCGCTGAGCGGCGTCAGCGGCCTGAGCGTGGGTGAGCTCGCTGGAAGAGAACCTGGCACTCTCATAAGGGGGTGAAGGGGGGTGTCCTGCTCGCCTGTCAAGAGGAGAAAGGGTGAAGGAAGTGTACAAAACAGTGAAGCAGCGAGTAGTGGCGAGTAGCTTACCTCCCCCGGGTGGGACGGCGGCGAGGTTGTTCAGGTTGCGGCGCAAGTACGCGACCTCGAAGTTCTTCCGAGCGAATAACCTGCACAGCTCGGCTTCATGGCCCCCCAGGCTGGGCGGGTGGTAGCACGCCTCGCTGAGCTACACTGGCCAGAAAGGGACATTGCCGAAGTCCCCATTGACGAAGATAAATTTCTTGTGCCAGTTGTGGCTCTTGTTGACGGTCTCCTGCACCTTGAGGTGGGCACTGGAGAAGTAGGCGGTCCTGTCCCTATTCGCGCAGAAGGAGAACAGTTTGCGGAAGACTGCAAGACTAAACTCAACTCGCTCCTCCCGCAAGAAGCGGGCGAACCCGACCATGACCGCCACAGAGTTCGGGGTCATCTAGCGTATGATGACCCCAAAGTATTTCAGAACTTGACAAACCTCCGGCCACAGGGGGAGCCGGAGGCCCACCTCAAAATGAGCCAGGGGAATGGCAAGCTCACCTCCAGAGAGGTCGTTTATCTTCTCCCCTTCCCCGGGCCACCTCGCCGAGAAGTTAGGCGGAACGTGATCGCTAAGGGCATCTATGTATTCGCTCTCAGAAATAACGGCACGGGGGAAGTTATGCTTAGAAAAGGTCCAAGCACACTTACTGTAATAGCCCAATTTTCTCAGCAGGCAAAATTGTTGGGTGACACGGCCTGGGACACGGGCGTGTCCTGCTCGGGTGTGGAGTCATGCCGAGATCGACGAAAGTCGTTCGACGGAAAGTGTTTTGGGTGGTCACGCCCTGGATCACGGGCGTGACAGAGGGTGTGTCCCGCTCGGGTTTGGCGTCAGGTCGACGAACATCTGGGTTCAACGATTTGAGCTCGACAATTTACCCAAGGCTTCATGGGCTTGCGGAATCATCGAACGGATATCGTCGAGACCTGGAAAATCGACGAGCACTGGCCAACTCGTCGAGCGCGGGAGGATCGTCGAACGCGGGATCGTCGAATGGAAATCGTCGAACGCGCTGTTTGCCGATCGCTGGTAAGTTCGACAATCGCTGGCGAGCCCGACGATTGGTGCTTAATCGTCGAACGTGGGTTCATCAATCGGGTCATGGGCTCGACGATCGGGCCGTGGGCTCGATGATTCGGGTCGTGGGTTCGACGATTTGGCCGAGATCTGGGTTCGACGATCTGGAAGAGATAAGGCGGATTGAGCACCGCTTTGAGGACACGACCTGTGACACGGGCGTGTCACACGGCGTGTCAGACGCGGAAATCGAATTATTCAATTTTTCGTAGCCGTCCATTTGTCCTTCAACTGGGATCCAAGGGCTGAATGTTTTTCCTGCTTCCTTAAGGCCAAAAACAGAGAATGGATTCTCATTCTGCTCTTGCCTTTATCTTTCTACGGGTTTAGAGAGAGAAAAGGAAAGGAAGTCGGAGAACAAGAAGAGGGATGTTCGGTGCTAGAGCTTGTGAGTGTCAAGCAGTGATCCGAGGCCATCTTTGCGGAGGAAACGTTGTTGCGAGTCTTTCAAGTTACCTTGGCGCTTATGGCACCGAAGCGATATGCAAGGGTACTGACTTTTCTTTCTAGCCATGTAAAGGCTTCCTTTTTGGCATATGTTTGTGATTCCCCGACCAAGAGGTGGCTGATTTTGGAATTCTTTGGGTGATTCATGAAATCCCCTTTATTGGCATATAGATCCGGAATTGGAGTACGGAATAGGCATGCTGTGTGAAGCCCATCTGGACAGGTTGGTCTGGATTGGTGATGTTGTATACGAACCGGAGAAGACTCCGTGATAAACGTGTAGTTTAAGGAATCAACGGGTTGTGCATGTGAAGGGTAGTAGCAGGAAGTACTGGAGTGGTAGTGCAGGAAAATATCCGTGTTATGCTTGCGTTATTGGGTCGTACCTGTGAATGAGTAACAGGAATTACTGGTGTGACCAGGAAAGGCCCTTTGTGATGCTTGATGTCGTAGGTGGCACCTGTCAAGAACGTCACAGGAAGTACTGGTGTGCCCAGGAAAGACCCCTGACGTTTGTGATATTGCGGTGTCGTACCTGTGAACAAGTAACAGGAAGTACTGGTGTGCCCAGGAAAGACCCGCTGATGTTGTGAGATGAATAGGTGTAATAAAAATACCCAGGCTGAATGCCAAGAACAGGATTGGTGAGACCGACCCGTGCCTTTGATTAAGCCGCGACTACACCGTACTCGGTGAAGGTAGGGCGATTTGAGCAACGGGGGGTGGAGGATCCGACCTGCGTTATGTCCGTCCGATGTGGACCAGAAGGTGCGGTTTGTTGGAGCGCATAGCGAGAGTCTTGGGCCTGCATGCCATGACACAATGGGAGGCTACGGGCCATCACGGTGTTGTAAGACAAGAACTCTGGTTGCACGCCATGGAGTAAATGCTCAAGAGAGTTACTGTTAGGTTATGACCCTGATACGGTGGTGGACAAGTGATTTGCCAGAACACCAAGAATGTGCCCTGAGTGCACGAACCGTTGGGCCGGGTGGCAAATGGTTGTGATGGCATGTGTGCATGAAAGCACCTTAGATGATATATATTGTCATGCTTGTGATATGATATACCTGCAGGGAAGATTACCGCTGCCTCGAGAGCAAGGGTTGGGTCGTTATAATTTGGTCAGCGAAACGCTGACCGTTGCTTCTGTTTGCCACCATTGGGTGGATTGTCCCTGTACAGGTGCTGGAGAGGCAAGCGAGACGCATAAAGGTTGATGTCCCTGATGTTGTCGTTGCTGCTGCTAGCCCTCGAAGGCTATTTGGTTAATTGTTATGTTTTCTTTTAATGTGGTCGGCCTGCGTGCCAATGTTTAAGCCACTGTTTGAAAGCCATGTAAGGCCATAAGGCCAACTCTTGTACTGTTGTAAGACATTCTTAGTATATATATACAATGTGGAGTTGTTGTATAGGTTGGATATTCACTTGTGGAGTTCACGTTTTAGTATAGGCTTCCGCTAGAATGCAATGTGTTAAGGTGCGTTGCGCTACTCTGATATCATCTCGTACCTTCACCGCCTGTTTTGTGATATATGCTGTGGGGCCCCGGTCGGACCTTCTAGTATATATTTTGTGTTGTTTGCTTGTGTAAGGCCGCTAATGTGTGTGTCTTGTCCACCTTTAGGTGACACGGAGTGGAGCTGGGCAGTCAGAGCCATAACATTCTGATGAAAGTACGACACCAGCCGCGGTGCCTACACCACCACCGTCAGTGGAACATGTACGTTTAGTTGCTGAGGCTTTATTTGCCATGATCCAAGGCCGGCCACTTGGGCAGGAACAACTGGCTGTGAGGCCAGAACGGGTGGCGGTAAGGCCTGAACCTGTTGTGGATGTGGCTTCTCGAGTGAATGAGAAGCAATTGACGCGGTTTATGAGTTTCCATCCGCCTACATTTTTGGGAGCGGGAACTCCTACGCAAGCTGAGGATTGGTTATCGCGCGTCAAGCGAATCATGACGACGATTGGATCGGAGGAGCATCAGAAAGTCACCTTAGCTACCTTCCTGCTTGAAGGAGAAGCTAGATTGTGGTGGGATGAGATGGAGTTGCATCACTTGGCTTGTCATTCCTTAACACAAGTATCGATGGAAGAATTTTCTCGACTCTTCCTCGTGAAGCACCTTCCTGCGGCGCAACGGATTTCCATGGAGAATGAATTCCAAAGGCTGACGCAAGGTGATGGCAGTGTTGACGTGTACCTGCATGAGTTTACTCGCTTAGGGCGGTATATGGGTTCTATTTTTGCTGATGAGCAGAGGAAGACGAATCGGTTCTATGAAGGACTAAGGGATGAGTTGAGGTTCCAGGTTTCTAGTTCTGTGAACCAAGGCTTTCAGGCGTTGGTCGATACTGCGAGCGCGCTAGAAAAGGATATGAAGAGGGTGCAGGGGAAGAGAGCTTTGGATGTGACGCAACCGGGGTGGAAGGTGCCCCGATCTGGGAAACCATTTTATAAGAAGAAATGGGGCAAGAAGTCCAAGACAAGTGGACAAGCTCCTTCATCAGTTTCATCGGGAGCAACGTCGGGGGCTACCTCAAAGCCGGATACTCGTATATGCTATAATTGTGGCCGGGTGGGGCATATCGCTCTAGATTGTCGGGTGTCGCCAAAGAGTGAAAAGAAAGTGGGAGCGTCGTATGCGGAGAAGGGCAAGGCATTAGTGGACTCCTCTGCCTCGCAGGCGCAGCCTTAGGTCTACAATCTTAGCCTGTAGGAGGCCATCAAGTAGAGTGACGTTGTCACAGGTATGAGTTTAGTTTTGCATATGCTATTGCTTGTATTCTTTGCTTTGTGATGATTCGGGACACGCTGGCGCGAGCACTGTTTGATACGGGTGCGTCACTTTCTTTTCTATCTAGCGAGTTTATAGTGCGGCTTGGGATTGTAACATCCCATGTTACTTCTGGACCCCCTCAACTTAGATTGGGTTAGGCATGGGTGAGATTTAAGGAAGACCAACTATGTTTGGCCCTAGGTAATGGGTGGTAGCCATGTGGGGCCCACTATAGGACCATAGTCAAACTAGGTCAAACCAGCCTAAGTGGGGACCCTAGCCACTCCATGACCCCACCACATTGCCCTAACCCTAAAGACAATCTAAGTGGACCCTAGGGTATGTCACTAGGTCAACACTTTGACCCCAATTGACCAAAGTCAACCTTGGGCTTAATTTGGTCAAACCCACACTCATAGGCCTAATTAGCCTAAGTTGGGCACCCTCTTGACCCAACCCAAGTTGGGTGGTGCCACTAGACCCATTTCCACCAAGTAGGGTCAGCCCACCCACCATGGTTGACCAAGTCAACTCCCCAAGTCAACAAGTCAACAAATTGACCTAAAGGAGTGAAATGAAGACCAAGCCATTTTCCCTTGGACCAAGCCCACCAAATTGGCCCATGACCAGCCTTAATGGTTAATGACAGCCCCTACCCTCCTGAAATTGGAGAGAGATTGCATGCAAGGGGGTAGTTTTGGAAATTGGGGGAAAAAGAGGAGAGAGAAGAGAGGGAAAATGGGGATGAAGGCCATGTGGCCCTCCTCCTCTCTTCCCAAGCACAGATCTGAACCCACACATCAATTATCATCCTTTTCAACCCAATTTCATGCCACTTGGAGCCAAGGAGGAGAAACCAAAGCTCATGGCCGAAATTCCCATCATGGCATCTCTGTATACAAGCCATATCAGCCAAAACCAACCATCCCATTAGCTTCAGAAGGTCCAAAGGAGTGGAATTCGATACCTGGATCGAAGCTTTTGGTGGAGAATCGAGTTCGGGAGCAAGCTCGCCGGAGAGGAAATTTTCCATGGCCAACCGCCGCCAAACCCGCCGCCAAGCCCCAATCGAGGTCTGTTTCACCTCACCTATACCCGTACTAGTTTCCTAGATCTATTAGGCGAGACATCGGGCTCAAATGAGCCAGATCCAAGGTGAGCTTTTTCATGGATTTTGGAATTTTGATGGAGTGCAAGTTCGCCGGAAACCGCCGCCTCCGGCCACCATTTCGCCGCCAAACGTTGGCCACCACCTCAACGGAGGTGGTGGTGGTGGTAGCCGGCCGTGGAGGCTAAGGGGTGGCCGGGAAATGAGGTTTGAAGGTGCTCCAGGTCGGGACAATCTCGGCCCTTGGCTGGAGGAAGAAGATGAATGGATGCCCTCCAATATTGCTTTAAGATTCGTGCTACATCAAAATTCAATTTTCTGTCCCTGGTTTTTCTGTCACTTGCAAGCTAATTTTAGGCCTCCTAGAAGCATTTCCAGACCTTAGTCCCTTAATGAAAAATGTAGCCAAGGGTCTTATCTTTAATATGCCACCCTAAACATATGATTTGGGGTAGTGTACAGTCCTGTAGGACATTTCGCCTAGGACTGGTCCTAGAGTAGGGCAGAAATTAAATTGGATGCCTAGGTCAAACTATTAGTCACCATGGCCCCACATTTTGGGCACATGCATGATTAGGGCATACTTAGTTCCTGCCAAAATTTAGGAATTTTTAGAGAATATTTTCCTATAGTTTTTGCTAAAATATCAAAATGTAAATAAATGAAATATAAGGAGTTCTACTCCTCCCCATGGCCCCAAATTTTGGTGGTAGGTCAGTGGGGACATCCTTGGTGCATGATAAAATTTTCAGCACCTTGGGTCCACTGCATGTTGGAGAATCCACTTGCATGTGCTAGCCTATGTTAAGCCTTGGTGTGCAAATAGAAAAAATGCAAATTGGTGTATTTAGCCCAATGGTGACATGCAAAGGTCATGGAATTATTTACAGTGTTTCATTAGGGTAAATTTCATCCCTCAAATTAATAATGGAATTTTTGGAATCAAAATTCCATTTATTGGAATTTATTTTAAATATAGCTATTTTGGAAATAAAATTGGAAAATAGGATTTCTTCAAGTACAAATCCAAACAATTTTGCCAAGGCTTAGATAATGTGACATTTGACTTAGGAAAAATATGATTTCTCTGTTTTGAAGAACTTTTGGAGTAGATACCCTAAATTCCCCATTTTACCCTTATCTTGTTAATTCTTGAAATGATGGATGTATACCTCTGAAAAATTTGGGATTTATTCTACTGCTATAAATTGTTATTATTAGTTTTGCATAAATTTCTCAGAATTAATGGATGCATTGTTTGTTGTTAAATTAATACAATGGCATTTTGGTAAATATCTTATAATGGAATTTTATAGGCCATTTCACAATAAATGTTGATGATACTCTGCCAATAGTCATAAATTAGTGTCCTAAAAGTTCTGTAATTTTCCTGGAATATTTGAGTGCATAATGCCTGTACTTCATTTGGAAAATGGAATTTGTGTGAATTGATATTAAATATGAAATGTGGATAAATAATTTAAGAAAAATTATGAAAGTCTGTAGGCAGCAATATTTTGTCAATATACATCTCAGGAAAAATTTCCTAGGTCAGTGGATACTTAATCATACTACTTCATGTGTAAAATGACCTAGTGTTTAAATTAAAAGATTTAATTAAAGGATTAATTGGCCGAGAAAAATTATGAGAATTTATAGGGTAGTTCCCCTAGTCTATACCACCCTAGGATAAATATTTAGAGGCAAGATGCCTTAAGGATTGGAAGATCACATTTTTAGGGTAACCATAGGACATGGTCTGCATATAACACAAGTAGGTCTTGCCTTAGGGGTTACCAGGGGATTGATTATCGACAGAAGTAAGAGAGTTCAGCATGCGTAACCCTGGTGGGTAGAGTTGCCTTAGTGAGGGATCAAAAGTGCAAGTCTTAGACATCAACTGGAGTGGGGGTCGACGGAAGACCGTCGGTTCCCGGTAATACCTTAAGTCACTAGGGTTATACTAAAGCAATAAGGAGAGCTGGGAGATACATGGGTAGTCATCAACTAAAATAAGTATCCTTGCGAAAGGGAACGCTGGGCGTAATCCCAACACAGTTCCTAGTGCCCCTTGAGAGCCCTTCACAGGGAATACCGGGGGCAGTCCTGGGATTAACCTTAAATCTCTAAGTATAATAAATCATAGACAAGAGTAGTTTAATCATGGTTGTACCTTCTCGCCCGTGTTTGGGTTGGAGAGATTCATGATATATGCTCACCCGTTTGGGGTTTGAGGGAATCGGCATAAAGGCACTAATGTGCGTTCTCACCCGGGTTTGGGTTTGAGGGATTCAGGATGGGTTTTGGTCCTGCGAGCGGGAGGCTCGGTATGAATTACTTGCATGTGCATAAATATCGTGGCGGGGCATGCGGTACTGGCCGTTCATCACACCGATGGCAGTACGGTGCACCAGGCGGTTGTGAGAGTTAGAGGGGCCAGTGGGTTGTTTTACACTGCGGTCTGGAGGACGATCCCCAATAACGCACATCCGACCCAACAAGACTGACGGGTTTGTCAGCAAAGTACGTATGCGAGACTCTAGAGTGCACCTTGGACGTGTACAGAGGCGTATGAGAGGGGTCTAAGGCTTGGTAGTGTGCATACCGGTCTAGAAGCGGAGACGCCCGCTCCGCTGCTGCCGTAGCCACAGCGGTGGTACCCGAGAGTGATGCTAGCTCTCAAAAAGTGGGAACTAAAGGTCTGTGATCACAGAGTCATTGTGTGTGAGTTGCACTTGCCTGCGCATAAAATTGCATCATATCATTCATTCATATTAGGTCATACGCTTCATAGATCCTTATCATATAAATTAGTATGGGCTCTTTTATATGATAAGTTAAATTTCCTAGAAACCCTAACTTATATATTTGTATGGGCATTTATATAAGTTAGGGTACGTTTGTGATGATAGCATAGTGGTAGTTTAGTTTATTTACTTGTTCATATTACTGTTCTTTACTTTCCTTTACTGCACCGCTCTTACTTATTACTTGTACCGTACTTAGAACTGCTAGAGTAGAATTACATTACTTATTACAACTCTAGTTAGATATTGTCACCTGCTTCCACTTTGCTACCCCTTGGTGTCCTCCGCTTCGTCCTCCCGCTCGGTGCCTAGGAGCTGCGGGGCGAGGTGCGGAGGAAACGACTTAGTCTTTTTGACTAATGGTCGGTGACCAACTATTTTTAGGAGCCCGTGGAGATGGAGCACTAGCACGTCGAGGAGGCAGGACATGAGGAGCAGATACCGCTTCAGCAGACTACTACCACTACTGTGCGTCCTCAGGTGGGACGAGATCTGATGTTCTAGCATAGCTTCCGCATTTATGATTTTGTGAGAGAGAGATTTTGATGTACTGGGCATAAGCTCTGTTTACTCTTTCATTTGTACTCTATTGTGAACTATTGTGATGTACTATTCATTTCTTTTACATGATTGTACTATGTGACTTGTGGACTGACAGTTTTACATATACAGTTTACTTCTTTCTTCTCATATTGGCCTACAGGTTAATGATCGTACTAGCCGGCAGAATCGGTGTATTGCGGTGTCGACTAACTCGTGAGTTAGTGCCACCGTAAGACGGCGGTTCTGGGCATAAGATCCGGTAGCCCTCCTTGGTAAGGGGGAGGGGGGTCTTACAAACTGGTATCACTTCAACAACGATCATATGAGAAAGAAGTCCACAACATGGGACCACCCCCGCCCGAGCATTAGTTTGCGGACAAACTATGCAGCTGAAGCAGTGGTGTGCCCATGTGTAAAGTCACATAATTGGTCCACAAAGTACAATTTGTTAGGCCAGTTTTGTTTTAACCTTACCTTTATGCAACCTCCACAGGTCGCAGCGCCGCAAAATGTGGCTCCTTCCCCTCCAGCTGCCACTCCATTCCTACATACGGAGATGGGGCAGACCCTGACGGCGATTTTGGATGCCTTTAGAGCCCAGCAAGTCCCGACTCCACAGCCAAATCCGGGGTCGAGCTGGCTGAGTGCATTCAAGAGCCTGTCCCCACCGACGTACCGTGGGACAGAGGATGCGGTGAAGACGGAAGAATGGCTGGAGGCCATACACGAGATCTTAGCAGGCATCAGCTGCCCGGTCGGCGAGGCAGTACCTCTAGCCACCTCTGCGCTAGAGGCTCATGCGAAGAGATGGTGGAAATCAGTCTGGGAGACTACCTATGCGGACTTTGAGCTGTCAGAGATATCTTGGGAGGAGTTTGGCGATGTGTTTCTGGAGCACTTCGTCTCTGCTACAGACAGAGATGCTTTGGAGGAGAGGTTTTTGAACCTCAAGCAGGGGACTAGATCAGTGATAGAGTACCAGAGAGAGTTCTCCCACTTGGCCAGGTTCGCGGGGATTCAGGACACCGACGATAGGAGGTATGCGAAGAGGTTCTACAGGGGCCTCAGGGACGATTTGAGGCATGCCTTGCTATTCATTTCTCATGGCACATCTAGGCAGATCATCGAGATGGCGAAGAAGCTGGAGGCTGACCAGCTGATGGTGCGAGCCGGTGGGAAGAGACCATTTGATGGGTCGACATCAGGTGAGAGCAGTAGGGGCTCTCAGAGAGGCAGGACCATCGGATACAGGAAGGGTGGGGGACGTCGTCGTCCCAACTTCAGGCAGGAGCAGGGGCCTCCTCCAGCATTGGCTCCCCCACCTCTACAGATGCATGATCCGAGGAGACAGGATGACCGAGGCCACCGACAAGTGGTTTGTTACGGATGCCGCCAGCCCGGGCACATCAGGTCGGAGTGCCCGCACCGATTCCATCCCCCTCCTCCTCCTCCACCCCCAGTGGCCCCAGTACAGGAGGGCTGAGGACGAGGCCGAGGACGAGGCCGAGGTCGGGGATATCACGGCAGGAGACGTGAGCAGGAGCAGATATACGCCTTGGACCTCACAGAGCCGAGGAATCCCGAGGAGGTTATTGTTGGGTACATTGGTCAAATGTACCTGATTTGAAGAAGCCTCACCTAACTCAATGATATACATCATAGTGTATTTGATGTTTGTTTGAGTTACTTGTGCAGGTTAGGTATACACTGGACTGAAGCTAAACATTTCTAAGTCCATGTGTCGACACCCAGAGGGAAAGTGTCGACACTTGAGAAAGCTTGTGTCGACACCCAGACAAGCAGTGTCGACACTTGGAGTCATTGTGTCGACACCTGAGAAGAAGTGTCGACACCAGTCAGAAAGTGTCGATACTTGGAGCTGTGTCGACACTCAGTGTAGAAGAATGCAGAAAAGTTGTGTCGACACTTAGCAGAAGTGTCGACACCTAGAAGAGCTGAGTCAACACCAGAGAGTGTCGACACTTGGAGTTGTGTCGACACTCAGCAAAATTCTGCAGAGACTAAGTACAAGTGTCGACACTCAACACAATGTGTCGACACTCAATCAGCAGAGTCAACACATGAAGAATGTGTCGACACTCAGCACAATGTGTCGACACACACTCAAAGGAGTCAACACTTGAAGTATGTGTCGACACTCAGCACAATGTGTCGACACATAACCAGAAGAGTCAACACTTGAAGAAAGTGTCGACACCCAGCACAATGTGTCGACACTTAGTTGAAGACTCTACACTTGAAGAAAGTGTCGACACATGAAGCTGTGTCGACACTTAGCAAAGAACAGAAAAATTTACAAATTATTCTAAGTACAAGTGTCGACACTAAGGGAATGTGTCGACACTCAGCTGAAGAATCAAGAATGAAGACTTGTGTCGACACCAAGAAGCAGTGTCGACACTTGACAGTTTCAACACATGAAGATGTGTCGACACAAAGGAGATGTGTCGACACTTAAAAGAATTCAACAAGTTACTGAAGTTCAAGTACTTGTGTCGACACTCAATTTCAGTGTCGACACTTGAAGAAGAATCTGTGTCGAGACATACAAGGAGTTGTGTCGACACCTTGTAGACTTGTGTCGACACTTACACAATATGTGTCGACACTTGATCTATAAGTGTCGACACTTAAGAACAGAAAGTCTCGACACTATCTGGCAGTTAGAGAATTTCAAGAAGTGACTGATTGACATGACAGCTGCCGATCCAGCCGGTCTACAGCAACTGTCAGGGAAGTCAGAAGTCTGTTATGAACCGGACCAGCCGGTTACCATGAAGAATGCCTATAAATAGGCACAGATTGTTCACAGAAACAATGTGAATAGAGAGAGAGTTACAAGTTGTTAAGGTTGTTGATCAAACTATTAACAGAGTTCAGATTTTTGTTAAAGTGGTATATTGAGTATCAACACAAGAAGATCTTGCTGTTCATCAGCAGATCTAAGAAGTTGGAGAGAGAGAGCTCCAATCAAGAATTCAGTCTTTGGAACTAAGGCTGAGAAGAAGGATTCAGAGTCATCTGGATTTCAAGAAGCAGAGATCAAGGAACAACTGCAGAAGATTCAGACTAATTCAGTTCTACTCAAGAAGCTTTGAAGGAAGCTAAGTCAGTTTGGATCTAGCTGAGTTCTTCCAAGAACTCTTCAAGAAACTCTCAACTCCTCTCTTACTTTCTGAGTTGTTTGAGTTAATTATTGTAATTCAATTTTATCTTGTAAGATCCATTGGATCTGAGAGAATTGTAAGCCTATATTATAAAGGCTGAGGGTAGGGCTTGGTTGCCTGAGTGTAGGAGTTGAAGAACCCTGAGTGTAGGAGTTGAAGAACTCTGAGTGTAGGCCTTAATTGGCTGAGTGTAAGCCTTGATTGGCTGAGTGTAGGCCTGGGTGGCTGAGTGTAGGCCTTTTGGCTGAGTGTAAGGCTTTGGGCCTGAGGTAGGAACCTAGTTGGGTTCTGAGATAGTGGAGAAGTTTGGCCGAATCTAGTACACTGCTAGATAGGCGAAGGGGGAAAGTGGATGTACCCAAAGATTGGGGAACCACTATAAATTAGTGTGTCTGCTGTGCTGTGATTGTGGTGTGGAATTATCTGTGTTTGTTTAAGGTATTGCTGTTTGCTGTGCAAAAGTAGCTAGAATTCTGTGCTATATCTGAGTGACTGCCAAACAAAGTTAGAAAAGGATTAGGTCACCTATTCACCCCCCCCCCTCTAGGTGTTTAGGTACCATATCTTTCAAGTGGTATCAGAGCCAGGTTCCTCAAAATTAGGACTAACTGTCTGAGGAGATCCTGTTTGGCAGATTCAGTGTAAGTCAGTTCACAGTTTCAAGAAAATCAAGAAACATGGGTTCTTCAGAGAATCACAAGGAATTGGGTTCAATGAAACTGCCCATATGCAGAAAAGAGATCTTTGGGATCTGGAAAGAGAGGGTTAGGCTTTTTATGGAGGCCTCTGACCCTAGGATCTACATCACAGTGAAAGAAGGGCCATATGTGCCCATGAAGATTTCAGTCTTAGATGCTACACAGAGAACTCCAAAGGATTTTTCTGAGATGACCAAGGATGAGATTGTCCTAGCTACAATGGACAAGAGGGCACAAAACATCATAGTGAGTGCTATTGATGATGCCACTTTTCAGAACTTAATTCACTGTAAAACAGCAAAAGAGATGTGGGATACTCTCATTGTCTATATGGAAGGTTCTGAAGAAGTAAGGCAAGATAGGAAGTCCTTGCTTAATCAAGAATATGAGAGCTTTAGGCAAGGAAGAGGAGATAGCATCACAGAATGCTATAAGAAGTTCTATATAATTGTTAATGAACTCATGTCATATGGAAGAGAGTTCACTAACTATGAATTGAATGATAAATTCTTAAGGTCCCTAACCAAAGACTGGGACACCAAGATCTGTGCCATCAGAGAAATGGCAAAGTTGGGAGAAATTCCTCCTCCCACACTGTTTGGCAAGTTGTTGTATTATGAGATGCAATTGTCAGTAAGAAAAGAGGAGGAAAAGTCAACAAGGACTGAACACAGGGAAAGGACTGTTGCCTTTAAGTCTGAAGTACCTAGAAAGAGCAGGACTAAGTCATCAACTCCTCCTCCAGAGGTAGTTGAATCAGAATCTGATGAGTCTGTTAGTACAAAATCTACAAGCAGTGAAAGTGATGAAGACTTTGCTGCATTCACCAGACATTTTCAGAAATTCCTGAAGAAGAAACAGTGGAGGTCCAGACCTTCATCTTCCAAAGGGAAAGAAGTCCAGTATCAGGAGAAGAAGCCTTCAAAGAAGGACAAGAAAAAGACAAAGACTAGCAAGGCAACTGGGTCTAAGATAGTTTGTTACTGCTGCAATAGACAAGGCCATGTTATTGCAGATTGTCCTGAAAGAAGGAAAGAATCAAGTGACAAAAAGAAGACTCACTTCAAAGGAAAGAAGGAGAAGTCCTTTGTTGCAAAGAATGAGAAGACTCTTTCAGACATTTCTTCTTCAGACACTGAGACAGATGTTGAAGCCTACATAGGGCTATTTGCTGAAGAAGAAGAAGAGTTTATGCAGATCATGGAATCTATCTATGAACAAGAAGACTGTCAGTGCCAAGGACTGATGGCATTGACTGAAAGTACCAAAAACCTGGAGCAGCCAGGACCCAGTCAGGTACAAAGTCCAACTCAAAGTTCTGATTCCAGTTCTAGTTCAGAGTCAGATTCTTCTTCATCAAGTGATGAGAATATATCTGAGTCTGAGGAAGATATTCATCAACTCATAGATGAATATAAGGTACTATTGCAAGCCTATAAGAAAAGCAAGATCCTAGCCAAAAATCAGGCAAAGGAGATTGCTGATCTTAAGGCAGCTGCAACAGATTATGAGAAGAAATTTGATCAAAAGCTCAATGAGGTAGCCAGGCTGAAACACATTACTGTGATTCAGATGGGAACTATCACCTTTAAGAATGATCAAATTAAGAGACTGGAGATAAATCGTCAGAAGGAGAAAGAGCTAGTTGCTAGGTTTTCAAAACCTAAATCAGTGCAACCCTTGATTGATGAATTTGTTCATCATAAAGGAAAGACTGGACTGGGTTTTGTTAATCCAGCTAGGACTGTTCAGGATCAGTCCAAGTCCAAGGGCAAAGCCCCAACATTCAATAAGACTGCTGTAGTCAAGACAGCCAAGTCTGTACCTAAGCAAAGGTACAACAAGTTTGAATGCTGGTGCTGTGGCAAGGTTGGCCACTTTGCTTTGGACTGTTGGCACAATGCTAGTGCCAAAGGTAGTAACAAGCTATCTGGTGGAAAGCCAGTAGGTAGCTTTATTAAGTTGCAAGCTAACAGTTACCAAGGACCCAAGAAACCATTGGGTTCTAAGGTTAAGTAATTTGTTTTGCAGGTAAGTCCAAGTGGCCATACCCCTACATGGTACTTGGACAGTGGATGTTCCAGACACATGACTGGAACTAGGGGACTACTGAAGGATTTCATTCCAATCAAAAATGGTCCAAAGGTGACCTTTGGTGGTTCTGAAAAAGGAATCATCAAAGGGTTTGGTAACATATCCTCAAACTTAGTTACCATTACTCAAGTGGCTTATGTTAAAGGGCTGAAACACAACCTAATAAGTATAAGTCAATTAAGTGATGTAGGGTATGACATCTCATTTGTTAAAGATGGTTGTCATATTAAGAGGTCAAGTGATCAAGAGATCATTTTGACTGGTTATAGGAAGAGAAATGTCTACTGTCTAGACATTATGATTGAGAACAATAGTTCTCCAGTGTGTCTTGTAGCTGATGAGACAGTCTCTCATTGTGTCAAATGGCACAAGAGACTAGCCCATCTTAATTACAAGACTATTAGCAAACTCTTTAGCAAAGAGTTAGTGAGGAATGGTCCTCAAGTTAAGTGTGTGAAAGATGGTATTTGCTCAGCTTGTCAAAAGGGCAAGCAGACTAAATCCACCTTTAGAAGCATTGAAAACAAGGATGCTGTGAGGTGCTTATACCTCTTGCATATGGATCTCTTTGGTCCAATGCCAGTTCACAGCTTAGGTAGGAAGGTCTACACCTTTGTAGTAGTAGATGACTACTCAAGGTTTTCCTGGGTGTTTTTCTTAAGACAGAAATCTGAAACACCTAGTGTTTTCCATAATTTTGTCAAGCAAATTCAGAATGAACTAAACAGTACAGTGGTCAAAATTAGAAGTGACCATGGCACTGAATTTCAGTCTGAAAGCATGACAAGACTATGTGAAGACTTTGGGATATTTCAAGAGTTTTCTTCACCTAGAACACCTCAGCAAAATGGCATTACTGAAAGGAAAAATAGAACCTTGATAGAGGCTGGTAGGACCCTGTTAAGTGATTCATCACTGCCAGAATATTTCTGGGCTGAAGCAGTTAACACTGCATGCCATGTGATTAATAGGGTTACCATCACTAAAAGGTTAAACAAGACCCCCTATGAAGTTGTGAAAGGCAGGAAACCAAACTTATCCTATTTCAGGATTTTTGGTTGCAAATGCTTCATACTTAACAATGGGAAGTCTTACTTAACTAAGTTTGCTGCCAAGTCCCAAGAGGGAGTGTTTGTAGGGTACAGCAATAATAGTAAGGCTTATAGAGTCTACAACTTGACTACACAAGTTGTAGAGGAGTCTGTGCATGTAGTTTTTGATGAGACAATTCTTATTAACAATGAGTTGTCTAGTAGTGTGTGCAGCCCCACAGGTCTTACTAAGAAGATGGACAAGCTTACCATAGAAGATGTACCTGCTGCAAGACAGCAAGTAGAAGAAGATGGTTTATGTCCAGGGGGAGAACTACATGTACCAGAAGCTGAAGAAGTACAAGGAACTCAGCATGATGAAGATGCTGAAGAAGGTCAACCAGATGTAAGGATGCCTCCAGCCAACAGGCATCTAAGAGATCATCCAGTAGAGCTGATCATTGGAGATCCAAGACAAGGTGTTCAGACAAGGAGCAGAAATCAGAATGCTGTAGTATATTCAAGTTTTCTGTCTCAAATAGAACCAAAGAAATTTGAAGAAGCAATACAAGATCCACAGTGGACTGAAGCTATGCAGGAAGAGCTAAATCAGTTCAAAAGGTGCAAGGTTTGGGACCTGGTTCCTAAGCCTAAAGATCACAATGTGATAGGAACAAAGTGTATCTACAGGAATAAGTTAGATGAACAAGGTGTCATCATTAAGAATAAGGCAAGACTGGTTGCAAAAGGATATAGGCAAGAAGAAGGTATTGATTTTGATCAAACCTTTGCTCTAGTAGCCAGACTGGAAGCCATAAGAATGTTCTTGGCCTATGCAACCTACCAAGGATTCAAAGTATACCAAATGGATGTGAAGTCAGCATTCCTTAATGGTAATCTAAAAGAAGAAGTATATGTGGAGCAGCCTTCAGGTTTTGTTGATCCTACTCTTCCACATCATGTCTATAGACTTAGGAAAGCATTGTATGGGTTAAAGCAAGCTCCTAGAGCTTGGTATGAAACCCTATCTAGTTTCCTCATTGAGAACAAGTTCACAAGGGGGAAAATAGATAAGACTCTATTCCTTAGGGAATCTAGAGGCAAAGTCATACTTGTCCAAATATATGTAGATGACATTATATTTGGGTCTACTGAAAGCAGCCTTTGCAAAAAGTTTGCAAAACTTATGCAAGGTCAATTTGAGATGAGTAGTATGGGAGAGCTGAAATTTTTCTTGGGACTCCAAGTTAAACAGACTGAAAATGGTCTATCCATATGTCAGTCCAAGTTCACCCTAGAACTCATTAGGAAGTATGGTATGGATTCATCCAGTACCATGAAGACTCCTATGGGGTCAAGTATGTCTCTTAGCAAGGATGATGTAGGGAAACCTGTAGATGAAACCTTGTATAGAGGGATAGTTGGCTCCCTTTTATACCTGACTGCTAGTAGACCTGACATTATGTATGCTACATGTGTCTGTGCCAGGTATCAAGCCTGCCCTAAAGAGTCTCATTTGATTGCAGTCAAAAGAATTTTGAGATATCTAAAGGGCACACCTTATCTAGGCCTCTGGTACCCTAGGAATGGAGATTTTGAACTAACAGGCTATTCAGATGCAGACTTTGCAGGATGCAAAGAAGATAGAAAAAGCACAACTGGATCCTGTCAATTCCTAGGTGGAAGACTCATTTCATGGAGTATTAAGAAGCAAACCAGTGTGGCTATCTCCACAGCTGAGTCAGAATATGTAGCTGCAGGAAGTTGCTGTGCTCAACTTCTGTGGATTCAACATCAGCTAGAAGACTATGGATGTCAGGTAAGTAGAACTCCACTTTACTGTGATTCTACAAGTGCTATTTCCATAGCTAATAACTCTGTATCACATAGTAGAACTAAACATATTGAGATTAAATATCACTTTCTTAGGGAGCATGTAGAAAGAAATGATATTGCACTTGAATATGTTAAAACTGATAATCAAATAGCTGATATGTTTACTAAGCCCTTAGAAGAAGCTAAGTTTAATAGGTTCAAAATTGAACTAGGAATGATAAACTTAGACTAAGTATAAGAACAAAAATTGGCTAAGTAAAAAGGTGTCGACACATAGACAAGTCTATGTCGACACAGAATAGTAAGTGTCGACACTTCAGGAAAATGGTGTCGACACATCTAGGAAGTTGGTGTCGACACTTCAGAATGTTAGTGTCGACACATGTCGAGTAGGTGTCGACACATCCATTATGGTGTCGACACTTAAGTTTTACTCAGAATTTTTCTAAGTAAAGTCTCGACTACATGTCGAGTAGTGCGGTGTCGACACATAACCAAGTGTCGACACATAAAATCTGTTGACTAAACTTGTGTCGACACATGAGTGTCGAGATATTATAAGTCAGTGTCGACACTTATTGCCAGTGTCGACACATCTTTAGTATTCCATCCCGCCTGTTCGTCTTCAAACCAGAAAGGTATAAATAGGGTTCTGTCTTTGATTGTCGACACGCTTTCAAAGTTTCGAGACCAAAACTCTTGTGTCGACATTTCTCTTTTCTCAAGACTAAATCTTCAAACCCTAATGGCTCCCAAGCTTGAGGAAAATGTTAACGAAGGCTATGAGCTCGTGCGAGGTGCTTTCGATGAAGCTGATCAAGAACTCAAGGCGGTAGTAACCCTAATTGCCGATTCTGGCTTAGAATACTTGACTTCAAAACCAACGAAGATTTGGAAAAAGGAAGTTCTTGAATTCCTTCATGGAGCTGCTGTAGATGACTCTGGATTCAGGATCAAATCCAGAGTTCATGGGACTAAGGTCAAAGTTTCACCAAAGAATCTGAGAAAGGTACTTCAGCTACCTAAAACACATGATGAAGAGGAAGTAACTGCTTCAAAGACCAGGGAAGCTCTTACTTGGTGTGGACTGGATCCAAGGATGAAGGTAGGATCAGTCTTTAACAGGAAAGGCATGAATAATCAAGGGAAATTCATGTCTGAAATAGTGGGAAAAGTTATACTCAGCAAGACTGGAGGGCATGACAGGGTGTCAGCCTCCATGTTCAGTGTTATGACCAGAATCATCTTCACCCTAAAAACAGACTGGTCACTGGTTGTGTATGAGAAAATTAAAGAAAGTCTGAAGAAGCCCAATCTGGGCAGGATACTAAGTCTCTACCTGGCTGGTTCAATACCAGAGGTATTGAGCAATGCTGGTGGTACAAAAATCAATCACATGAGAAGGATGGATATGAGATTATTCTCAAGGTGGGAAAGAGTGCTGTCTAAGGAAGTTCCTACTCCTGAGAAGCCAGTTTCTGAGAAAATTACTCCTCCCAGGAAGAAGAGAAAGACTGCTGCTGTGGCACAGGAGTCCTCCAGCAGTTCAGGCAGTGAAGAACAGGTTGTTTTCACTCCTGATAGTCCAGTAGAAGTAGCTGCAGAGAAGACTCCTGCTTCTCCAGATGTAGCTGAGATCCAGGGGGAGTTGCCTCCAGCTAGCCCCAAGGATCCAAGCCAGGGGAGCCTCCAGCTGTAGAAGAACCCTCTACACTGGAGTGTGAGCAAGCTACACTCCTCATCCAAGAGGTACTTATTGATCTTAATACATTAGATTTTTCTGTAATAGATTCTGATTTGTCTAATGTCCATCAGCCAATTCAGCAAGCAAGTACAGTTCCTGATAAAGTAATTGATGAACCAAGCACTTCACCTGCTCAGTCACCCCAAGAATTCACCATGGAAGATCTGTTTCTCAACCTGGATCAAGAGGATTTTGAAATGGACAAGGAAGCTGCTGCTGAAGCTAAGGGTGATGCTGCTGAGGGGGAGCACATGGAAGTTATGGAAGAGCCTATTAGGCTGGAAACTGAGCAAGCACCTGCTGTGCAGACTGAAAGGCCTGAAAGCCCTAAGGACAGGGTTGATATTGCCAGCACTTCTGCCTCTGAGGATGAGGAGAGTGAAAGGGCCAAGAAACAGAAATTGTTTGTATTCAAAAGAAGAAGTCAGAGCTACAAGAGGGCTCTACAAACTGTTGCTCAACAATCCTTAGTCACACCTGCTCCATCACCTGATTACAGTGCCTTAATGGTAGCCTTACAAATCAAGCTGGATGAGCAAAGGAAGGCTATAGAAACTTATATTGATGAAGGGCACAAGACCCTACAATTTGATCTGGCACAGGAAATCAAGTCAATCAGATTTGAGATGAACCTAAATAAAAAAAAAATGAATGAGTGCTTCCACAAGGGTGGCAATGCAGTGGTGTTCCTGGCTAAACATCAAGAAAATATAAAAGAGAAGGTAGAAGATATAGCACTAAAGCAAGGCTATGTGCTGGAGAATCAAATAAGGATGAATGATAATCTGACAGCTTCTCACAATGCCATAGTCACTGAACTAAAGAATAAGCCTGCTGAATCTTCAACATCATCTGCTGTAGTTAAGGCTGAATTTGATAAAGCTTTTCAAGAAGAAATTGCTGCTGTCAAGACTACAATTAAGGATTCACAGAAGGTCATTTCTGAACAGCTAACAAAGCTTAGACCTTACTTTAAGGATGGCATAAGGTATTTGGACAGCCAAATCAGGTTCCAAAAAGATGATGTAAGAGACCATGTTGCACAAGAAGTCATAAAGGGGGAGAGGGTGTTCGTCAAAGCTAGCTCTGACCATGCCAAATGGATATCCAACTCCATCAGAGCTACACTGGGCTATCCTCCCCTGTGTGATGATGATAATGTGGCTGAATCTGGAATTCAAAGTGCATATCTTGGAGGTGAGCAACAGGAAGTAGCTCAGGTGATTTATCCACCTCCAGATTTTGACATGGTTCATGCTGAAGTAAGCACAATGTATAGTCCAACTGCTGGACAGTCCAAAGTTGTTCTGGAAAAGGTTGTTCAACCTATTACAGCAGCTATGCAAGAGGCATTGGACAAAGAAGAAGAGACAAGGCTGTCAAAGAAGAAGTTTAGGGAACTAGCTGAGCAAAAGCCAGATTTTGAACAATGGAGCCCTACTTCTAGGAACATCATTCTCACAGCCTGGAAAGCAGCCAAGGACAATGCCCATGAAAGGAACAAATGGTTCTCAGAGGCTGAATGGAGAAAGCATGAGATTAGGCAGGAGGCCATTGTCCAGTTTAGAAGGAAGGCTAAGTTAGGAAAGCTACCTCCAACAGCTGTGGAGCCTAGCAAGTACTTTCCTAAGCCCTATCATTACTTTGAGAGGCAAAAGATCAAGGAAGATAAGCAAGATCTCAAAGGAAAGAAGACTGCTGATGCTGAGCCTGCTGCTGCTGCTGCTGTAAAGGCCAAAGTACAAGCTGGAAAAGGAATAGTTCTAAAAGAACCTGATCAGAATTAGACTAAGATTAGACTGAAGAATGTTGTAATCTGTTACATCAAAACATTTATGTAAACCATTGAAAATGTATTGAAAACAATGTTTGAACAATTTTTGATAAATATATTTCATGATTGTTCAGTAGAATGTGTCTAATTCTTGTTTGTTCTGTAATGTTTAATGAGTATACATGTGTGCTTTATTACATGTTTAAGTTTACCCTGTTGACATATACCTGTTTTACATCATTTTATAATTTTTTAATTATGAGTGGTGTATATCATTGACTAAGGGTTATGACTTCTCCAAATAGGGGGAGATTGTTGGGTACATTGGTCAAATGTACCTGATTTGAATAAGCCTCACCTAACTCAATGATATACATCATAGTGTATTTGATGTTTGTTTGAGTTACTTGTGCAGGTTAGGTATACACTGGACTGAAGCTAAACATTTCTAAGTCCATGTGTCGACACCCAGAGGGAAAGTGTCGACACTTGAGAAAGCTTGTGTCGACACCCAGACAAGCAGTGTCGACACTTGGAGTCATTGTGTCGACACCTGAGAAGAAGTGTCGACACCAGTCAGAAAGTGTCGACACTTGGAGCTGTGTCGACACTCAGTGTAGAAGAATGCAGAAAAGCTGTGTCGACACTTAGCAGAAGTGTCGACACCTAGAAGAGCTGAGCCAACACCAGAGAGTGTCGACACTTGGAGTTGTGTCGACACTCAGCAAAATTCTACAGAGACTAAGTACAAGTGTCGACACTCAACACAATGTGTCGACACTCAATCAGCAGAGTCAACACATGAAGAATGTGTCGACACTCAGCACAATGTGTCGACACACACTCAAAGGAGTCAACACTTGAAGTATGTGTCGACACTCAGCACAATGTGTCGACACATAACCAGAAGAGTCAACACTTGAAGAAAGTGTCGACACCCAGCACAATGTGTCGACACTTAGTTGAAGACTCTACACTTGAAAAAAGTGTCGACACATGAAGCTGTGTCGACACTTAGCAAAGAACAGAAAAATTTACAAATTATTCTAAGTACAAGTGTCGACACTAAGGGAATGTGTCGACACTCAGCTGAAGAATCAAGAATGAAGACTTGTGTCGACACCAAGAAGCAGTGTCGACACTTGACAGTTTCAACACATGAAGATGTGTCGACACAAAGGAGATGTGTCGACACTTAGAAGAATTCAACAAGTTACTGAAGTTCAAGTACTTGTTCGACACTCAATTTCAGTGTCGACACTTGAAGAAGAATCTGTGTCGAGACATACAAGGAGTTGTGTCGACACCTTGTAGACTTGTGTCGACACTTACACAATATGTGTCGACACTTGATCTATAAGTGTCGACACTTAAGAACAGAAAGTCTCGACACTATCTGACAGTTAGAGAATTTCAAGAAGTGACTGATTGACATGACAGCTGCCGATCCAGCCGGTCTACAGCAACTGTCAGGGAAGTCAGAAGTCTGTTATGAACCGGACCAGCCGGTTACCATGAAGAATGCCTATAAATAGGCACAGATTGTTCACAGAAACAATGTGAATAGAGAGACAGTTACAAGTTGTTAAGGTTGTTGATCAAACTATTAACAGAGTTCAGATTTTTGTTAAAGTGGTATATTGAGTATCAACACAAGAAGATCTTGCTGTTCATCTGCAGATCTAAGAAGTTGGAGAGAGAGAGCTCCAATCAAGAATTCAGTCTTTGGAACTAAGGCTGAGAAGAAGGATTCAGAGTCATCTGGATTTCAAGAAGCAGAGATCAAGGAACAACTGCAGAAGATTCAGACTAATTCAGTTCTACTCAAGAAGCTTTGAAGAAAGCTAAGTCAGTTTGGATCTAGCTGAGTTCTTCCAAGAACTCTTCAAGAAACTCTCAACTCCTCTCTTACTTTCTGAGTTGTTTGAGTTAATTATTGTAATTCAATTTTATCCTGTAAGATCCATTGGATCTGAGAGAATTGTAAGCCTATATTATAAAGGCTGAGGGTAGGGCTTGGTTGCCTGAGTGTAGGAGTTGAAGAACCCTGAGTGTAGTAGTTGAAGAACTCTGAGTGTAGGCCTTAATTGGCTGAGTGTAAGCCTTGATTGGCTGAGTGTAGGCCTGGGTGGCTGAGTGTAGGCCTTTTGGCTGAGTGTAAGGCTTTGGGCCTGAGGTAGGAACCTAGTTGGGTTCTGAGATAGTGGAGAAGTTTGGCCGAATCTAGTACACTGCTAGATAGGCGAAGGGGGAAAGTGGATGTACCCAAAGATTGGGGAACCACTATAAATTAGTGTGTCTGCTGTGCTGTGATTGTGGTGTGGAATTATCTGTGTTTGTTTAAGGTATTGCTGTTTGCTGTGCAAAAGTAGCTAGAATTCTGTGCTATATCTGAGTGACTGCCAAACAAAGTTAGAAAAGGATTAGGTCACCTATTCACCCCCCCCCCTCTCTAGGTGTTTAGGTACCATATCTTTCAGTTATCACAGGTACTTGAAGTTAATTATTGATTTCCTTGAGTTTTCAAATTATATATATAGTACCTAGAACTATAGGATAACAATTAACTATCACATAAACAAACCTCAGGCATAGTTATGATCAGCGGCAAGCCCGCTCATACTCTCTTCGACACCGGTGCTTCGCACTCGTTCGTATCCGAGGCCTTCATTGACGGACTCGAAGGCGTGGAGAGGTTCCCTGGACTAGAGATGAGGGTGCGTCTACCCGATGGGTCGGAGCTGCGGACTACTGCACATTGTGATATGGAGGCCGAGATTGGCGGCAAGGCATTTGAGGCGCCGGCAACTATTCTGAAGCTGCAGGACTTTGACTTGATCTTGGGCATGGCCTGGTTGCATCGGAACCATGCCCAGATAGATTGTCCGTCCAGGAGGATCACGCTAAGACATGGCGACTCCCATGTTATCGTTGAAGGTATCCAGCCTATTTGCCACCTACTGTTATCTTCTGTACAGGCTGTGAAGGCCCATGAGCAGGGTGAAGAAGTTTATCTTGTCTGCTTCGAGATAGAGGGAACAGAGGCGACTATCTCAGATATTCCGGTGGTCCGGGATTTCTCCGACGTATTCCCGGAGAAATTGCACGGGCTACCACCTGCTAGAGACTTGGATTTCAGGATTCAGCTAGTACCGGGAGCGAGGCCGGTGTCCCGGGCACCCTACAGGATGGCTCCCAGGGAGTTAGCAGAGTTCAGGACTCAACTGCAGGAGCTAGTCGAGTCAGGATTTGTACGGCCCAGTTCATCGCCATGGGGAGCGCCAGTTCTCTTTGTGAAGAAGAAGGACGAATCACTGCGATTATGTATAGATTACCGGGAGCTGAACCGGTTGACAGTCCGCAACACCTATCCTCTGCCTCGGATAGATGAGTTATTTGACCAGCTACAGGGAGCCTTCTGGTTCTCCAAGCTAGATTTGCGATCCGGCTACTACCAGCTCCGTATCAGGGAAGAGGACATACCGAAGACGGCGTTCAGTTCACGCTATGGATTATACGAGTTCACGGTGATGCCTTTTGGGCTCACGAATGCTCCTGCTGCATTCATGAGTCTAATGAACCGTGTATTCGAGCCTTTCTTAGACCGCTTCGTGATTGTGTTCATCGACGACATCCTTATATATTCTCGGACTCAGGAGGAGCATACGGAGCACTTGGCACAGGTCTTGCAGAGGTTGAGGGAGACCCAGATGTACGCAAAATTTTTGAAGTGTCAGTTCTGGTTACAGGAGGTGGCTTTCCTGGGGCACACGATCAGTGGGGCTGGGTTAGCAGTGGACCCAGCCAAGATAGAGACAGTGAGGGATTGGCCACGGCCGAAGACCGCATCTGACATCCGCAGTTTCTTGGGACTAGCAGGGTACTACCGCAAGTTCGTGGAGAGGTTCTCGAGGATAGCACTCCCCCTCACGTCCTTGACGAAGAAGGACACAGATTTTGTTTGGTCAGAGCGGTGTGAGACGGCTTTTCAGGAGCTGAAGGACCGACTCATCTCATCCCCCATTCTTGCGCTTCCATCCGGGAGCGAAGGATTTCAGATCTACACGGACGCCTCTTATCAGGGGATGGGTGCAGTCCTGATGCAGCATGGACACGTTATTGCTTATGCTTCGAGACAGTTGAAGAAGCATGAGCATAACTATCCAGTACATGACCTAGAGCTCGGGGCTGTGGTTTTCGCCCTGAAGATATGGAGGCATTATTTATACGGGATTCATTGTGACATCTTTTCAGATCACAAGAATCTCAAGTATATCGATACTCAGAAGGACCTAAACCTGAGACAGAGGAGATGGTTGGAGTTCCTCTGCGATTATGATTACAAGATCCACTATCACCCGGGGAAAGCGAACAAGGTTCCGGATGCTTTGAGCAGGAGGGCCGGCACTTTTGGGCCGGAGCCCCGATTGATGTCTATAGAGCTGCTACAGATGATGGAGGACATGCACATTACCATGGTGTCCGAGACCGAGCCAGTAGTATATAGAGAGTATTTGAGCGCAGTGATCAGTGGCGATGATATACAGGAGCGCATCCGAGCACATCAGAGGCTGGATGTTGCGTTACAGCCGATTTTCAGTGCCCTAGAGAGGGGCAAGGTCGAGGACTACACGCTACAGGATGATCTTCTTCGGTTCTGTGGGCGCATCTACATACCAGCAGGGGGCAGTATCCGGGAGGACATACTCAGAGAGGCACATTGCTCGAGATATTCAGTGCACCCCGGCATCACCAAGATGTGGGCAGATTTGCGGAGATCTATGTATTGGCCCGGGATGAAGAGGGAGATCACGGATTTTGTAACCCATTGCGAGACCTGCCAGCGCGTGAAGGCAGAATGCAAGAGCCCGGGAGGTTTACTACAGTCACTGCCAGTTCCAGAGTGGAAGTTCGAGGACATTGCTATGGACTTTGTACACGGATTGCCTCGCACCCACTCTGGGCATGATTCTATATGGGTTATAGTGGATAGATTGACCAAGGTAGCGCGGTTTATTCCAGTTCGAAAGGATGCCCCAGTTGCAGTTCTGGTGAGACTATTTGTGGAGCAGTACGTCAGATATCATGGTATCCCCAGGACTATTGTTTCGGACCGTGATGGTCGGTTCACTTCGAGCGAGTGGAGGGCCGTGCATGCTTATTTGGGATCTCGGCTTACTTTTAGTACCGCCTTCCATCCGCAGACCGACGGACAGACCGAGCGAACCATCCGGACCATGGAGGACCTGCTCAGATTATGCATATTGGATACGGGGAGGCCTTGGGAGAGGCTGTTGCCATTGATTGAGTTCTCGTATAATAACAGCCACCAGGCTAGCATCAGGATGGCTCCATACGAGGCGCTTTATGGGAGGAGATGCCGGACACCGCTATCATGGGTTCAGGATGTGGATACCAGGGCTCTTGGATCTGATTATATAGAGGATACTGAGGCTCACATTCGATTGATCAGGGATCGGCTACTAGAGGCCCAGAGCAGGCAGGCAAAGTATTATGATGCTCGGCACCGGAAGGTGGAGTTCCAGTTGGAGACAGGGTATTCTTGAAGATACGTCCAGTACACGGTGTCTCTCGGGTGCGGAGGCACAAGAAGCTCAGTCCACGATACATGGGGCCATACCTGATCCTGGAGCGGATTGGCCCCCTGGCTTACCGACTGCAGCTGCCACCGGAGTTAGGTGCATTACATGACGTCTTCCATGTCTCTTCCTTGCGAAGAGCTCTCCTTCGGCCGGAGCAGCACATTACTACTACAGCCGGACCAGTAGAGCCTGACAGATCAGTGAGATTGGAGCCGATCCGGATTGACGATACAGCCATCCGAGTGTTGCAGAAGAAGAAGGTCCCTCTTGTGAAGGTGTTGTGGTCCAACCATGGATGGGAAGAGCACACTTGGGAGCCGAGGGATCTGATGCTGGAGCAACACCCGGAATTATTCGCATCAGGTACTTTTAAGTTATGTCTTTAAAATTCTTGATAATTCTTGCAAATAGAACCCGGTGGACCCGAACTTAAATTTCGGGGACGAAATTATTTTCTTGTTTATTGGAATTTGTAACATCTCATGTTACATCTGGACCCCCTCAACTTAGATTGGGTTAGGCATGGGTGAGATTTAAGGAAGACCAACTATGTTTGGCCCTAGGTAATGGGTGGTAGCCATGTGGGGCCCACTATAGGACCATAGTCAAACTAGGTCAAACCAGCCTAAGTGGGGACCCTAGCCACTCCATGACCCCACCACATTGCCCTAACCCTAAAGACAATCTAAGTGGACCCTAGGGTATGTCACTAGGTCAACACTTTGACCCCAATTGACCAAAGTCAACCTTGGGCTTAATTTGGTCAAACCCACACTCATAGGCCTAATTAGCCTAAGTTGGGCACCCTCTTGACCCAACCCAAGTTGGGTGGTGCCACTAGACCCATTTCCACCAAGTAGGGTCAGCCCACCCACCATGGTTGACCAAGTCAACTCCCCAAGTCAACAAGTCAACAAATTGACCTAAAGGAGTGAAATGAAGACCAAGCCATTTTCCCTTGGACCAAGCCCACCAAATTGGCCCATGACCAGCCTTAATGGTTAATGACAGCCCCTACCCTCCTGAAATTGGAGAGAGATTGCATGCAAGGGGGTAGTTTTGGAAATTGGGGGAAAAAGAGGAGAGAGAAGAGAGGGAAAATGGGGATGAAGGCCATGTGGCCCTCCTCCTCTCTTCCCAAGCACAGATCTGAACCCACACATCAATTATCATCCTTTCCAACCCAATTTCATGCCACTTGGAGCCAAGGAGGAGAAACCAAAGCTCATGGCCGAAATACCCATCATGGCATCTCTGTATACAAGCCATATCAGCCAAAACCAACCATCCCATTAGCTTCAGAAGGTCCAAAGGAGTGGAATTCGATACCTGGATCGAAGCTTTTGGTGGAGAATCGAGTTCGGGAGCAAGCTCGCCGGAGAGGAAATTTTCCATGGCCAACCGCCGCCAAGCCCCAATCGAGGTCCCTTTCACCTCACCTCTACCCGTACTAGTTTCCTAGATCTATTAGGCGAGACATCGGGCTCAAATGAGCCAGATCCAAGGTGAGCTTTTTCATGGATTTTGGAATTTTGATGGAGTGCAAGTTCGCCGGAAACCGCCGCCTCCGGCCACCATTTCGCCGCCAAACGTTGGCCACCACCTCAACGGAGGTGGTGGTGGTGGTAGCCGGCCGTGGAGGCTAAGGGGTGGCCGGGAAATGAGGTTTGAAGGTGCTCCAGGTCGGGACAATCTCGGCCCTTGGCTGGAGGAAGAAGATGAATGGATGCCCTCCAATATTGCTTTAAGATTCGTGCTACATCAAAATTCAATTTTCTGTCCCTGGTTTTGCTGTCACTTGCAAGCTAATCTTAGGCCTCCTAGAGGCATTTCCAGACCTTAGTCCCTTAATGAAAAATGTAGCCAAGGGTCGTATCTTTAATATGCCACCCTAAACATATGATTTGGGGTAGTGTACAGTCCTGTAGGACATTTCTCCTAGGACTGGTCCTAGAGTAGGGCAGAAATTAAATTGGATGCCTAGGTCAAACTATTAGTCACCATGGCCCCACATTTTGGGCACATGCATGATTAGGGCATACTTAGTTCCTGCCAAAATGTAGGAATTTATAGAGAATATTTTCCTATAGGTTTTGCTAAAATATCAAAATTTAAATAAATGAAATATAAGGAGTTCTACTCCTCCCCATGGCCCCAAATTTTGGTGGTAGGTCAGTGGGGACATCCTTGGTGCATGATAAAATTTTCAGCACCTTGGGTCCACTGCATGTTGGAGAATCCACTTGCATGTGCTAGCCTATGTTAAGCCTTGGTGTGCAAATAGAAAAAATGCAAATTGGTGTATTTAGCCCAATGGTGACATGCAAAGGTCATGGAATTATTTACAGTGTTTCATTAGGGTAAATTTCATCCCTCAAATTAATAATGGAATTTTTGGAATCAAAATTCCATTTATTGGAATTTATTTTAAATATAGCTATTTTGGAAATAAAATTGGAAAATAGGATTTCTTCAAGTACAAATCCAAACAATTTTGCCAAGGCATATATAATGTAACATTTGACTTAGGAAAAATATGATTTCTCTGTTTTGAAGGACTTTTGGAGTAGATACCCTAAATTCCCCATTTTACCCTTATCTTGTTAATTCTTGAAATGATGGATGTATACCTCTGAAAAATTTGGGATTTATTCTACTGCTATAAATTGTTATTATTAGTTTTGCATAAATTTCTCAGAATTAATGGATGCATTGTTTGTTGTTAAATTAATACAATGGCATTTTGGTAAATATCTTATAATGGAATTTTATAGGCCATTTCACAATAAATGTTGATGATACTCTGCCAATAGTCATAAATTAGTGTCCTAAAAGTTCTTTAATTTTCCTGGAATTTTTGAGTGCATAATGCCTATACTTCATTTGGAAAATGGAATTTGTGTGAATTGATATTAAATATGAAATGTGGATAAATAATTTAAGGAAAATTATGAAAGTCTGTAGGCAGCAATATTTTGTCAATATACATCTCAGGAAAAATTTCCTAGGTCAGTGGATACTTAATCATACTACTTCATGTGTAAAATGACCTAGTGTTTAAATTAAAAGATTTAATTAAAGGACTAATTCGCCGAGAAAAATTATGAGAATTTATAGGGTAGTTCCCCTAGTCTATACCACCCTAGGATAAATATTTAGAGGCAAGATGCCTTAAGGATTGGAAGATCACATTTTTAGGGTAACCATAGGACATGGTCTGCATATAACACAAGTAGGTCTTGCCTTAGGGGTTACCAGGGGATTGATTATCGACAGAAGTAAGAGAGTTCAGCATGAGTAACCCTGGTGGGTAGAGTTGCCTTAGTGAGGGATCAAAAGTGCAAGTCTTAGACATCAACTGGAGTGGGGGTCGGCGGAAGACCGTCGGTTCCCGGTAATACCTTAAGTCACTAGGGTTATACTAAAGCAATAAGGAGAGCTGGGAGATACATGGGTAGTCATCAACTAAAATAAGTATCCTTGCGAAAGGGAACGCTGGGCGTAATCCCAACACAGTTCCTAGTGCCCCTTGAGAGCCCTTCACAGGGAATACCGGGGGCAGTCCTGGGATTAACCTTAAATCTCTAAGTATAATAAACCGTAGACAAGAGTAGTTTAATAGGTTAGGACATGGTTGTACCTTCTCGCCCGTGTTTCGGTTGGAGAGATTCATGATATATGCTCACCCGTTTGGGGTTTGAGGGAATCGGCATAAAGGCACTAATGTGCGTTCTCACCCGGGTTTGGGTTTGAGGGATTCAGGACGGCTTTTGGTCCTGCGAGCGGGAGGCTCGGTATGAATTACTTGCATGTGCATAAATATCGTGGCGGGGCATGCGGTACTGGCCGTTCGTCACACCGATGACAGTACGGTGCACCGGGCGGTTGTGAGAGTTAGAGGGGCCAGTGGGTTGTTTTACACTGCGGTCTGGAGGACGATCCCCGATAACGCACATCCGACCCAACAAGACTGACGGGTTTGTCAGCAAAGTACGTACGCGAGACTCTAGAGTGCACCTTGGACGTGTACAGAGGCGTATAAGAGGGGTCTAAGGCTTGGTAGTGTGCATACCGGTCTAGAAGCGGAGATGCCCGCTCCGCTGCTGCCGTAGCCACAGCGGTGGTACCCGAGAGTGATGCTAGCTCTCAAAAAGTGGGAACTAAAGGTCTGTGATCACAGAGTCGTTGTGTGTGAGTTGCACTTGCCTGCGCATAAAATTGCATCATATCATTCATTCATATTAGGTCATACGCTTCATAGATCCTTATCATATAAATTAGTATGGGCTCTTTTATATGATAAGTTAAATTTCCTAGAAACCCTAACTTATATATTTGTATGGGCATTTATATAAGTTAGGGTACGTTTGTGATGATAGCATAGTGGTAGTTTAGTTTATTTACTTGTTCATATTACTGTTCTTTACTTTCCTTTACTGCACCGCTCTTACTTATTACTTGTACCGTACTTAGAACTGCTAGAGTAGAATTACATTACTTATTACAACTCTAGTTAAATATTGTCACCTGCTTCCACTTTGCTACCCCTTGTTGTCCTCCGCTTCGTCCTCCCGCTCGGTGCCTAGGAGCTGCGGGGCGAGGTGCGGAGGAAACGACTTAGTCTTCTTGACTAATGGTCGGTGACCAACTATTTTTAGGAGCCCGTGGAGATGGAGCACCAGCACGTCGAGGAGGCAGGACATGAGGAGCAGATACCGCTTCAGCAGACTACTACCACTACTGTGCGTCCTCAGGTGGGACGAGATCTGATGTTCTAGCATAGCTTCCGCATTTATGATTTTGTGAGAGAGAGATTTTGATGTACTGGGCATAAGCCCTTTTTACTCTTTCATTTGTACTCTATTGTGGACTATTGTGATGTACTATTCATTTCATTTACATGATTGTACTATGTGACTTGTGGACTGACAGTTTTACATATACAGTTTACTTCTTTCTTCTCATATTGGCCTACAGGTTAATGATCGTACTAGCCGGCAGAATCGGCGTATTGTGGTGTCGACTAACCCGTGAGTTAGTGCCACCGTAATACGGCGGTTTTGGGCATAAGATCCGGTAGCCCTCCTTGGTAAGGGGGAGGGGGGTCTTACAGGGATACCTAGTCGTGCAAAGACAGATAACATCAGAGTGGTGTTGCCGAATGGCTGTTGGATGCTTGCGGATCAAGCTTGCGATGTGGTGGTCCAAATAGGAAGTCGGGATTTCAGTTTGACTACATCTGTATTGCCGATATCAGAATTTGACGAGAGTTTTGGGATAGATTGGCTTGCGGAGCAGCATGCCTTGATTGATTGCCAGTCCAAAGAGATCACGTTGGGCCAGAAGACCGAACAGGAGACAAAGTTCGCGGGTATGCGAGGAGTTGGCAGGACGTTGATGTCTGCACACCAGGTAGTCAAGGCTGTTCGGAAGGGTGCAGAGTGTTACTTCGCACTGATTCAGGTTGTTGAGCCTAAGACCAGTGTGTGCGATGTTCCGATGGTGGCGGAATTTACAGATGTGTTTCCCATGGATCTCCCTGGGCTACCACCCCAGCGGGAGATTGACTTCACGATCGAGTTGGTGCCAGGTGCGAAACCTGTGGCCCGCTCGCCATATCGCGTCACGCCGAAGGAGATGCTGGGTTGAAGGTCCAACTACAAGAATTGCTGGAGCAAGGTTATATACGCCCAAGCATGTCACCTTCGAGCGCGCCTGTGCTTTTTGTGAAGAAGAAAGACGGTTGGTTACGATTATGTATTGACTACCGTGAACTGAATAAGCTGACCGAGAAGAATAAATATCTGATACCATGGATTGATGAGTTATTCGATCAACTGGTGGGCTCGACCGTCTATTCGAAGTTGGACCAGAAGTTTGGTTATTACCAGTTGAGAATTCGGGAAGGTGACATTCCCAAAACCACATTTAGAACGCATTACAGGCACTATGAATTCACAGTCATGCCATTTGGACAGTGCAATGCGCCCTCGGTGTTTATGGATTTAATGCACCGCACGTTCCGAGAGTACCTGGATCTATTTGTGATCGTGTTTATTGATGACATCCTGGTGTACTCGAGATCAGAAGCTGAGCATGCGACTCACTTGCGGTTGGTGTTGAATACTTTGAGGCAAAATCAGCTCTATGCCAAGTTCTCGAAGTTCGAGTTTTGGCTATCGTTAGTGGATTTTCAGGGCCATGTGGTGAGTGGAGCGGGCATTGCAGTGGATCTAGCGAAGATAAGGGCCATACAAGAGTGGCCAATATTGTCTTCTATGGTCGAGGTCAGGAGTTTCCTTGGACTAATATCGAAGATTTGTTGAAAACTTCACGCGGATTGCTTTGCCGCTAACCACATTGACGCGAAAAGATCAGAAGTTCATTTGGATGCTAGAGTGCGCACGAGCTTTTGAAGAGCTGAAGGTTTGGTTGACCACGGCGTCGGTGTTTTGTTCGCCAAGTGGGACCGTTGGATTTGTTATTTATAGTGATGCTTCAGGGAGCGGCTTAGGCTGCGTTCTTCTGCAAAATGGAAAGGTAATTGCTTATGGCTCACGCCAGCTGAAAGTGCACGAGCGAAATTATCTCGTCCATGACTTGGAATTAGCGGTAATGATTTTTGCACTAAAGTTGTGGCGACACTACCTTTATGGAGTGAAGGTGGAGATCTATACAGATCACAAGAGCCTAAAGTACCTATTCGAGCAGAAATACTTGAACATGCGACAACGAAGGTGGTTGGAGTTCCTTGGGTACTACACTTTCGAGATCCACTATACTCCCGGGAAGGGGAATGTTGTCGTGGATGCCTTGAGCCGGAGAGCTCCGGCTAGAGTGAGTTGGTTACAAAGGCATGATGAACGTCTTATCCAGGAGCTGGAACCGTTAGAGATATATTGTGTTGACAAGAATTCTACCGCCAATGCATGTTTGAACTGGACGGAGGTGCAATGTGACCTTGCAGACCGGATTCGACGATCAACGGGGTTAGATGAAGATCTCTTACGCTATGTTAACGAGGGGACAGAGGGCAAATTCTCCTGGGATGACGGCCTTTTGCGAAAAGAGGGCCGTTTGTGCGTCCCGAATGTGGGTAAATTGAGGGAAGACCTAATGTATGAAGTGCATTATACAAAGTATTCCATTCACCCCGGGAGCACAAAGATGTTCAATGACATGAAAAAGCTATTCTGGTGGCCTGGCCTAAAGAGAGGTGTTGCCCTCTATGTGGCCAAATGCTAAACATGTGCGATGGTGAAGGCGGAATGCCAAAAGCCGGGTGGTTATTTGAAGTCGATGTCGATCCCAGAATGGAAGTTTGATGATATTTCCATGGATTTTGTTCACGGGTTGCCAAGATCTCAGCGAGGGAATGATTACATTTGGGTGATTGTTGACCGGCTAACTAAAGTGGCACATTTTCTCCCGAACAGATGGGATGATTCGGTCGAAAGTTTGGCAAAATTATATGTTGACCAGATTGTACGGCTTCACGGTGTTCCTCGGAGCATCGGCAGTGATCGAGAGGGGCGATTCACATTAAATGACTGGAGGCTAGTTCACCGACTGTTGGGCACGAAGTTGACTTTCAGTACGGCCTTTCATCCCCAAACGGATGGCCAAACTGAACGTACCAACAGAACGATGGAGGACATGCTCTGAATGTGCACCCTCGACTTCGGAAAGAGATGGGAAGATCATCTTTATATGGTGGAGTTTGTGTATAATAACAACTACCAGGCGAGCATTGGTCAATGAAGCAAACTCAACCATACGGACAATTCGAGAGAGGCTACTCGTTGCTCAAGATCGTCAAGCGAAGTACTACAACGCCAAGCACCGGAATGTGGAATTTGCGGTTGGCGATTGGGTCTTCTTGAAGATCAAGCCCTCCAAAGGTGTCTCCAGGATTCGACGATTGAAAAAGTTGAGTCCAAGATATTTGGGTCCATTTGAAGTGGTTGAGCGAGTTGGAGAAGCGGCATATCGGCTAGCTCTATCGGCAGACTTGGGTGAATTACATGATGTGTTTCACATCTCGGTGCTTCGGAAGGCCGTTAAAGATCCAGCTCAAGTGATCGCGGATGATCATGTGTCGGTGGAGTATGGGCTAACAATGAGAGTTAGACCCATTCCGATCAAGGATCGAGCCGAGAAATAGTTGCGGATCAAGGAGGTCGGAATGATTAAAGTCCGGTGGGACAACTGCGGCCGTGAGGAACTTACATGGGAGCGAGAGCAATACATGCGAGAGGAGTTTTCCGAGTTGTTTCTGTAATCTGTGGAGAGAATGTTGTTGTAACATGAGAATTTTAATATTATAACTATTTGGTTGTTGGTTACTGGTTGCCTTCCTGTGTACTAATTTCGAGGACGAAATTTCTTGTAGGAGGGGAGGGTTGTAACATCCCAATTTTCTCAGCAGACAAAATTGTTGGGTGACATGGCCAGGGACACGGGCGTGTCCCTGGGCGTGTCCTGCTCGGGTGCAGAGTCGTGCCGAGATCGACGAAAGTCATTCGACGGAAAGTGTTTTGGATGGTCACGCCCTGGATCACGGGGGTGAGAGAGGGCGTGTCCCTCCCGGGTTTGGCGTCAGGTCGACGAACATCTGGGTTCAACAATTTGAGCTCGACAATTTAACCAAGGCTTCGTGGGCTGGCGAAATCGTCGAACGGAGATCGTCGAGCACTGGAAAATCGTCGAGCGCTGGCCAACTCGTCGAGCGCGGGAGGATCGTCGAATGCAGGATCGTCGAACGCGGGATCGTCGAACGGAAATCGTCGAACGTGTTGTTTGCCGATCGCTAGTAAGTTTGACGATCGCTGGCGAGCTCGACGATCGCTGCTTAATCGTCGAACTAAAATCATGGAACGTGGGTTCGCCGATCGGGTCATGGGCTCGACGATCGTGCCATGGGCTCGACGATTCGGGTCGTGGGTTCGACGATCTGGCCGAGATCTGGGTTCGACGATCTGGAAGAGATAAGGCGGGTTGAGCACCGCTTTGAGGACACGTCCTGTGACATGGGCGTGTCACAGGGCGTGTCGGACATGAAAATCGAATTTTCCAATTTTTCGTAGCCGTCCATTTGTCCTTCAGCTAGGATCCAAGGGCTGAATGTTTTTCCTGCTTCCTTAAGGCCGAAAACAGAGAATGGATTATCATTCTGTTCTTGCCTTTATCTTTCTACAGGTTTAGAGAGAGAAAGGGAAAGGAAGTCGGAGAAGAAGAAGAGGGTTGTTCGGTGCTGGAGCTTGTCAGTATCAAGCAGTGATCCGAGGCCATCTTTGCCGAGGAAACGCTGTTACGAGTCTTTCAAGTTACCTTGGCGCTTATGGCACCGAAGCGATCTGCAAGGGTAACAACGTTTCTTCCTAGCCATGTGAAGGCTTCCTTTTTGGCATATGTTTGTGATTCTACCACTAAGAGGTGGCTGATTTTGGGAATATTTGGGTGATTCATGAAATCCCCTTTGTTGGCATATAGATCCAGAATTGGAGTACGGAATAGGCATGCTATGTGAAGCCCATCTAGACAGGTTGGTTTGGATTGGTGATGTTGCACACAAACCGGAGAAGACTCCGTGATAAACGTGTAGTTTAAGGAGTCAAAGGGCTGTGCCTGTGAAGGGTAGTAGCATGAAGTACTAGAGTGGTAGTCCAGGAAAATATCTGTGTTATGCTTGTGCTATTGGGTCGTACCTGTGAATGAGTAACAGGAAGTACTGGTGTGATCAGGAAAGGCCCTTTATAATGCTTGATGTCGTAGGTGGTACCTGTGAAGAGAGTCACAAGAAGTACTGGTGTGCCCAGGAAAGAACCCTCACATTTGTGATATTGAGGTGTCGTACCTGTGAATGAGTAACAGGAAGTACAGGTGTGCCCAGGAAAGACCCGCTGATGTTGTGAGATGAATGGGTGTAATAAAAATACCCAGGCTGAATGCCAAGAACAGGATTGGTGAGACCGACCTGTGCCTTTGATTAAGCCACGAGTGCGGCGTACTCAGTGAAGGCAAGGCGATTTGAGCAACGAGGGGTGGATGATCCGACCTGCGTTATGTCCGTCCGACGTGGACCAGAAGGTGCGGTCTGTTGGAGCCAATAGCGAGAGTCTTAGGCCTGCGTGCCATGACACAATGGGGGGCTATGGGCCATCTCGGTATTGTAAGACTAGAACTCCGGCTGCACGCCATGGAGTAAATGCTCAAGAGAGTTACCGTTGGGTTGTGACCCTGATACGGTGGTGGGCAAGTGATTTGCCAGAACACCAAGAATGTGCCCTGAGTGCACGAACCGTTGGGCCGGGTGGCGAACGGTTGTGATGGCATGTGTCTGTGAAAGCACCTTAGATGAGATATATTGCCATGCTTGTCATATGATATGCCTGCAGGGAAGATTACTGCTGCCCCGAGAAAAGAGATAGGGTCGTTATAATTTGGTCAGTGAAATGCTGACCGTTGCTTTTGTTTGCCACCATTGGGTGGATTGTCCCTGTACAGGTGCTGGAGAGCCAAGCGGGACACATAAAGGTTGATGTCCCTGCTGTTGATGTTGCTGCTGCTAGCCCTCGAAGGCTATTTGGTTAATTGTTATGTTTTCTTTTAATGTGGCCGTCCTGTGCTCCAATGTTTGAGCCACTGTTTGAAAGCCATGTAAGGCCATAAGGCCAACTCTTGTACTGTTGTAAGACATTCCTAGTATATATACACAATGTGGAGTTGTTGTATAGGTTGGACATTCACTTGTGGAGTTCACGTTTTAGCATAGGCTTCCGCTAGAATGCAATGTGTTAAGGTGTCTTACGCTACTCTGATATCATCCCGTACCTTCACCGCCTGTTTTGTGATATATGTTGTGGGGCCTCGGCCGAACCTTCTAGTATATACCATATGAACGGATGGGGTTGTTACACTTACTCCGCCCGTCAGCGTCGCCGCTGCCGCCGCCCATTTCAGAGAAGGTTCGCTGAGCGGGCGAGGAAGCCTCGGGAGGGCGCACATGAGTCGGGGTTCGCAAGAGCAGAAGTGGAGGAGCTTATGTACGGTGGATGGGCAAGTGCCAGAAAGGCCTATTTATAGAAGGAAAAAGAGCGGGAAAATCTTCTGCCGGTGGGAAAAGTGCGGATAGCAAAAATCTGTACAGACGGTTCAACTTCCCGGCTCGCAGCCATGCCGCCAAGACCATCCAACAGCAGGTCATGCCCACCCGCGTCCGCATAAGGAGCGGGCGAGCTGTGGCTCGCGCCCGCCCGGAACTTTGGGCGTGCCGGGGAGACTCGCAATCAGCGAGTCCCCGGCCCGCTCCCTCCCAGATCAGGTTGTCGTAGTGGGCAAGCCTATCTGACGGCCTCGCATCCGCCTGAAAGGGCAGTAGGCGAGTAATATGGCTTCATCCATACCCACCCCAAAGAAAGCCAAACAACAGTACAATGGAAATAACATGTATCCAGAATTAGGCCCACCAACGGGCGAAAGAACTAACAAATTATTAGAAACGATAAAATATCCCGAAATGATAAACCCCCTTAAGGCGAGTCGCCCCGAAGTGCAGACGCGGCCTGACCCGGTGATAGGCTGCAAAAAGGTGGGAGGGGTAGGTGGATCAGTACTTGATCCATTTCCACCTGCCCCGCCTCTGCGTCCCGGTTCGTGGCGGCACGCGAGGATAGTGGTAATCACGCACCGCCACCAACTCCTGCTGGGCCAGACCAACTTTTTCCGTGGCATGTTTGAGCCACTCCTCGGCCCACGTGATATGCACGCCAGGAGAAGTAACCACCTCTCCTTCTGTCAATCGTCGAGCTCCCTCAAAACCGGTGAGCCGTGCCTCAGTCTCAGCTTTGTCCCGATCAACCCTCTTGACGATCTCCTGAAGCAATAGAGTATGTTTCTGGAATAGCCGTGTCACCTGCCTCTACATCCACACCGCATCCTCTGAGTCGCCCAGATACTCTGAAACCCCCTCGATATTAGGGGGAGGTGAGTACCCCTCGCTCATCTCAGCCTCGGAGGAGACCGTGTTAGAACCTATAAAGGAGAGAAGTCAGAGGAGACCGACGGGAACAGAACAAGCACAGAGTGCGAGCTTACCAGGGGTTGGCACCTCACCAGCACCAGTGGACTGTTGATAGGAGCCTAGCCATCTCTGGAAGGGCTATCCTTCGAAAGCTGCGTGAGATTTCCCTAGCCCAGGGGGAATCGGCTGAGGTGTATTCGGGTGGGAACGCCCCAGGCCCGAGGGGCTGGCAACCCGCTAAGTTGACAGCGGAAGGGAACGATCCTCCCCCACCACCTTCATCTTCAAGCGGTAGTACCTACGAGAGAAAAGGTCAGAAATGAAGTAAAAAAGCAAGGAGGGAGGTGCACATACCTTCTGGACGACCTCGGTACCAGCTGCCTAGCTGGAGCCCGGGAAGTCATTTACCGGGGGCCGCCTAACGATCTTTTCTTTTACCAGCCTGAAGAGAGGGTCGGGAGACCCACGTGCCAAGCAAGGGGCAGCCTCAAGGGCCTCCTCCCGAGTCTTCTTGCTCGCAGCTGCCAGACGGGCTCGCACCTCCTCACTGACTGGCATGGTGCGGCTACAGTTCACTCAGAAAGGCACAAGAAGGTAAGGATTCACCTGAGGACCCAGTGGTGTATTTATAGCCTCGGAGTGGGGCCCACCAGAATATTCCATGACAGCTCAGCATAGCACTCACCGAACACGCGGGTTGGATGATTCTTTCCGAGCTTGGACAAACTCAAAAAGAGCGGGAATTGTGTACAACCCTGTGTTCGTCGAGTGGGTACCGTCAAGCCAGGTGAGAGGACCAAGGCGCCCGATCCGCACTAGAACAATAAGCGGGTAGGCAGCAGATGACCAGCTCGCTCTCGCCCAAGTCAGGAGAGCGAGCCGCACAAGCTGGTCCCTTCCCCCCTCTAGCTCGCTCGGCATTTGTCGAGCAGAGTTTGGGTTCGGCATTCGTCGAGCTGATATTCAGGCTTGAGCTCGACGAGTTTAGATCAGCGAACGTCCCTCTGGGGCTCCCATAGTTACAGTTTGAAGCCTGGCCGCCAGCCCGCTCTCCTACAGGCGATCTAGCGGCCGGCCCGCCTCGGCACGGGCATTGGCAAGTCGCGGTGGCACGGCTCGAGCTCGCCCAAGAAGAAAAGGCGAGCTGCGGGAGCTAGGTCGCACCCGCCCCTCGGGAGAAGAGAGCAGTGGCGAGCTGACCTCCATATCCTGGGGACAGGCCCAATGGGGCCCAAAGGCAAAATTACCTGGATGCCCCTCCCATGGGTGCGAATAGCTTGTTAGAACAGTGGAGTTACGCTGTTGGCAAACCAAGTTGGGTTGCACATAGCTATTCAAAATAGCAGAGGTTGGCTATTTGCGGGTCAATTTCAAAATTCTATAAATAAGACCCAAGGGGCACCTCAGAAAGTAGGCTTTCATACTCCCTTGCTCCTTAGTTTTCTAGTGCTTTCTGAGGTAGCCTTAGCTCAGCCTGTGGCTAAGGAGGGGAAGTGCTCTAAGGTCTTCCGGGTTTGTGGTGGGTCCTAAACGTCGAGCCCTTGGGTCTGTTTTTCCATGTTTCTTTTGTTGTTTTGCTTGCAGGAGCAAAGTAGGTGCGCGATCACCCCTTCCCCAAGGTTGAACTCCACAAGAGACCGATATTTTGGTTTCAACACAAGGATCACATGGACTAAACACCAAGTCCATACAAGGGCATTTCACCCCATTCCCTTCACAAATCCCCAAAGTTCAACCTTAGGGTTTGAACTTGGGTCCTAGGGCAAATCTACCCCAATCCACCCCAAATTCCATGTGAGGGTGTCTATCATCATATCAAACCAGTGGCCCAAGTTTTAGCCTCTATTGATGTGATTTGACAACTCAAACCCACAAGGAACACTTTGACCTAAATACCCCCCTTTAGGCCAAGACTAGGGTTTACAAAAATTCAACCCAAATCATCTTCAAAAGAGATGAAATTTTATGCAGAACACTATGATGCCCCCAACAACCACTCACCAAAATTTGGGAGGGTTTGGAGGTCATTAGGTCTCCTAATTAAATTACCCTAGGATTATTAAATAATTTCAAAAACTATAAAAACGTATCTCCAAACAATTTCAAGTCATTTGGACTTGTGATGAAGTGGGGGGCACACATTTAAATCTCTGTCTAGGCCTAGGTATAAACCCCACCAAATTGAGTGCTAAGGTCTAACCTAGACTCCAAATTGACTCAAATAAATTTTAAAATAAAATAGACATCCAATCCTACAAACTTCATGTTGACCACTTTCTCTGTACAAGCCTCTAAGTATTTTTAATAAATAAAAACATTAACTGTATAATATGGGACAGAAAATCACATGAAATGAAATATTTAACCTAAGATTAAAAATTAAAGCGGCACGCATCTTGGCGCAAAAAGGATGGCATTGTGGGATCGTGTGGCGCCCTTAGAGGGGGGCGTGTGAATAAGGTACTTTTAAATTTTCCTTTAAAATTAAGCAAACTTGACTTGATGAATAACAACAATATAATTGAAAAATGCAAATGTTTATTAGCTAAAACAATAATGATATATTTCAAAAGAGATAAATTTAATACAACGTGTCTCTATAGAGTTAGAGGCAAAGGCTCATGGAATAAATAATTTGCTTGTGTTTTCGCCGGTTCTTCTACAAAGAACCTGCAGTATATAGTGTATCTCTTCCTAGATCTTGCTACTAGCCTTCCCCTAGATCTAACCATGATCAAGATGCTGTACACAAGGCAATGATTTCTCCCTAAGCCGTACAAGGACTTGGACGCCACTCACAAGGAGGCGATTCTCTCCTAAGCCACACAAGGACCTAGACACCACGTACAAAGAGGCGATTTCTCTACCGATTGTAATGAGAAAGTAAAAGAAAGAACAAAAATAAATTGAACACTTTAGGCTAGAGACTCCCCTCAAACAATGCGCTGAAGATGCCGACGAATCCTTGTTAGAGTTGCTTCGAATGCTGCGAACGTGCCGTCAATCTTTCGCGCTTTGGCTTTCTTGAGAGTATGGAGTATCTCTGAGTTCTAGAGCTCTCTGAATCATCTATGCAGGAAAGTGCACTCCAGGTAATGAAATTCATGATTTCCACAAGAAATGAAAGGCTTTTATATTCTGGAGCTATCGTCTAGCGATACTGGGTATCGCCACCCGGTGATAGCGGAAACAGCTGCCACGTGGCCTATGAACTCCTCATTTTCGCATCGCACCTACGTCGAGCGTCGAACCGTGCACTATCGCCTGGCGATACTGGATATCTTCGTCTGGCGATAGCGATGTAAAGGAGGCCACATTTTCGTCGAGCGTCGAGCGGAAATGCGTCGAGTGGCGCTATCGCCTGACGATATATCCCGAGCTAAATTTTGATCTGATTCACCACCAAAAAGATATTAGATATAGACTTGTGTTATCTGCATACCAAAAACACCCAAAAATCAAATACAAACAAGATTTGTTATTAGCAAACCAGGAAGCGTGGAATGCATTCTCCAATAATCTCCCCCTTTTGATAATAACAAATCCATTAAGAAAGAAATCGTGAATGTTAAAAGGTCCACCCAATTTGAGTATCAAGATGAAGCATGTGTATGTACACAAATATCTCTTGGATGAAACACTCCCCCTACATGTGATCTCCCCCTAAATGGAAGAACATGGAAATTTGTGAAATTTAATTTTTTCCATGGTTCATATGTATATGAAAATGCTTAGGTGAATGATTTTCTTTGAAAATTTTCTCCCCCTTTAGTATTGTCAAAAGATAACGAAGAGTGTGGCGGAAGTAGAAGAAGAAAAAACACAAAGGAGAGACTCATAGAGGACATGTGAACAATGTTTAATAAATAAAGAAATGAGTAAACACTAACATTAGCAATATTCAGCCAACTATATCACAAATACACACACTAGTGAATAATATTTGGGAAAAACGTTTTCAGTCCAATGCTCATAAGAAGAACGTTTAGAGAGGATAATGTTGTGTACATGTTATATGGTGTCGGAAACACTTATGCAGAGTCTTACAAATACATGAACACGAGAATGTTAAAAAAACAACATAACATAGAGTTGGACATCAGTAGCTATACTCGTACCCAAGAGTTCAGAGCAAACAATAAAGAAATTATCCATGTAAAGATTTGCACAAGACACTTTATAATTTTTTCCAAGGTGCCCAACCTCACAATACTTATGAAGACTTATCAGGAGGGTAAGTAGTGCTTGGTGGAGGTTCCTTGTCAGCCCTTTATTATTTGGTTGTGTTTTTGTGTGTGTGAAACATATCACCAAAGGTTTGCACTTTTGGGATTATACACTTTTGTTAATCACATTTTTTCTTTGGCTGAACAAAAGAGTCCTAATTCAATTATGAGAGCATACAGAATAATTAAATATTAGTGGTGCACTGTACCAAACTCGGATAAAGCAGTAGCAGAAAACATGCAACAGTAGCGGTTATGGTAGAACATTCACAATTCACACATGTAGTAAGATGAATGCATATGAAGATTTGCACAACCGTGAGTGAAATAACATTATCATAACTAAAAGATTTCTCATACTTAGAGGCATGCTAAACCAATTTCACGAGTTGAAGAACACTAGCACTTAAGTATGTAGAACGGATATAAGAATGGTGAACTATGGAACCAAGTTATTAGAAAACCAAAAAAAATTACCCCATGATTAAATTTGAGTCGCAAAGAAAATTTGAAGAAATAGCAAATTTTCACTGTCGCCGGGCGATATCGGGTATCGCTGATCGGCGATAGTGTAAAAAAGATAAAACCGGGCGCATTCAGTCAAAGGCATCAAACCAAACACTTTTTCCTGAAGCCAGGTCGCGGAAGTCGGAGCAGAAGGCGGCGAAAACCTAAAACCTAGGTAAGAAACTTGGATTTTTGCTTTAATTCTTTGGATTTTTATGGATCTAATTATTAGGATAGTGTAGCATAGAACCCTAGATGAGAAATATCCAAGTTTGAAAGTGCATAGATTGTGTTTGTGGATCATAAGAAATTATGTTTGTTTAAGTGAAAAATGTGCATAGATTGTTGGATTTAAGAGGTTATAAGTGGGTTTTGAGAAAAATAACTTGTAGATCTGGTATTTGGGATGAGGGGAAAACCAGATCTGAAGTTGGAAATGGAGGAAAACCATTTTCCACTATCGCCCGGCGACAGTGGGTGTCGCCGGATGGCGATTTAAAAAAAAATTGTTATTTCTGAAAAAAAAAATTTATATGCAGCAATGGCTTCCAGTTCCAAAGCACGAAGAAGCACAGAGAGTGATTCATATTCGTCTTATCAAACATTTTTAGGAATTGAAAATGCTAACATAGGAATCGGACGGGTGATTGAATTTGAAAGTGCAGGTTAGATCTGAAATACTCTAGAGGGGGTGAATAAAGTATTTTGCTTTCTTCAAACTTTTTGCAACTTTTGTTGTAAGCCTAAGTGAACAAGTCAGCAATTAAAATAAATAAGCACAGCAACTAACTAATCACAGAGCAACACAGCCAAAACAAAAGAAAAGGGCAACCAGACGACACAAGAAATTTTATAGTGGTTCCCCAACCTGGGTACATCCACTCTTCTACTACCCTGATAGGAATCCACTCAGGTTTTTGATCAGGTGCCTGACACCAATGAGCTATTGTTCAGGTGCTCAAAAACCAAAACCTCAAGTCTTTTGGAAGGAGACTTGTAACCAGAATAATTTTGAAGGGAGTTAAAACCTTGTACAGGAATTGGAAATAAGGTGATGGTGTATTCTCTTTCTAAAAATAACTGAGAAGACTTGTGGATTGGTGATAGCAGAATTTGCTCCCCCTTAGATCTTGAATTAATCAGGAATGCTGGAGCACTGCTTTAGGGTGATAGGTCTTCAAAGACCTAGAATGCCTGGACCAGAAATTATTTCAGGAACTCCTTTGACAGATTGAATAATTATTGTCCTTTGAAGTAGTCCTATGAATTGGATGAAGAAGACTCTTGATAGTGATTGGTTGTTCTTCTTCTTCTTGATGAAGTTGTTCTCTGGTGAAGGCTGATTGTTGTAGAACTTTAGATTTCTAAGAGGTTGTTCTTCTGTGCAATTTGAGTGTGTCTATCTGATTATCTGATTGACTGTGTGTGTGACTGTATGACTGACTGTATTGATCCTTTCTTTTCTGTCTATCCTTTTTGACTGACTGAGAACATTCAAAATTCGAATGTTGAGCAGTAATTGCAGTCGGCCTTGGAAGGAAGCGACAATCAATGATTTCCCTAACTGTCCCATGGAAAAACGGCATGAAATAATCCATGATTAATTGCACGTTCTAACAGTAACATTTAGAGAAGATCTGGCATTAATAACTCTGGAATCATCGCCAAGAAACTGGACGGGAAACCTGAAGAAGACCTAGTCTGGAATCGTCGAATGAAGAACACAATTCGTTGAGCTGAGTTTCAGTTCGTCAAGCTGAGCTTGAGTTCGTCGAGCTGAGCTTGAGTTCGTCGAGCTGAGCTTGATGAGTTCGTCGAATAGTCAGTCTTCATTCGTCGAGCTGAGAACCAAATTCATCGAGCTGAGAACAGTTCTGGACTTAGTCAAAATATTCTGCATCTGCTGATATTCTGTGTCGACATAAGCTGGTGTCGATTGATTGATCTTAGTGTCGACTCAAATCTTCTGGTGTTGACATAAATTGGTGTTGACTGATATCCTGGTGTCGACACAAATCCTCTGGTATCGACCTAGATTGTCTGGTGTCGACACATGCCCTAAGTGTCGACACAAATACTCTGAGTTTAGAATTCGTCGAGTAGAGTACAACATTAGTCAACCTGAGAAGCTGAGAACTTGCGATCCAAGTTCGTCGAGCTCAGAATCTAATTTGTCGACCAAACCTTGAAGCTGTACTTAGAAAAATTCTGAAGTTGTCCTGAGTTTGGCTTGATGAAGAACCTCAACATTCGTCGAACGGAGAACTAAGATCATCGAGCTCAACACAAAGAATTATATCACGATCGTCGAGCACAGAACACCTTTCGTGGAGCTGAGTTCGACGAACGTCGAACTCACTTTACTTAGTCTTGAAATCCTCTAAGTCTTAAGTCTCTGAAGGTCTTGTTGATAGTTGGTCACTCTGAAGTTGATCTTAAGAACTTGTCCTAGACTCTAGGACACAAACTTGACCCTAGCTATACATGATGGGTCACATCCTAAATCAGTGAACCTAGCCCAAATCAACTAGGGATCCAACAATCTCCCCCTATTTGGGTGAGGTCACTAACAGAGACTCAAAATAGAAACAAACAGAAAAAAATAAAGCAGGAAAAGAAATATATCTGGCAGAGAATTACCAACACATGCAATAGATATATATATACACAGCTTTGTTTAAACAGATAACATAGTTTGAAAAACAAAAACAGACAGAAATTGAAACAACATGAAAATTACTTTTTTGGCTTCTTCTGCTTGGACCTGTATTCAGTTGGTTTCTCTCCTGGCTTCTTAAAGATGATTTCTCTCTTGGAATCTGAAATTTGAGCCTTTGTCATAGTCATATCAGCTACCCCTATAATGTTCAATGATGTTACTCTGGGGACAACTGCTTTTGGATGAAGTTTCATATAGTCATCAACATTAAACAATTTATTGCCTTTGTCAAATCTTTTCAGCTCTTATTTTCTATACTTTGACATTGTTGACAATCCAGAAATATCTTTACCTTCAGCCTTGGCTTTATTGATCAAAGAAAGTCCAATTAACTCCTGGTATCTAGCCATTCTTATAGTATTAGCAGTTTCAGGATCTTCAAATGGAATTGGAGGAGAGTATGGCCTTTTTGGACTGTCAGCTTTTTATTCTTCAGAAATTTGTTACCTTTGCTGCTGCTGCTGATGTCCTGAGGGAGGTTGCCTCTGCTGGCTACTTCCAGATGTTCTCCCTGACTGTCTCTGATATGTCTGCATGGGGGCAGATCTCTGGGAGCTAGAGCTACTGGCACCAGCTGCTAGAGGAGGAGGAGGAGGAGGATCCTTCCTTAATTTATGCACTGGAGGAGGGGAATATCTCCTGCTTCTCTTCGTTTCTTTCTGTTGGTTCATGGATAGCCACATCCATGCAGGCATTCCCTTGTATGGAGTTACATTATGCAAGATGTAGTAAGGGGTGTCAGCAGTGGGATTAGGCTTAGGAGCTGGAGGAGGAGGAGCCTTCCTTTTCTTAGATAGCATCTTCTTTTTCTTTGCAACATCTTCATCTGAGTCATCATCATCATCTTCTTCTTCAGAATCAGAATCCTGAGGGTTGTCATATAAGGCATCCAAAGCTTTCAAAGCTTTATCAGAAATAACAGCTTTTTCTGGAGGAGGGGCAGAAGGTTCAGGAACTGAAGTATCAGCAACAATAGAGGAGGGAACTGTACAGGAAACAGAAACAATAGGGACAGAGCTATCAACTACTACCTTATTCTCTTCTTCAATATCAGCTTGAATTAGTTCATCCAAATCTGGCAGGGGAGAGTCATCCATAACAAAACTTGTGGTTGGAATATCTTCTGGAAGGACTTCTGGACTAGCTGCAGAGATGGAAGCTAAAGCTGAGATGGCAAAATTGTCACAGAGTTGCTTAGCAACTACTGGACTAACTGGAGAGGTATAGGGTACAATAGCCAAATGTGGCTTAGTAAGAGCTGCTGGAAGAAACTGCATAAAAACTGTATCAAAACTACTCAACAAAACAAACAAATTTACTGTGGGATTTAAATGGAAATCACCAACAGGTTTTATTTGCTCAACTAACTCATCTAGATCATTGTCAGTATACATAAACTGAATCAATTCAATTAAATTAGAATCAAAATCTGGCAGACTATCTGCATCTGTATCTGAAATTTCAGCTATAGAGGGGGCTGCAACTGTATCTGCTGCTGCTGCTGCATCTGTTGTTGCTTCTTCATAGAGCATCTCCCCCTGCATGGGTTCAGGAAGACCTGGAGCCAGGCCCCTGAATGAAGAGGGGGCAGCAGATAGGGTAGAAATCTATGGAGATAAAGAATTGATGGAGGTCATAAAAGGTGTAATGGCCTCTTGGATAAGAGATTTTATGAGGGGAGTGAGCAAGGATATGATGGTAGATGGATCAAATGGGGAAGGGGAAGAGGATGGAATGGAGGATGGAATATCATGAGTGTGATGAGTGGATGGAGATGAAGATGGAATGTGAGCATCTGGCATGACAGAGTCTGATGGTATGTTGTAAGATTGAATGGAGGATAAGTGAGGGGGAAGTGGAGACTGAGGAGGTGTAGGAATATGGGTGTCATGAGGGGAAGCTGGAGGTGTTGGAATGTTTGTAATGTCAAGTTGTGGATATAGAGGAGGAGTAGGCACATGAGTATGTTGTGGGGATTTAGGTGTTGTAGAAGGAATGGAGGAGGAGTGGAGTTGTGTGGCTGGAAGTTGTGCAGGAAGAGATGGTGTAGATGGAAGGATCTCTTCTGCAAGGTGGGGAGTGGCCTTTACAGCCCTGGTGCTCTCAGAAGTGGGGATGGAAGAGGAGGAAGCCTTGGAGGGCTTGGAGATAGTCCTCTCCCATCGGCCAAACAAGGCACAGGTGAGGCGCTTGCTGGCATTGATGAAAATGGTCGGGGAGACCATTAATTCACCAGCCTTCTCTTGAAGAAAAATTCCCAAAATTCTGTCGAAGCAGACCTCTTTCTTGCTATTCTTTTTCTTTATCAACTCAAAGAATATTGTGCCCCAGTTGACATGTCTCTTGTTCACCACGACGCACATAACCAGGAATTGGTAGCGGGTGATGTAGTCGTGCGCTAAGTGCTTGGCCATCAGCACTTTTCTGACAATGTCCGCCAGGAACTGGTAGGCGGCGGACAGTTGTTTCTTCAACAACTTAGTAGGGTTGCTTCCTGAAAAGCCCATTAACTTCAGCATGTCACCAACCTCTTCAGAGTCCATTTCCATGTTATCTTCTCCATTTACTAATCCAAAAATCTCAGAAAGAATTGCGGGAGATAACGGAACAGCAGTAGTCCTGATATTGCCTGTCAGCACATCTTCCTCAATAACAGACGATGTATACACCAATTCTTTGATTTCAGTTGAGTGCAGTTTAATCCTTCGGGTCAGAAAGTCCTTTAGATTGAGTTCTTCTAGCAGTTCCAAGATATAGAGAAAGATGGGATCAGAATGTTGGAAAGAATCGAAGTCCATATCAAAACCAGTATCAAATTTCATTGCCGCCAAAGCTCCTCCGGGAATCGCCATTGATGACCTGCAAGAAAAACACAGAGAAAAACGGCGATCAAGAGCAAAGGAACTGAAAGCGCGGGATGGAGGTCGAATAAAACCTAGATATAAGATTTTCAGAATATGAATCGACTATCTACGTTCCACGAAAAAGAAAAATTCTTCGAACTGAGGTCGACGAAATAAATTATAGACAAATAATTCGTCGATCTCATCCAGAAGAATCGAAAACAGTTCGTCGAACTCCGTTTGACGAAACGTCTTTAGAAGAAAAGTTCGTCGATCTCCGGTCGACGAAAATTATTTCCACATAGAGAATTCGTCGATCTCCATTCGACGAGAATCTCTCAAACTTTTCCTAATTCGTCGAACTCCGTTCGATGAACCCTGGAAAATTCATCGAATGTAGACATAAACTAATTTAACTCTTCTTCATTGATCATTCCCAATTGATTTATAAAGAACAGATGAGTTTTCTCATCCAAGGGCTTGGTGAAAATGTCTGCTCTTTGTAGATCAGTAGGAGTATGGATTAAGTTAATTTTCTTTTTATCTACATTATCTTTAATGAAATGATGTCTTATTTAAATATGTTTAGTCCTAGAATAATGAACTGGATTCTGTGCTATAGCAATAGCACTAGTATTATCACAAAATAATGTTGAATTATTTAAGTTGACACCATAGTCTAGGAGTTGGTTTTGTATCCACAGCATTTGTGAACAGCAGCTGCCAGCAGCCATGTATTCTGCTTCTACAGTTGATGTAGACACAGATGTCTGCTTTTTACAAAACCAGGAGACAAGTCTCACACCCAGGAACTGGCAAGTTCCAGAGGTACTCTTCCTGTCCACTCTACATACAGCATATTCAGCATCTGAGTATCCAGTTAACTCAAATTCTGACTCTGCAGGATACCAGAGTCCTAGATTAGGACAACTCTTTATATATCTTAAAATTCTTTTTAGGAAAATAAGGTGAGATTATTTAGGGTTCACTTGGAACCTAGCACAAGGCATGTGTCAAACATTATATCAAGTCTGTTAGCTGTTAGGTATAATAGGGATCCAATAATTGCCCTATAATGTTTCTGATCTACAGGTTTCCCTACTGCATCAGAATCCACAACAGTATTAGTAGCCATATGTGTCTTCATTCCTGAAGCATCACCCATCTCAAACTTCTTAATAAGCTCTTTAGCATACTTAGCTTGGGAGAGGAAGATACCATCAGGGAGCTGCTTCACTTGGAGACCAAGGAAGTAGGAAAGCTCACCCATGCTACTCATCTCAAATTTGGAATGCATGAGGTCAGCAAACCTCTTGCACAATTTGGGATCAATAGACCCAAAGATGATGTCATCTACATATATTTGTACTAACAAAATTTGGTCCTTATGATGTCTAGTGAAAAGAGTTTTATCTAAGGTTCCTCTTGTAAATTTATGCTCTAAAAGAAAGCTTGCTAAGGTCTAAAAGAAAGCTTGCTAAGGTCTCATACAAAGCTCTTGGAGCTTGCTTTAAACCATAGAGAGCTTTATGCAATTTAAATACAAAAGAGGGTTGAGTTGGAGAGATAAAACCTGGAGGTTGTTCTGCATAAACCTCTTCTTGAAGTACTCCATTCAAGAATGCACTCTTGACATCCATTTAGAACACCTTGAATCTCCTGTGAGCTGCATATGCAAGGAATATTCTTATGGCATCTAACCTAGCAACAGGGGCAAAGGTTTGGTCATAGTCAATTCCTTCCTCTTGCCTGTAGCCTTGAGCAACAAGTCTAGCCTTGTTCCTCACTATTTTCCCTTGAGCATCCAACTTGTTCCTGTAGACCCATTTGGTTCCAATAACTGGGTAGTTATGGGGTCTTGGAACCAAATCCCAAACTCTACATCTCTAAAACTGATTTAGTTCCTCTTGCATTGCAATGATCCAGTGGGGATCTTGCTCTGCTTCATGGATGGTAAGAGGTTCAATTTGAGAGAGAAAACAGGCATACATCAAGTCTTGGTTGAGTTGATGCCTTGTCTGTACACCTGCTGACATGTCTCCAATCACTTGAGATCTGGGGTGATCTCTAAGTGTGACAAGATCAGTTGGTGGAGTTGGTTGAGCAATAGCTTCTGTATTTAATTCCTCTTGAGGAATGATACTAGCTGTTGAGGGAAGTTTAGTCGCTTCCTCTTGAATTTCTTCTTCACTATCTTCAGCAACCTGTGGAGTAGGATGGATTGGTACCTCTTGGGTAAGGTTTAGTCCATCCATAGACTCACACAGTTGTGGTACTTGCAAAATACTATTGGTAGAAAACTCTTTCTCCTTATAAGACATGTTAGCTTCATTAAAAGATACATGAATAGATTCTTTAATTTTAAGGGTGGATTTATTAAAAACCATATAAGTCTTGCTTACTTGGGAATATCCTAGAAAAATACCTTCTTCAGCCTTAGCCTCAAACTTTCTAATGTATCTCTTGTTATTTGTGTGAATGTAATAAATCCATCCAAAAACTTTAAATTATGTGATTTTAGGTTTCTTCCCTTTAAGTAATTCATAGGGGGTCTTATTTTTCAGTTTATGTGTAAGACTTCTATTCAGGACATAATTAGCAGTATTTACAACTTCTGCCCAAAAGGATATAGGCATGTAAGCATCTGCTAATAATGTACCTGCAGATTCAATGAGTGTCCGATTTTTCCTTTCAGCAACCTCATTTTATTGGGGAGTTCTAGGAGCTGAGAAGCACTGTCTGATACCTTTCTTCTCACAGAACTCATACATAAGAAGAGACTCAAACTCTGTGCCATGATCACTTCTGATCAATGCAACATGAGTAGAGAACTCAATCTGTATGGTCCTGAGAAAATCTGTAAGAACCTTGAATGTATCTGACTTAGCTCTCAGAAAGGCTACCCAACTGAATCTAGAGAAGTCATCAACAATCACTAAAGTATAAGACTTCCCTCCTAGGCTTTGTACTGCAATGGGTCCAAATAGATCCACATGAAGCAAATACAATATACTAGGTGAATCACTTTTATTAATGAATTTAAAACTAGTTTTGGTTTGCTTGCCTAATTGACAAGCCCTGCATAAGCTTTCCTTCTTGTAGGGGTCAAAAGGTAAACCTCTAACAAGGTTGTCTTTAGATAACCTAGATATATTTTTAAGGTTTACATGCTCTAATATTTTATGTCATAACTCATTTTGATTACTAGTAACATTCAATAAGCAGATATCAGTTGTGGCAGATATAAAATCTACTAGATATATGTTGTCTTGTCTAAGTCCAATTAAAACAGTTTTGTTTTTATTATCAATAAAATATCAAGAAGTAGAGTTAAAATGTACCTGATAACCTTCATCACATAATTGACTTATGGATATAAGGTTATGTTTAAGTCCTCTTACATATGTTACTTTCTTGAAGGTCACTGATGCAATCTTCAATGTCCCATATCCTTCAGATTGACCACTGTTTGAATCTCCAAAAATCACTTTTGGTCCTAGCTTGGGCTTGTAATTGGATAGATTGCCCTTACTGCCTATCATGTGTTTGGAGCAACCACTGTCCAAGTACCAGGTCTGACTTACCCTTGGACAGCTCTTCACCTGTACCTGTAATGAAAAACAAAACTCAATTGTTCTTGACCCAGGTTACCTTGGGTCCTTTATTTTGTTAAAAAATAAAGCTAGAAATAACTGATAAAGCAGGTTGAGATTTATAACCTAAGGGGTGATATCTCCTAGGTGGAATAACCCAATCAGCTACTGGATTAAATATCTTATTAGTTGTCTTAAAATTTCTGTAAGAGATGTTAGAAAAGAAGCGAAAAGTAGAGAACAAGCGAATAAACTTTTGAATAATTGAAATTTTATTATCCAAAAAAGATATCTATTACAAAGGTATGCCCTCCCTTATATAGAATGGAGGAGAGATGAGAGAATACAAATAAGAGATATGGGACTAAAAATTTACAAGCTAAGCGGACTATACAAAGTAAACCGCACAAGCCGCGCGGTTAGACAGAAGGGCTAACCGCACGGCTACAACAAGAGAAGCACAGAGGTCGCCTGTGAAGATCGCTAGACCGCCCGGTTTACAAGCCGGCGAGTCAAACCGCCAGACCGCGCGGTCTTCAACCCGCCAAGACAGACCGCCCGGTCACCAACTTCAACACTCCCCCTCAAGCTGGAGCATATATATCAATCATGCCCAGCTTGTCGCAAACATGTAGAAACGATGCGGAAACTGGCTTGGTGAAGATGTCAGCCAGCTCTTTATCAGACGTGACAAACGGAGTGCAAATTTGTTCTTTTAAAATCTCTTCACGAATGAAATGGCAGTCAACCTCAATGTGCTTTGTTCTTTCATGGAATACCGGATTTTTGGAGATATATATGGCGGCCTTGTTATCACAGAACATAGGTAGAGGATGGTTGTACACCTCTCCTAAATCTAGCATGAGAGCCCGCAACCATTTCAACTCACAAGTGGTTGACGCCATACTGCGATACTCAGCTTCTGCACTGGACCTGGAGACAACAGACTGCTTCTTGCTCTTCCAGCTCACCAGATTTCCCCCAACAAAAGTGCAAAAACCTGAGGTTGACTTGCTATCCCCTTTGTCATCAGCATAACTTGCATCTGAGTAGGCTTCAATCCTCAGATGACCATTCTTCTGAAAAAGTAATCCTTTCCCAGGCGCTGCTTTGACATATTCCAAGATCCGCAAGGCGGACTGTAGATGACACTCCCTAGGCGCTTGCATGAATTGACTCACCTTGCCCACAGCATAGGAAATGTCAGGTCTGGTCACTGTGAGATATATGAGCTTACCAACCAGACGCCTGTACCGCGAACTATCTGAAAGAGGAGGCGAATCATCTGTCCAGGTTTTGTTCTCCCCAGGAGCCATGGGGCATCGGGCAGGTTTTGCTCTAGTTAATCCTGCCTCTTTTAAAAGATCAAGGGCATACTTACGCTGAGAGAGAACTAAGGAGTCGGGCTTCCGAGAGAGTTCGATCCCCAGAAAGTACTTTGGAGAGCCCATATCTTTAGTGATCAGATGTTGGCGAAGATGTTGCTTTGTCAGGGCGACCCCTTCCTGGTCATCGCCAGTGAGAAGAATATCATCGACGTACACAGCAAGAACAACCAGCCCAGAAGGAGTTTTGCGAATAAAGAGAGAGTGATCAGCAGAGCTTCGCACAAAACCAACAGCCGCCACAATGCCGCTGAACTTGTCAAACCAAGCTTGAGGACTTTGCTTGAGGCCATAAATGGCCTTCTGCAGCCGGCATACTCGTGTCTCCCCCTGAGCAACATACCCAGGAGGTTGCTCCATGTAAACGGCAACGTGAAGATCTCCATAAAGGAAGGCATTCTTGACGTCCAGCTGAGAAATCGGCCAATCCCAATTGACGGCCACAGAGAGAAGGACCCGGATAGTGCTGAGACGAGCCACAGGGGAGAAGGTGTCAAAGTAATCAACTCCATAGGTCTGAGTAAAACCCTTAGCAACAAGGCGAGCTTTATACCGATCCGCAGTGCCGTCTGGGCGAAATTTAACCACAAATACCCAGCGGCATCCAACAACATCAGTACCGAAGGGAGGAGGAACAAGAGTCCATGTACCCCGCTCCGTGAGGGTCGCCATTTCCTCATCCATGGCCCGCTTCCAGTGGGGAATAGCAAGGGCCTCCTGATAGGAATGAGGGGTGGCAGTGGCCGAGATAGCCAGTGCAAAAGCTCGGCGAGCAGGGGTCAGACGATCGTAGGAAACCACGGCAGCAAGCGGGTGTTGGGTACAGGCCCGAACCCCTTTGCGAAGAGCAATCGGGAGATCCAGGTCAGCAGGTGCCTCAGTATCCGGAGTATCCGTGGTGGAGAGAGCTTGCCCGGGAGTAGAGAGAGAAGGCAGCGGAGTGGAGGGAGAAAGTGGAGTAGAGGGGGGAGATGATGAGGATGGGGAAGACGGTGGTGCGGGTGGAGAGGGCGGAACATCAGTGGGAGCAGAGGGAATGGATGGGTTGGTATGAGAAGGAGGATCAGGAGGAGGAGAAGAGGAGGTGGGAGAGAAGTAAGGGGCATTGGCAAAGAAGGTGACATCCGCAGAGACAAATTGCTTGCGGGTAACCGGGTCAAAGCAGCAATATCCTTTCTGAGTGGGAGAGTAGCCCAGAAAGACACATTTGGTGGCACGTGGTGAGAGTTTATCACGAGTGGCAGCGGGAGAGTGCACAAAAGTGGTGCACCCAAAGATGTGCAGGGGAAGAGGAAAGGGATCCTTGTCCGGATGAAGAATGGAGAAGGGGGTAGCACCGTGGAGAACTATGGAGGGAAGGCGATTGATGAGATAGCAGGAGAGGAGGACAGCATAGCCCCAATAGGAGCGAGGAACATGCATTTGAGTCATCATAGTGCGAGCGACATCAAGGAGGTGACGGTTTTTGCGTTCCGCCACCCCATTTTGTTGGGAGGTGTAGACACAACTGGTTTGACGAAGAACACCATGGTGAAGACAAAAGGAGGAGAAGTCGTAGCTAAGATACTCCTTAGCATTGTCTGAACGAAGGAGTTTAATAGACGTATCAAACTGAGTCTTAACCATAGAATAAAAGGCGGTCCAAACAGAGAATAGTTCGGAGCGATCTTTGAGAAGATAGACCCACGTACAACGAGAGAAATCATCAATGAAGGTGACAAAATAGGAACTACCCCGACCGATGGTGAGGGTAGGAGCGGGACCCCAGATGTCAGAGTGAACGAGGTCGAACGGACGGGAAGAGCCCCGACCTTGCGTTGGTGGGAAGGATGAGCGGTGATGTTTGCCAAGTTGACATGCATCACAGTTGAGAGGAGGAGGATGAGGAGGGAGGTGCGGCAGGAGCTGGCAGAGAATGCGGGGAGGAGCATGTCCAAGGCGAAGATGCCATTGGAGAAGATCTGTAGAGGAGGAGGAGAAGGCGGAGAGAGCAGAAACGTTGTCGAGGAAGTAGAGGTCACCACTCTCAGTCCCGGTAGCAATCGTCCGTTGGGAGTCCGGATCCTGAAAAGCACAAGAGCTAGGGGTGAATATGACAGAACACCGTAGTTGCTTGCATAAAGAAGTAACCGATAATAAATTGCATGGAAACTTGGGCACATAGAGGGTATCAGCCAGGCAGAGAGATGGAGTGACTTGAACCATGCCCGTCCCATGGACCGGAGAGGGAGACCCATCAGCAACAATGACCGGGGGCAACTGAGCATGTGTGTCAAGAAGAGAGAAACATTGAGGATTGCATGTCATATGATTGGTGGCACCAGAGTCAATTAGCCATCTTCCGCGAGTAACAACATGAGCACTACCAGAAGAGGTGACCACGGAGGCGGACAGGCTGGAGGAGGGGAAAGCCATGGAAGCAAGAGAGGAGCAAGCCGCGACAAGAGAAAGGAGCACCAAGCCGGGCGAACAGAAAAGAGGTCGGGCGGCTAGGAAGGCCGCTACCAAGAAGCAGAGCAAAGCAGCGGGAAAGAAGTCGCACTGCTTGAAAAAGTCGGGCGAACAGAGGAGAACAGGGCGCACGGCAAAATATGAGGCCGGCGCGACTAGCAAGCAAGAGTGGGTAGAAGGCAAGCACAAGTAGAGCGCGAACAGAAGCGGCTAGCAAGAGGTCAAAGGCACAGCGGGGAAGAGGTCGCGCAGACTGAAAAGGCCGAGCGAACAGAAGAGAGGAGAAGAGCAGGGGACCGCGACCAAGATGCGGGGAGAAAGGAACAACCCGCACGGTCAGGCAGATCACAGCAGCAAACCGCGAGTAGAGGGACAAGCGGACAGAAGAGAAGAGAAGAGCAGGTGACCGCGACCAAGATGTGGGTGAGAAAGGAACAACCCGCACGGTCAGGCAGATCACAGCAGCAAACCGCCAGTATAGAGACAAGCGGACAGAAGACAGGCCGCAACGACTAGGAAGTCGGAGAGGCAAGAAAGAACAAGGAGCGCGGCGACAAGGAAACAGGTCGCTGCGACAAATAGCAGTAGGAGAAGAAGCAAGCCGCGCGAACAGGGTAGCGGACAGAAACGAAGGCAGGTCGCGAGACAGGTCGCAGAGAGCGGAAAACAAGCCGCGAGCAACAGAGAGCGCACAGAATCAGGAGGAAATGACCGTGTCCTCTGATACCATGTTAGAAAAGAAGCGAAAAGTAGAGAACAAGCGAATAAACTTTTGAATAATTGAAATTTTATTATCCAAAAAAGATATCTATTACAAAGGTATGCCCTCCCTTATATAGAATGGAGGAGAGATGAGAGAATACAAATAAGAGATGTGGGACTAAAAATTTACAAGCTAAGCGGACTATACAAAGTAAACCGCACAAGCCGCGCGGTTAGACAGAAGGGCTAACCGCACGGCTACAATAAGAGAAGCAGAGAGGTCACCTGTGAAGATCGCCAGACCGCCCGGTTTACAAGCCGGCGAGTCAAACCGCCAGACCGCGCGGTCTTCAACCCGCCAAGACAGACCGCCCGGTCACCAACTTCAACAAGAGAAATGATTTAGGTTTGGCCTTTCTGGGTTCGACGAATTGTTGCAAGTTCGTCAACCAGAGTTCGACGAATAGGGATGAGATCGTCGATCTCTGCTCAGAGAATGACAGTAGTCATTTTTTGTGCCCCAAGTTCGTCGACCTCTGCTCGACGAACCATACATAGTTCGTCGATCGCAGTTAGACGAATTGTTATTACTAAAATTTGCGTTCAGCATTCGTCGATCTGGGTTCGACGAACTGGCCACATTTCGTCGATCTAAGGTCGTCGAATGCTGCTGAACCTTGTTTTTAACTATTTTCAGATTTTTGTTTCTTTTGTCAATGGGTTTTGGATTGTTTACAGACAATGGTTTGTTAATAATCTTTTATTTTCCTTTTGCAGAAATAAACTTGATGGGGGTTGTAAGTATATGTTTCTTAATTATGGGAGGTAAACTTGATGAAGCACCCAAGCCCAGCTTGCCATTTAATCTGGCATTTACTGAGCTTGTGATGTCCATCAGCTTGAGGCTTCTCCCATTGAGAGATTGCTCAAGTTGTTTGGCCTCATATAATTCAGATTTTAATTTAATTATTTGTTCATTGACTAAGGTTAGTTGATCTTGAAGTTTAATGTTTTCTGAGTTAACTGATTCAAGATTTCCTAGTCTTTCTCTAAGAGTTTTTATTTCTTTTTCTGAGTGGATTAAGTCTAAGCACATAGTTTTGAATTCAGTCTTAAATAAATCAGAATTAAAATCAAAACTGGAAATAACCTGATCTGCCTCTGAGTCTGAGGCTGCTTCATCTTCAGATTCTTCTTCTGATCCAGAGTTGTTCCTGGAGGCATCAATTGCCATTAGACACACCTCCTTGGATCTTGCTTCTTCCTCTTCTTCACTTGAACTGGAGGAAGATGTTTCTTCTTCAGTGTCACTCCAAGTCTCAGCAACAAATCTCTTGTCTTTCTTTTAGTATTTGCTGGAGGAGGGTCTACTGCTGTGCTTTCTCCTGGAGTCCTTTTCTCTGCTCTTGTACTTCTTCTGGTTTTCTGGACATTCTGAGATGTAGTGTCCAGGCATTCCGCAACCAAAGCACACAACCTCCTTGGTTGGTGTCTTGTCATACTTAAGCTTATCATCCTGTTTGGATGATTTCCTTCTGAAATCCTTTCTAGCCATCTTGTAGAACCTTTTTGCAAAGAGGCTCATGAGTTCTTCATTGGAAGTTGATGACTCACTCTCGTCAGAAGCTTTGAAGGCTATGCTATGATCCTTTCTAACTGGAGTTGTTGCCTTCTGTTCTGCTGCTTCTCTTGATTTGATCAGCTGCTCACAGGATTTTAATTTGCCTAGTAGAGACTCAGTTGATATCTCATTGAGGCTTCTGGCTTCTTTGATTGGCCAGATTCTGGAATCCCAAGAGTTAGGGAAGCACATCAATATCTTGCCATTCACCTCTGTCAAGATGATGCCCTTATCCAAGGTTTTGAGTTCATTGATGATTGAACTCAACCTGTTGTACATCTCAGCCACTGATTCTGTCTCATCCTTTTTGAAATTCTCATACAGGGTTATGAGATTGGATCTCCTGTCTTTCCTCTCATCTGCTGAGCTAGCTACCATTTGGTTAAGGGAGTCCCAAATGGCCTTGGCTGAGGTGCACTCAGCCACCTTCTGGAATATGTCATCTGACATAGTCTGAGCCAAGATATTCATTGCCTTATCATCTGCCATCTTGGCTTTCTTGTAGGCATCATTGTTTTCTGGAGGGGGCACTGCAATCATGTTGGTTGAAGTGCTGGTAGAAGCTGCAGGTGCTGGAGGTACACCTGTCAAGATAACAGAAAATATATCCTCATCAATAGAGTTCATGCATAATCTGATTCTTGCCTTCCAGATGGCAAACTTGTTAAGATTGCAAACTGGAGGTCTGATGCTTGCATAATCCTTGTTTTGAGCCATGTCTGTGAAGGAATAAATCTAATAACAAAATCAAAACAGACAGATCTAACTAGAGGGATCTTTGTGTTTCAGGTGTTAGCCTGTACAACCACTTAAGGTGTGGTATGTTAACCAACCTCCCTCTGATACCAATTGAAAGTGCAGGTTAGATCTGAAATACTCTAGAGGGGGGGTGAATAGAGTATTTTGCTTTCTTCAAACTTTTTACAACTTTTGTTGTAAGCCTAAGAGAGCAAGTCAGCAATTAAAATAAATAAGCACAACAACTAACTAATCACAGAGCAACACAGCCAAAACAAAAGAAAAGGGCAACCAGACGACACAAGAAATTTTATAATGGTTCCCCAACCTGGGTACATCCACTCTTCTACCACCCTGGTAGGAATCCACTCAGGTTTTTGATCAGGTGTCTGACACCAATGAGCTTTTGTTCAGGTGCTCAAAAACCAAAACCTCAATTCTTTTGGAAGGAGACTTGCAACCAGAATAATTTTGAAGGGAATTAAAACCCTATACAAGAATTGGAAATAAGGTGATGGTATCTTCTCATTCTCAAAACAACTGAGAAGACTTGTGGATTGATGATAGCAGATTTTGCTCCCCTTGAGATCTTGAATTAATCAGGAATGCTGGAGCACTGCTTCAGGGTGATAGGTCTTCAAAGACCTAGAATGCCTGGACTAGAAATTGTTTTAGGAACTCCTTTGACAGATTGAATAGTTGTTGTCCTTTGAAGTAGTCCTGTGAATTGGAAGAACAAGACTCTTGATAGTGATTGGTTGTTCTTCTTCTTCTTGATGAAGTTGTTATCTGGTCAAGGCTGATTGCTGCAGAACTTTAGATTTCTGAGAGGTTGTTCTTTTGTGCAATCTGAGTGTGTCTATCTGATTGTCTAACTGACTGTGTGTGTGTGACTGTATGACTGACTGTATTGATCCTTTTTTTTCTGTCTATCCTTTTTGACTGACTGAGAACATTCAAAATTTGAATGTTGAGCCGTAATTTCAGTCGGCCTTTGAAGGAAGCGACAGTCAATGATTTCCCTAACTGTCCCATGGAAAAATGGCATGAAATAATCCATGATTAATTGCACGTTCTAACAGTAACATTCCGAGAAGATCGGGCATTAATAACTCCGGAATCATCGCCAAGAAACGGGACGGGAAACCTGAAGAATACCTAGTGTGGAATCGTCTAACGAAGAACACAATTCATCGAGCTGAGTTTGAGTTCGTCGAGCTGAGCTTGAGTTCGTCGAGCTGAGCTTGAGTTCGTCGAGATGAGCTTGAGTTCGTCGAGCTGAGCTTGATGAGTTCGTCGACCAGACAGTCTTCATTCGTCGAGCTGAGAACCAAATTCGTCGAGCTGAGAACAGTTCTAGACTTAGTCAAAATATTCTGCATCTGCTGATATTCTGTGTCGACATAAGCTGGTGTCGACTGATTGATTTTGGTGTCGACTCAAATCTTCTAGTGTCGACATAAATTGGTGTTGACTAATATCCTGGTGTCGACACAAATCCTCTGGTGTCGATATAGATTGTCAGGTGTCGACACATGCCCTAAGTGTCGACTCAAATACTCTGAGTTCAGAATTTGTCGAGTAGAGTACAGCATTCGTCGACCTGAGAAGCTGAGAAATTGAGGTCCAAGTTCGTCGAGCTCAGAATCTAATTCGTCGACCAAAGCTTGAAGCTGAACTTAGAAAAATTCTGAAGTTATCCTGAGTTTGGCTTGATGAAGAACCTCAACATTCGTCGAATAGAGAACTAAGATCATCGAGCTCAGCACAAAGAATTGTCTCACGATCGTTGAGCACAGAACAACTTTTGTTGAGTTGAGTTCGACGAACGTCGAACTCACTTTACTTAGTCTTGAAATCCTCTAATTCTGAAGTCTCTGAAGGTCTTGTTGATAGCTGGTCACTCTGAAGTTGATCCTAAGAACTTGGCCTAGACTCTAGGACACAAACTTGACCCTAGCTATACATGATGGGTCACATCCTAAGTCAGTGAACCTAGCCCAAATCAACTAGGGATCCAACAGAATTTGACCTGACCCGTCATGCGCACATCCATGATTTGTTATCAATGGCGGAAATAATGTCGATTATTATTCCAAATACATTCTCATCTGTACTGATTAGAGAATTTTATAATTATCTCAAAGAACCGCAGTTCACAGAACTGAATGGTGGACTTCGATCTAAGATATAAGGACAGGCGGTAGAAATAACCCACTATGACCTTAGAGATGATTTTGGGTTAATCGAGCATGAGAACACCTTAGATGTAGTAGAGAACTATCAGAAGGATAGGGATTGGACATTATTGAATTTGGTTTTGCATGGAATTTCCATTAAAACACTGATTCAATCTACAATCACGCTCACTGAGGATGCACGACTAGTGCAAGAAATACTGAGGCATACTGTCCTACTGAAATCCGGAGATACATGAAATATAACGGCTCAACTGAGTTATGTGACATACATGATTTTGGAGCGTGAGTCGTTCGACATGGCGTATTTTATCTTTTAAATAATACACTATTCATTTAGATTAAAGAGTCCTAATTGGAAGAAACTGAACACGCTACCACTAGAAGCCGTCATCCAACGTATTTTATATAAGAAATACACTTGAATTGACCCGGATTTGTACTTCAATGATTGTATTCCTTCTATATATTCGACTAGTGGAACACCTTCCATCGGCCAATCAACACGAGGAGGGTCATCAAGGATGAGTGAACCTATGTCCACTATCTGAAACCCGCCAATTCCAAGAGGTGGATCATTGTGAGAACGGTTGGATGACTTGTGAGATTCATTCGAAGAACACAAGAGGGATGTGAACAAAAACTTCTTGGGAATTCAGAAATTTTTTAAATTTCTGACAAAAAGTCTGAAGTTGAAGCCCACTCCATCAGAGGCGGCAGAATGGGAGGATCCGGTCATGGAGCCGCCCTGTACATCTACTCGCCAAGCACGTCGGATGAGGAGCAGCGAGCACAGTTCGACAGATGACCAAGGGGAGACAAGTGCAGGCGACAGCAGAAATTTCTAAAGATCTTCGGGATGGCTGGACAATTTAGAGCTATCGACCGACGATAGTCACTGTCGCCGGCGATAGTGAATTTTCTTAATTTTCAGAAACTATATATGCTGTAATATTATGTGGGACTTGATGTGGTATTTGTGCTTCTGTAATAATATAAGACTCAGTATGTGATGTTCTCATTTATGGTTTATGTAATTGTATTTTGGTTTAATGTTCATGTTTTAAGCAATTTAATTTTTAATTTTTTTTGTAGCTTGTTGTGGAAATTTATTAGTTTGAAATGTCTAGGATTCCTAGTTCTAATCTTAACAATGAAAAACGGGAATCTGGAAGTGGTTTTGTGAAAATATCCGCAAGCTGTGAATCAGTGCTTATAAAATTGACTTTGATCGTATTTTGTTTTATGTGGTCTCTTATGAAATGGTGACGTACGTCAATGTGTTTGGACCGAGAATGATGAACTGGATTATATGTTAAGTCAATTGAACTTTTATTATCACACTTTAATTCAATTGTTTCATGAACTATTCCAAAATCTTCTAAAGTTTGCTTCATCCATAAAACTTGTGCACAACAACTGCCTAGTGCCATGTACTCGGCCTCAGTGGTGGATAAGGTAACAGAATTCTGTTTCCTACTCGACCATGAGATAAGTGAAGGGCCAAGAAAGTGATAGGTGCCACTGGTGCTTTTATGATCAAATGAACAGCCAGCATAATCAGAAGCAGAAAAACCATGTAATATAAATGTATCGTTACGAGGATACCACAAAGCTAATTTAGATGTGCCAATAATATATCTAAAAATGCGTTTAACCGCTTTTAAATGAGACTCTTTGGGATTAGCTTGAAATCTAGCACATAAACATACAACGAACATAATGTCAGGCCTAGAGACAGTCAAATACAATAGTGATCCTATCATTCCTCTATAAAGTGTTTGATCTATGGATATTCCACTTTCATCTTTTCCTAACTTTAATGAGACACTCATGGGGGTATTTGCTTGTTTTAGATTTTCAAACCCAAATCTTTTTAAAACATCATGAATATATTTAAATTGACAAATAAAAATTCCATCACGCTTTTGAGTAATTTGAAAACTAAGAAAATAAGTGAGTTCGCCTACCATGCTCATTTCAAATTTATTCTTCATAATTTCAATAACACTATCACATACTTTTTCATTTGGGGATCCAAAAATAATATCATCAACATATATTTGTAAAACGATAAGATTATCATTGGTATGTTTAACAAATAAAGTACAATCAGCACTGTCCATTTTATAATCATTCTTTAGTCAATAAATAGTCAATCTATCATACCATGTTCGGGGTGCTTGTTTCAAACCATAATGGGCTTTTTCTAATTTAAAAACATGATCAGGAAATCTAACATCGACAAAGCCTGGAGGTTGTTCTACATATACATAGTCCTTAATATACTCGTGAAGAAAAGTAGTTTTAACATCTATTTGAAATAATTTAAACTTTTTAAAACTAGCAAATGCAAGAAATATTCTAACTGCTTATAAACATGCTACAGGTGCAAAGGTTTCATCAAAATCTATTCCTTCTATTTGTGAATAACCTTTTGCTATAAGTCTAGCTTTGTTCCTAGTGACCCTAGATTCACTTTCTAGTTTATTTTTAAAAATCCACTTAACCCCTACAACAGGATGATTTGACGGTCTTTCTACTAACTTCCAAACCTTATTGCGTTCAAATTGATTAAGCTTGTTATTCATAGCTAAAGACCAAGAATTATCATTTAAAGCAGCTTCAATGCTTTTAGGTTCTATATCAGAAATAAAGCACATATTAGAAAATAACTCACATACGGATGAACGAGTACTTACCCCTCTTGATGGTTCTCCAATAACCAAATCTTGGGGATGATCTTTTGAGAATCTTAGTTGACTTGGAGGCACGTATCCTTACTCTTCTTCTTCTTGTCGTTGTTCGACTCCTTTTTCTTCATCTTTGTCTCCAAGGATTTCATCATCATCCATCCTTTGCAGAGGGGAGAACTCTCCATCTTTACCTGTATTATTAGCTTCTACACAAGGAAAAAACTCATCAAATTTAACATGTACAAATTCTTCAACTATTTTAGTCCTTTTGCTGTAAACTCTATAAGCTTTACTAGTTGAAGAATAACTAATAAAAATTACTTCATCACATTTTTCATCAAATTTGCCTAAATTATCCTTAGTGTTCAAAACAAAACATTTACAACCAAAAACTTTAAAATAAGATACATTTGGTTTATTTTGAAAATATAGCTCATAAGGTGTTAATTTTAAGAGAGGTCGAAGCATAACACGATTGATAACATAACAAGTAGTACTAACACCTTCGGCCCAAAATGATCGAGGTAATTTGTATTCAGATAGCATAGTGCGAGCTAGTTTTTGCAAAGTTCTATTTTTCCTCTCTACCACACCATTTTGTTGAGGTGTACGAGTAGCAGAAAATTCATGTTTAACTTCTAACTCATTGCAAAAAGAAATAAATTTCTCATTATCAAATTCACCTCCATGATCTGAATGAATGCATTTTATTTTCAACTCTAGTTCGTTTTGAACACGTAAACATAGTTTGGAAAATTCTAAAAACGCATCAGATTTAGACGATAAGAAAATTGTCCGACTAAAGCGAGAGAAATCATCAATCAAAACAAAAGTGTATTTTCTACCACCTAGACTCGGTGTATGAACAGGACCAAACAAATCCATATGTATCAATTATAAAGGCCTAGTGGTGGAAACAACATTTTTGATTTTAAATAACGACTTTGAAAATTTTCCTTTTTGACATGGTGAATATAAAGACGATAAATTTTCATGCAAAGAAGGTAAATCTTTAACAAGCTTATTTTGAGACAATTTTATGATTAGCTTGGAACTAAAATGTCTCAGACGTCTATATCACAAATCTAACTCCTCATTTTTAGATATGAAAAACTTTAAAGAATAATGTGACAAATCATTAAATCTAACCATGTAGACCTTTTGAAACCTTGGAGCAGTAATAACAATATAATTTGTTTTACAGTTAATAATTTTTCTTAAGTTTGAAGATGAGTCAAACAAAACATTTAAGTCAACATCACATAACTGACTTATCAAGATTAAATTATGCTTCAAACCTTTAACATACAAAACATTTGAGATAGTAAAAGATTTGTTACATACTACTCCAATGCCGATGATTTTTGCCTTCCCGTTGTCACCAAAAGTAACTACTCCTCTTTTCTTCATCTTCAGGCTAAGGAACTTTGATTTATTGCCCGTCTTGTGCTTGGAACACCCTGATTCCATGTACCATAAGTCTTCTTTGTCCTTACCCTACCAACATACCTAGAAAGAGAATGAGAGTAAAGATTCTGTTACCCAAGTGGTTCCTCCCATAGAATAGGTGGAATCCTTAAGCACTCAGATTTGTTTGACTAAACAATATCTCGTCTTCTTACAAGTATGTGTTGTGTGACCAAACTTATAACATTTTGCACACTTGATGAAAGAAGTCGACGGGTTCTTTAAAGTAAATTTTGACCATTTACTGGAAGCTACAGGGACAGGAGGTTTATTATTTTTAATCTGAAAACCAGATTTCCTGGAATTTTGCCTATCGCCGGCGACAGTGTTCAGGAGAGTATCCAAGTCCAAATTTTTTAGAACCATAGTACTGGTTTCCCAAAATCATATTTAGAGATTTTTGGCCCACTCCAGATTTGTTAGTGGCCATTTCTAAATTATGGACTTGTCCCCTTAATACATTATTTTCGGCAACTATTGTGCCGCATCGGTTTGCGAAGGACTTCTTGCTGCCTTCCACTTGAGATTGAGAAAACTTTAGAGATCGCTTTAAGGCATCTTTCTCTCTTGTAAGAGTTTCAACTCGAGTCAGAGTCTTAGAGAGATCTTTCTCAAACTCTACTATCTTTGTCAAGGAGGGATAATCCTCTTGACAAGTCGCTTTCTCCTATCCAAGAACTTTTACTTCATTTTTTAGTTTTTTATTTTCTTTAACTAACACTTTATTTTCAGATTTAATCAATTTAATTCCATGTAGTTTTTTGTCTAAATACCTGCAAGTTCTCAAAAATTTAGAATATAAATCATCATAAGTTTCAGGATTTACCTCAGTGTCGCTCTGGACAATGCTTCCTTCATCATGTGATGAAGCTCTCTTTCCCATCAAGCACATGTTCGCCTCCTCTTCTATTTCTGACCCTGAACAGCTTAACTCCTTAGAAGTGGCTTCATCCCATGTCTCTGTGTAACGCCCCGAAACTCAAAGGAGCGACGGGGGACGTTTTGGGCCAGTTTGGGTTCTGGCAGCAGGCACACGGCCTGGGACACGGGCGTGTCCCAGGGCGTGTCAAGCTGGTGTCGACACTAAGACGGGAAGTCGACACTTTGGTCTCGACATTGTGTCGAGACTGGGCACACGGCCTGCGACACGGGCGTGTCGCAGGGCGTGTCGACCCGTGTCGACACTTAGCCCGTGAAGTCGACACTCTGCGTTCGACGAGGTGTCGAGACTTGGAACACGGCCTGCGACACGGGCGTGTCGCAGGGCGTGTCGACCCGTGTCGACACTCATCCCGGGTGTCGACACTGTGGTCTTGACACGGTGTCGAGTCGAGGCACACGGCCTAGGACACGGGCGTGTCCAAGGCCGTGTCATCTAGTCATCGATCTTCACTCGACGAAATGTCGAGACCGTGTACACGGCCTGGGGACCAGGCGTGTCGAAGTGACACGGGTCCAGACACGGGCGTGTCCGAACCCGTGTAGTTCTCGGGTTGAAAACGGGGAAAAATCTTGGGGTACACGGCCGGCCTCACGGCCGTGTCAGGTGGAACACGGGCGTGTCGGGTCGAACACGGGCGTGTTCGATACCCGTGTGTCGTTCCAGGAGATTCGATTTTGACGACGAATGAGGCACGCGGCCCTGGACACGGGCGTGTGCCAGGCCGTGTTCGGTCCAGTTTGGGCATTTCAGCCCCAAATCAAAGCCGTTCGTTTTCTTATGTTGAGATCCAACGGCTAGGGGTTGTTCCTGAAGGGATATACCCGGGTTTTGACTTGGAAAACCCTTACTTTTCTTAAGTGTTCTCTTTATAAATCCTTAGAGAGAGAGGAGAGACAAGTGAGGAAGAAGAGCTAGATCTCGCCATTGTAGGAGCTTCGGAGCTCCGAATCGCAAGCCGACTCCGGATCCACGGAGGCAACGCTAGTGCGGTGGTTTTCATCGGATTACTTTTCTATGGCGCCAAAGAGGAACCCAAGGGTAACGATCCTCATCTTGAGCATGAATAGCTCTCTTTCCTTTGCATAGGAAGCCCGCTCTCGCGAGTTTGCGGTGAGTTGGAGGCGTTCCTACGGGTAGACATGAATAGTCCCCGTTGTTAGAGTCCGTAAGCGAGAACGGACATAGGCATGGTGTGTGAAGCCTACCCGGACATGTTGGTCCGGATCGGTGATGTTGCATTGCATAAACGCCGGAGAAGACTCCGTGCAATTGGGTGTTTTTAGGGTTTCTACGCGGTAGATTGCAACAGGGAGTCTTGGGGATTAACCCTAAGGTGCACCCAGAAAACTAGGCGGATGCGAGATCCTGCCAACTTGGTGGCCTGAGAGCCAACATGACATAACCGGGTTATGTGAATTGTGATGGAAACGGGACTCGGTGGAAGTTTGACCCGCGCATATGGCTTAAGTTGTCGTTGCGATGTGAGCACGGGTTAGATGGAACCGTACCCGCTCTATGTTGTTCGGTTAAAGAGACCTAAAGGTACATGGCACTTGTCGTTGCCATAGATGAGAGTCTTCGGCGGTTGATGGCTTAAATTGTCGTGACCCAGGCCATGAAGACGAATTGCTCATAGTATTGGCCGTCATAGTGGCGGTGGTGAGTCCGGAATGTTGATGGCTTCAACTGTCGTGACATCGACCGGTTCACCGAGAATGTGCCCTGAGTGCACGGGGCGTGTGGCCGTGCGAGCCAACGTCTGTGATTAAATAGCTATCGTTATATTGCTCGCTTATGCTAATGAAATGCAGGGAAGGAGCATCGCCGCCCCGAGTTGGGGGCAGGATCGTTATAATTTGGTCAGCATTGCTGACCATTGCCTTGTTTTGCCACCGTGCGGTGGTTTGTTGCTTGCAGGTGCAGCGGGACCAAGCAGTCAATAGCGGGCTAAAGCCCTTTTTGCGAAGCCGGCCCTCGAAGGCCCAAGTTGAAGTGTTTACTGCTTTATTCATGTATGACCGGCCTGCGTGCCGTGGTTTGTAAGACATGTAATATTCAAGTGAAACTTATTGTAAAGCCATAAGGCTTGTTTTGAGTATTTTGTATAACATTCATATTTTGTGTTAGTGGACATTTGTGCTTTGATGCTGGGTTCTTGTTTACAACTTTTATAAACTGCTTTCGCTAGAATGCTCTGTGTAGGTCGTTGTGATTGGTTGGATGGTTTCCATGAGTAACCACCCAGTCTGTCTATGGTATATGGCGTCGGGCCCCGGCCGGACCTACTGCTATATGCTATGTGACGGATAGGGGGTGTTACAAATTGGTATCAGACTACTGGTTTTGGTCCGGCTTAAACTGAATTCGTGGGCGAATTCTTTTTAAGGGGTGGTGAGCATATTGTGTGCGTCATCGTTATAATGGTAAAAGAACCCATGAATGTCCACTTAGGAATGAAAATACTCGTGTTTGAGGAACCTGCGCGTTCCTATAATTGCTGTTTGCAATTTTATTTGGTCGCTTAACGGTGTTTTGTACCACTATAGGTGACCAGAAGTGGTGTTGGGCCGTCAGAACGCCGAGTTTCTGAGGCAAGTAGTGCACCGGAGGTTGCTCCCGCAACACCTCTATCGGCGGAGAATATACGACTGGTGGCTGAAGCGGTTTTGGCCGTGATAAATGCGCAGCCTGGGAGGCAAACGCAACAGCCCGCTCCCGTGATGGAGCAAGTGCCTCTACAAGAGGCTGTGCCGAGGAGGGTATAGCAAGTGGTTGTAGAACCGGTGGTGCCAAGGAGGGCAACTGAGATGCAGCTGAAGCATGTAATGAGCTTCAACCCTCCGCTATTCTCGGGGTTGGGAACCCCATCTCAGGCTGAACACTGGCTCTCTAGAGTGAAGAGAGTCATGACAGCAACAGAGACGGAGGAGTGGCAGATGACCACCATTGCTACGTTCCTGTTGGACGGTGAAGCGAGGATGTGGTGGGAAGGATTGGAGTTGCATCATTTGAGAGGTAGACAACTAATAGACGTTCCGATGGAAGAGTTCTCGGAATTGTTCTTAGCAAGATACCTCCCTTCTACTCAGAAGATAGTATTGGAGAACGAATTTCTGAAGTTGGTTCAAGGCGAGAAGAGCGTGGATGAATATCTCCACGAGTTCACTCATTTGAGTCGATATGCTAGCTCCACCATCGCGGATGAGGAGCGCAAGACCAATCGATTCTACGAAGGTCTAAGAGACGAGTTGAGATTGCTACTTTCGGGGCCGATGACGCAGGGTTTCTTAACCTTGGTCAATACTGCCCGGTCCTTGGAGAAGGACATGAAGAGTGTGCAAGCGAAGAAAAGCTTGGCTGAGAAGAAATCTGAGTTTAGAGTGCCGACTGCTTCAAAGCCTGGCTATCGAAGGGCCTTCAAGAAGCATAAGACTTCGGGTCCAGCTCCTTCTGGCGCTTCTGGGGCGACTACGGGTCGGACCCCGGGTACGTGTTTTACTTGTGGAAAGCCAGGGCATTATGCCCGTGATTGTTGGAGCGGACGTCCCAAGTCCGAGAGAAGGCCGGGAGCTACTTATGAAGAGAAAGGAAAGGCGGTGGAGTCGACCGCATCCCACTATGCTCCGGCCCAACCAAGGGTCTATAATCTTGGCCAACAGGAGGCCATCAAACAAGCTGATGTGGTGACAGGTACGGTTTAATTTATAGCAAGTCAATTTCTTAAAATACTTGTTATGCATATGTTACCTTACCACTGCTTGTTTAGGATTTGTGTTGATTTGTGAAAATCCGGCACGAGCACTCTTTGATACGGGAGCTTCACACTCCTTCTTGTCCGAAGGATTTATATCACGCATCGGAGTCCCTTCTTCGATGGCGAAGGATAAGTTGGATGTGTTGTTGCCCAATGGGTGTTCGATGCGAGCGGATAGGATCTGCGATGTTAAGATTCGTATTGGGAATCAAGAGTTCAATCTCCAGGCGTCTTTACTTCCGTTAGTGGAGTTCGACGTCATATTTGGCATGGACTGGCTCTCGGAGCAGCAGGCCCATATAGATTGCGGTAGCAAGGAAGTCAAACTGGGAGCAAGTCGTGAGACGACTTTTACGGGCTTAAAGGGGTCGAGCAAGACGTTGATGTCTGCTCTTCAGGTGGTGAAGGCGGTTCGTGCCGGAGCAGAACTGTTCTTTACACTAGTGGAGGTTGCAAAGCCGAAGCCCGCTTTGGATTGTATTTCAGTGATGTTGGAATCCCCTGATGTGTTCCCCGCAGATCTTCCTGGAGCCCCGCCTCAGCGGGAGATAGATTTTACGATCGAACTAGTGCTAGGTGCAAAGCCTGTGTCACGCTCTCCGTATCGGCTAGCGCCTAAGGAAATGGCGGAGCTGAAAGTTCAACTGCAAGAGTTGTTGGAGCAAGGGTATGTGCGCCCGAGTTCTTCGCCTTGGAGCGCACCGGTCCTCTTTATTAAGAAGAAGGACGGAAGCTTAAGGCTGTATATTGATTATCGGGAGCTAAACAAGCTGACGGAGAAGAACAAGTACATGATCCCCCGGATTGATGATCTCTTTGATCAGTTAGTCGGGTCGACGGTGTACTCGAAGTTGGATCTCAAGGCTGGGTACTATCAGTTGCGGATAAGGGAGAGTGATATCCCGAAGACAGCTTTTAGTACGAGATACGGGCATTATGAGTTTACGGTCATGCCGTTTGGGCTGACGAATGCGCCGTCAGTGTTCATGGATTTGATGAACAGGACTTTCAGGGAGTACTTGGATCATTTCGTGATCGTCTTCATCGACGATATTTTGGTGTACTCGCAAAGTGAGGAAGATCACTTCAAACATCTTCATTTGGTGTTGGAGATGCTAAGGAGAAACCAGTTGTATGCCAAGTTCTCGAAGTGCGAGTTTTGGCTATCCTCAGTGGCGTTCCTCGGGCATATAGAGAGTGGAGAGGGTATTGCTGTGGATCCGGCGAAGATTGTTGCGATACGGGAGTGGCCTGAGCTTGCTACGGTAGCAGAAGTCCGGAGCTTTTTGGGGCTTGCCGGCTATTATAGGCGCTTCGTAGAGAACTTCTCGCGGTTAGCGTTACCTCTCACCACTTTGACGAGTAAGGAGCATAAGTTCGTTTGGACGCCGGAGTGCGCGCGAGCTTTTGAGGAATTGAAGTGTCGGTTGACCACGGCGCCTGTGCTGAGTTCGCCGGTTGGGACCGAAGGCTATGAGATATATAGCGATGCTTCGGGTAGCGGTTTGGGTTGCGTGCTACTGCAACATGGAAGGGTGATAGCTTACGGCTCGAGACAGCTTAAGGTTCATGAGAGGAATTATCTGGTCCATGACTTGGAGTTAGCGGCCGTGATTTTTGCCTTGAAGCTGTCGAGACACTATTTGTACGGTGTGAAGATTGATATCTACACCGATCACAAGAGCCTGAAGTACCTGATGGATCAGAAAGATCTGAATATGCGGCAGCGTAGATGGATGGAGTTCCTGGGGGACTATACGTACAAGATCCACTACGTGCCTGGCAAAGGAAACGCGGTTGCGGACGCGTTGAGTCGCCGATCCCCAGCTCAAGCCAATTGGCTATCGGTGCACGATGAGCGGTTGGTGCGGGAGTTGGAGGGGTTAGAGATTGTTTGTGTGGACAAACAAGCAAGTGCTGAAGCGGTTCTGAATTGGACTGAGGTCCAATATGACCTGGCTGATCGGATTCGGCAAGCTTTGGATATGGATGCTCATATGAAGCAGTTCATGATAGAGGCTCTGGATGGGTCAAATTCCCAATTCGTTGTGGAGGATGGGTTGCTGTGGAAAGACGGTCGTCTGTGCGTCCCTTGTGTGGGCAATTTGCGGGTGGAATTGTTGTACGAGGCACACCATACCAAGTACTCGATTCACCCGGGGAGCACGAAGATGTACCGCGATGTAAAGAAACTGTTTTGGTGGCCGGGTTTGAAAAAGGATGTTGTGCTATACGTAGCGAAGTGCCAAACTTGCGCCTTGGTGAAGGCGGAGTGCCAAAAGCCGGGAGGATTTTTGAAGTCCTTGCCTATTCCGGAGTGGAAATTCGACGACATCTCCATGGACTTTGTGCACGGTTTGCCAAGGTCGCAAAAGGGGAACGACGCCATTTGGGTGGTCGTGGATCGGTTGACGAAGGTGTCGCACTTTATTCCGCATAGGAAGGATGATCCGGTGGAGAAGCTGGCGAAGCTTTATGTGGATAACATAGTACGGCTTCATGGTGTGCCCCACAGCATCGTGAGTGACCGAGATGGACGGTTCACGTCCAATGATTGGAGGCTGGTGCAGCAAATGTTGGGAACAAAGTTGAAGTTCAGCACAGCCTTCCATCCGCAAACGGATGGGCAGACCGAAAGGGTCAATAGAACGATGGAAGACATGCTCCGCATGTGTGTCTTAGACTTCGGAAAGCAATGGGAAGACCACCTTTATTTGGTGGAGTTCGCATACAACAATAGCTACCAAGCGAGTATTCAGATGGCGCCTTTTGAGGCCCTATATGGTAGAAGATGTCGCACGCCGCTGTCTTGGTTAGAAACGGGTGAGTCGAAGTTGTATAAGCGATCGGAAGTCGATGATGCTACTTCTTTGGTGAGAACCATTCGGGAGAGGTTGCTCATCGCTCAGGACCGGCAAGCAAAGTACTATAATGCCAAGCACAGGAACGTGGAGTTCGCTGTGGGCGATTATGTATACTTAAAGATCAAGCCGTTCAAGGGTGTCTCGCGGGTGCGACGATTGAAAAAGCTAAGCCCGAGGTACCTTGGACCGTTTGAAGTTTTGGAGCGAATTGGCGAAGCAGCCTATCGGCTGAAGCTTTCAGTGGAGCTTAGTGGTTTACACGATGTATTCCATATTTCGGTGCTTCGGAAGGCGGTGCAAGAGCCTACGCAAGTGATTGCGGTCGATCAAGTACCGGTGGATAGTGGGCTAATGACAAAGGTCAAGCCCGTGCGGATTGAAGACTCGGAGGTCAAGCGGCTACGCAATAAAGAGATCAGGATGGTCAAGGTCCGGTGGAACAATTGCGGTCGTGAGGAGCTCTCTTGGGAGCGAGAGCAGACTATGCTTGACGAGTATCCGGAGTTGTTCCGCTCAGGTACAAATTTTGTTTTTGTACATATCTTTCCTTTATGTAATTTCGCGGACGAAATTCTTTTAAGAGGGGGAGAGTTGTGACGCCCCGAAACTCAAAGGAGCGACGGGGGACGTTTTGGGCCAGTTTGTGTTCTGGCAGCAGGCACACGGCCTGGGACACGGGCGTGTCCCAGGGCGTGTCAAGCTGGTGTCGACACTAAGACGGGAAGTCGACACTTTGGTCTCGACATTGTGTCGAGACTGGGCACACGGCCTGCGACACGGGCGTGTCGCAGGGCGTGTCGACCCGTGTCGACACTTAGCCCGCGAAGTCGACACTCTGCGTTCGACGAGGTGTCGAGACTTGGAACACGGCCTGTGACACGGGCGTGTCGCAGGGCGTGTCGACCCGTGTCGACACTCATCCCGGGTGTCGACACTGTGGTCTCGACACGGTGTCGAGTCGAGGCACACGACCTAGGACACGGGCTTGTCCAAGGCCGTGTCATCTAGTCGTCGATCTTCACTCGACGAAATATCGAGACCGTGTACACGGCCTGGGGACCAGGCGTGTCGAAGTGACACGGGTCCAGACACGGGCGTGTCCGAACCCGTGTAGTTCTCGGGTTGAAAACGGGGAAAACTCTTGGGGTACACTGCCGGCCTCACGGTCGTGTCAGGTGGAACAAGGGCGTGTCGGGTCGAACACGGGCGTGTTCGATACCCGTGTGTCGTTCCAGGAGATTCGATTTTGACGACGAATGAGGCACAAGGCCCTGGACACGGGCGTGTGCCTGGCCGTGTTCGGTCCAGTTTGGGCATTTCAGCCCCGAATCAAAGCCGTTCGTTTTCTTATGTTGAGATCCAATGGCTAGGGGTTGTTCCTGAAGGGATATACCCGGGTTTTGACTTGGAAAACCCTTACTTTTCTTAAGTGTTCTCTTTCTAAATCCTTAGAGAGAGAGGAGAGCCAAGTGAGGAAGAAGAGCTAGATCCCGCCATTGTAGGAGCTTCGGAGCTCCGAATCGCAAGCCGACTCCGGATCCACGGAGGCAACGCTAGTGCGGTGGTTTTCATCGGATTACTTTTCTATGGGGCCAAAGAGGAACCCAAGGGTAACGATCCTCATCTTGAGCATGAATAGCTCTCTTTCCTTTGCATAGGAAGCCCGCTCTCGCGAGTTTGCGGTGAGTTGGAGGCGTTCCTATGGGTAGACATGAATAGTCCCCGTTGTTAGAGTCCGTAAGCGAGAACGGACATAGGCATGGTGTGTGAAGCCTACCCGGACGTGTTGGTCCGGATCGGTGATGTTGCATTGCATAAACGCCGGAGAAGACTCCGTGCGATTGGGTGTTTTTCGGGTTTCTACGCGGTAGATTGCAACAGGGAGTCTTGGGGATTAACCCTAAGGTGCACCCGGAAAACTGGGCGGATGCGAGATTCTGCCAACTTGGTGGCCTGAGAGCCAACATGACATAACCGGGTTATGTGAATTGTGATGGAAACGGGACTCGGTGGAAGTTTGACCCGCGCATATGGCTTAAGTTGTCGTTGCGATGTGAGCACGGGTTAGATGGAACCGTACCCGCTCTATGTCGTTCGGTTAAAGAGACCTAAAGGTACATGGCACTTGTCATTGGCATAGATGAGAGTCTTCGGCGGTTGATGGCTTAAATTGTCATGACCCAGGCCATGAAGATGAATTGCTCATAGTATTGGCCGTCATAGTGGCGGTGGTGAGTCCGGAATGTTGATGGCTTCAACTGTCGTGACATCGACCGGTTCACCGAGAATGTGCCCTGAGTGCACGGGGCGTGTGGCCGTGCGAGCCAACGTCTGTGATTAAATAGCTATCGTTATATTGCTCGCTTATGCTAATGAAATGCAGGGAAGGAGCATCGCCGCCCTGAGTTGGGGCGGGATCGTTATAATTTGGTCAGCATTGCTGACCGTTGCCTTGTTTTGCCACCGTGCGGTAGTTTATTGCTTGCAGGTGCAGCGGGACCAAGCGGTCAATAGCGGGCTAAAGCCCTTTTTGTGAAGCCGGCCCTCGAAGGCCCAAGTTGAAGTGTTTACTGCTTTATTCATGTATGACCGGCCTGCGTGCCGTGGTCTGTAAGACATGTAATATTCAAGTGAAACTTATTGTAAAGCCATAAGGCTTGTTTTGAGTATTTTGTATAACATTCCTATTTTGTGTTAGTGGACATTCGTGCTTTGATGCTAGGTTCTTGTTTACAACTTTTATAAACTGCTTCCGCTAGAATGCTCTGTGTAGGTCGTTGTGATTGGTTGGATGGTTTTCATGAGTAACCACCCGGTCTGTCTATGGTATATGGCGTCGGGCCCCGGCCGGACCTACTGCTATATGCTATGTGACGGATAGGGGGTGTTACACTCTGCCTTCAGAACTTTCTTCTTATCTTTCTTTATGTGCCTCTTCTCCTTCAGCTCTTTCAAATACTTTGGGAACTTGCTCTTTATATGGCCAATTCTCTTGCAGTGATAGCACTCAGGTGGTGGTCTATCTTCGTCATCCTCTCCATCATCTTGGGCTTTTCCTTTCCTATTCCCAGATTCTTACCTCTTGAAAAATTTCTTGAAAGAATTTCTTCTTTCAGGATTTCTCATGAATCTCCTGAATTTCTTCATAAACAAGCTTTCTTCATCTTCATCGTCACTTTCGTCGGACTCGCTTTCCTCTTCCTTCTTGGACTACAACCCCAAAGCTTTCTTTCTTGACTCCAAGCTATACTCTTATTGTTGAATCCCCAACTCTACTTCATGGGTTTTCAATTTGCCTATTAGATTCTTAATTTGGAGATACTTTAGATCGTGTGACTCTGAGATGGCAGTCACTTTTGGATTAAACTTCGGGGGAAGCGATCTAAGTATTTTCCTGACCAAATCTCCATTTGAGAAATTCTTCCCTAGAATCCTTGAGTCATTCACTATCTTGCTGAACCTTGTGTACATGGAGTCTACATCCTCATCATCCTCCATTTTGAACTTCTCAAACTATGATTCTAACTCGAAAAGCTTTGAGTCATTTACCTACGATGTACCTTCATGAGTAACTTCAAGAAGATTCTATATATCATATGTAGTATCACATGCACAAACACGGTTAAATTCAGTCCTATCTAACGCACAAAATAAAGCGTTCATTGCTTTAGCGTTATTCTTATAGCGAAGCTTATATGCTTCATCCCATTTATCCTTGGGTTTTTCCATTGAGACACTCCCTACTATAGTTATAGGAGCAGTGTAGCATGTTTCTACCATGCCCCAAACGTCGATGTCTAGCACTATTTGAGAGCATCGCATTCGTGCTTTCCAATAGTTGTAGTCGGTGCTCGTGAATAAGGGAGGTCTACTAATACCTTGCCCCTCAGAAAACAAGTGAGTGTTTTGCGCCATTACTCCGGGTGGTGAAACCGATTTTGGAGTAACCTGGCTCTGATACCAAGTGTTGGATCGTGCGACGCCCTTAGAGGGGGGTGAATAAGGGTACTTTTAAATTTTTCATAAAAAATTAAGCAAACTTGACTTGATGAATAACAACAATATAATGGAAAATGCAAATGTATATTAGCTAAAACAATAATGATATATTTCAAAAGAGATAAATTTAATACAATGTGTCTCTATAGAGCTAGAGACAAAGGCTAATGGAATAAATAAATTTCTTGTGTTTTTGCCGGTTCTTCTACCAAGAACCGACAGGCTAAAGCGTATCTCTTCATAGATCTTGCTACTAGCCTCCCCCTAGATTTAACCACAATCTAGACACTGCACACAAGGCAACGATTTCTCCCTAAGCCACACAAGGACTTGGACGCCACTTACAAGGCGGCGATTCTCTCCTAAGCCACACAAAGACCTGGACGCCATGCACAAGGCGGCGATTTCTATACCGATTATAATGAGAAAGTAAAAGAAAGAATAAAAACAAAATGAACACTTTAGGCTAGATACTCCCTTCAAACAATGCCCTGAAGATGCCGACGAATCCTTGCTAGAGTTGCTTCGAATGTTGCGAACATGCCATCAATCTTTCGCGCTTTGGCCTTCTTAAGAGTATGGAGTATCTTTGAGTTTTGAAGCTCTCTGAATCGTCTATGCAGGAAAGTACATACAGATAATGAAATTCGTGATTTTCACAAGAAATGAAAGGCTTTTATATTTTGGCTCTATCGCCTTGCGATACTGGGTATCGCCACCTGGCGATAGCGGTAACTGCTGCCACGTGGCCCATGAACTCCTCATTTTCGCATCACACCAACATCGAGCGCCGAATCGTGCACTATCGCCTGGTGATATTGGATATCGTCGCCTGGCGATAGCGATGTAACAGAGGCCACGTTTTCATCGAGCGTCGAGCAGAAATGCGTCGAGTGGCGCTATCGCCTATCGATGATACTCAATATTGCTTGGCGATATCTCCCGAGCTTAATTTTGATCCGATTTAGCACCAAAAAGATATTAGATATAGACCTGTGTTATTTGCACACCAAAAACACCCGAAAATCAAATACAAACAAGATTTGTTATTAGCAAACCAAGAAGCGTGGAATGCATGCTCCAACAGGCATCTGGTCGTCTTCTCTAGCACGCCAGCAGCCAGGATTCATTCTTCCTGGAGGTGTTTCCAAGTGTTGCCGCCGGCCACCGCCATTACCACCTCCGTCGAGGTGGTGGCTATCGCCATGAGGCGGCACAGCCGCTAGAGAGGCCTTTTCCGGCGATCCCGACAAGTTAATTTTCAGAAAAACCAGGAGAATCGCTTCCCCTGATCGGGCTCAATTGAACCTGATGCTTATCCCTATTGATTCCTATGATCTAACCACGGAAAAAGAAGCAAGGGAGGACCTGTTGAGAGGGCTGGAGGCGAGTTGATCTCTGGTTTGCCATGGTGGTGGTGGCGTCGATCGAGTTTCTGCAACAGCATAGTCAAGTGCCTCGAATACTCCAAGTAAAGGTTGTAACCTTCTCCCCTCTGCCTGGTGATCCTTTTAAGATCCCTAATTGGGGAAGGGGGAGGGTGTAACTCCAATGGCCATGAATGGCCATTAATGGGCAATTTCGGTTTCATCCATTTGAAGGGCTGAGCCAGCCCACTGGCCAACCACATCCTAAAACCTCCTCCCCTGCCTCCAAGGAGTAAAAACCCATCAAGGTGGGGGAGTTTTGAAACCTCCATGGCCATAATGGACATTAAGATTATTTTCTCTCTCCTCCCAAGAGGGGTAACCTCCTTCCTTCTCTCTCCTAGTCATCATTTTATAAATTTGGTCGGCCCAAAATGTGTCTCTCCACTTCTTTAGGCTAATGGGCCACACCACTTCGGCTTAGCCTACTTTAATTGGGTTAGGTTAACCTATGTTGACCACTTTGACCCATGAGTTGACTTTGATCAACATGACCATTTGGGTTGACCCTAAAGGGTCCTTGGTGACCTATTGGCTTCCACTAAGGTCTAGGAAGGGTTGTGTATGGTTGACTTGGCACCTTGACTTGCCCCTTAGTTAGGGCACTTTAACCACTTAGGGCTATGATTGACTTTGGTCAACTTAGCCTCTAAGGTTGACCCCAATGGGTTTTGGTGACACATTGACTTCACCTCAGGTCTAGGAAGACCAAGGTAGGGTGGGTTGGGAACATTAGGGGCACATTGATCTTAATTAGGGCACCTTGCCCAATTTAGGCCTAGGATGATCTTAGGTCAACTTGGCCACCATAGGTTGACTCCAATGGACCCTTAGGGCTCTAATAGACCTTCCAATAGGTTGGTGAGGTTGTGGTGGGGTATTGGAGTCATGGTGAAGCCCCGTGATCATCCTAAACCAGTGTTTAAAAATCTACTATTTGCAGACCATAGTGATCTCACCTACATTCCTAGGTCCACTTAGTCTTCTTGAGTTTCCTAGGGTTTTGTCATGACCTAGTCATGACAAAACCACCCCTAGGGGTCTAGTTGTCTGAGGGATGTTACAAATCCCAATACATAAACAAAAAATTTCATCCTCGAAATTCAAGTTAAGCCTACGGGGTTTGAAGTATGATAAATAAAATGTAACATCCCGAGAGGTTATAAGGAATACCTGACTGAAAAGCTCTGGGTACTTTTCTTGCATCAAATCATGTGGCTCCCATATTTGTTGCTCTTGCCCATGATTCCTCCACAAGACCTTGACCAATGGGACCTTCTTGCATCGCAGGACCCGCATCCCAGTATCGTCTATCCGGATCGGCTCCAAGTGCACTGATCGATCAGAAGCTATATGCCCATCTGTAGTCGAAATCTGCTGCTCCGGCCGAAGTAGAGCTCTCCTTAGGGAGGAGACGTGAAAGATGTCGTGCAAACCCGCTATCTTTGGCGGCAGCTCAAGTCTACAAGCTAAGAGATCGATCCATTCCAGGATCCTGTAAGGCCCCATGTATCTCGGGCTGAGTTTCTTCTGACCACGCACCCGCGAGACTCCATGCATCGGTATGATCTTAAAAAATACTCGATCTCCAACCTGAAACTCTAACTGACGATGTCGAGCGTCGTAATACTTAGCCTTCCTGCTCTGCGCCTCCAACATCCTGCCTTGTATCAATCACACCTGAACATCTGTATCCTCGATGAACTCCGAGCCCAGTGCCCTCGGATCCTCATCCTGGATCTAAGACAAAGGAGTCCTACATCTCCGCCCGTATAAAGCCTCATAAGGGGCCATGCCGATGCTGGACTGGTGGCTATTGTTATATGAGAACTCGATCAATGGTAGCTATCTCTATCATGGCTCTCCACGGTCCAGTATGAAAATACGCAGTAAATCCTCCAAGGTCTGATTGGTGCGCTCTGTCTGTCCATCCGTCTGAGTGTGGAAGGCGGTACTAAAAGTCAGTCGTGACCCCAAATAAGCATGAACCACCCTCCATTCCTTAAACATGAATCGTTCATCACGATCGGACACTACCGTCCTAGGCACTCCATGATATTAAACGAACTGCTCCACAAACATCTGTACCAAGTAACCCACTGGAGCGTCCTTCCTGATCAGTAGAAACCTGGCCACCTTAGTCAGTCGGTCGACGATCACCCCTAAGCCCGAGAGTATTCAGGTCCAAACAAGATAATATAGAAACAATTTTCATTGTTATGGCTCTGTTTGGCACGGTGGTGGCCGTTGTAAATGCATGGATTGTTAAACCGTCATTCGTTAAAGATTACCTAACAAACATCATTTGTTTGAACATAAAAGTGGATGAAGTCCCTTAGATGGGCGTTAACAAATGACAATTTAACCCTCATGTTCATGAACACCACCACTACCATGCCAAACGTAGCCTAAATTTACAAAATTGCATCCTCGAACAAGCCATTGATCACGAATATGTAGTAGATATCTTCTCCCATACATGTTGAATATACCAAATACTCTTTATATGTAGAGACATTTGAGCTTATCTCCTGCCACCACTTTCTAAAATATTAATTACTAAGGTCTTCCTACTTCAAATTTTGGTAGACTATTGATTACAGAATATGACAGCACTAAACTAGGATCAACAAACGAGATGGGCATATCAAATTTATATAAAAAACTGCCCAACAAAGATGAAACTGATCAGCATTTTACCAAATCAAATCAACAGGTTTTAAAGTAAACTAAACCGGGCTAATGTAAAGCAGACAAATGCATGTGAAGGACAAAAAAATGTCACATACCTGTGATACTGGGAATGCAAAATCAATAGTGTACATAGATTGTCACTCCTAGATCAGTTCCACTAAATATCAACAGATAATGCAGTAAACCATTTTTCTACATGGAGATAAAATAGAAAGACCCACAAATAAAGATGCAACTACATTCATGCTCTGCAGATTACTACAACCACGTAACATCTACTGTGAATTTGTCATATATTGCGTCTTCAGCCACCTAACTTTGAGCTTCTCTGAAATACTCATGAATGTTTCACTGTTGCTCTTATCTCTGAGAAACATTGTGCAATAGTCATATAACTCATAGTCCTCCATAATCTCTGGATGTTTTTCAAGCTCTCTGATTGCTTCAGGGATTGTAAACAATACAGAGGAGATTTGTATTTTTAGAGGTTGCATCATAACACGGCTTATGATACGACATGTCTCTGTTATGTCCTCCATGATGGAACTCATTGTTCGCTTTTTCCAACAATCTTCTTCTTTCTCTTCTCTTTTATCTCTTCCTAACACCTAAAGAGTTAGAGAATCGAGTGGAGGTAGTATCTACTTCCGTACATGTTTCACTATAAGATAAATCTTCAATATCTTGAATTTCATCATCAGATATGTCACGTTCATCAATGGATTCATGCCCCAGATTTCGGGAACTTGGGGCCCATGCAAGATCTCCTGAAGCAACTACTTGACTAAACATCATGCCTAACTTTTCCTCCAACTCTGGAGATATACCTTAGTATTGAAACTTCTTTGCAGTAGGTGTTGGATCTTACGGCTCCCTTAGAGGGGGGGGTGAATAAGGGTTCTTTTTAATTTTATTAAACAATGTAAGTAACCTTTATAAGATGAATAACAACAAATTAATAGAAGAGTGCAAACGAATACTAGCTAGAAACAATAATGATATATTTCAAAAGAGTTAAATTGCATACAAAGTGTCTCTATAGAGCTAGAGACAAAGGCTCATGAAATAAATAATTTTTTAGTGTATTCGCCGGTTCTTCTACCAAAAACCGGTAGGCTAAAGCGTATCTCTCCCTAGATCTTGCTACTAGCCTCCCCCTAGATTAAACCCCGATCTAGACGCTGCACACAAGGCAACAATTTCTCACTAAGTCACACAAGGACTTGGATGCCACTCACAAGGCGGCGATTTTCCCCTAAGCCACACAAGGACCTAGACGCCACGCACAAGGCGGCGATTTCCCTTCCGATTACAATGAGAAAATAAATGAAAAATAACTAAAAACAAATTTCGCACTTTAGGCTAGACACTCCCTTCAAACAAAGCGCTGAAGATGCCGATGAATCCTTGCAAGAGATGCTTTGCACGTGCCGTCAATCTTCCACGCTATTTGGCCTTCTTAAGAGTATGGAGTATCTCTAAGTTCTAGAGCTCTTTGGATCGTCTTTGAAGGTAAGTTCACTCCAGGTAATGAAATTCGTTATTTTCTCAGAAAATGAGAGACTTTTATATTCTGGCGCTATCGTCGGGCGATACTGGGTATCGCCATCTGGCGATAGCAGTAACCGCTGTCACGTGTCCTACGAACACCTCATTTTCGCATCGCACAAACATTGAGTGCCAAATCGTGCACTATCGCCGCGCGATACCGGAAATCGCCATCTGGCGATAGCAAAATAACGGTAGCCACGATTTTGTCGAGCGTCGAGCGGAAATGCGTCGAGTGGCGCTATCGCCTGTGGCGATACCCACTATCGCCCGGCGATATCTCCAAGCCACGATTTCGTCGAGCGGAAATGTGTCGAGTGGCGCTATCGCCTGTAGGCGATACTCACTATCGCCTAGCGATATCTCCCGAGCTCAATTCTGATCCAATTCATCATGAAAAAGATATGAGATATTAACCTGTGTTACCTGCACACCAATAACATCCAAATATCAAATACAAACAAGATTTGTTATTAGCAAACTAGGAAGCGTGAAATGCATGCTCCAACAATCTCTCCCTTTTGATAATAACAAATCCATTAAGAAAGAAATCATGAATGTTAAAAAGGTCCACCCTATTTGAGTATCAAGACAAAACAAGTGTATGTGCACAATTTCTCTTGGATGAAACACTCCCCCTACAGGTGATCTCCCCCTAAATGGAAGCATATTAAAATTCATATAGTTTAATTAAAAAGGTGAGAAATAATTCAAACAAATAATGGTCCTTCCAAGTGTGCACAAAGATATAAGAACAGACTGCGGTGAATGATTTCTTGTGTAAAGTTTCTCCCCCTTTGGTATTGTCAAAAGAGATCGAAGAGTACCGCGGAAGCGAAAAGAAGGAAAAAACTTAAAAAGAGAGACTCAGAGAGGATAGGTGAGCAATGTAGTAGAAATAAAATGAGTAAACAGTAACTGTTGCAATTTTCAACAAACTATATCACAAACACATACACTAGTGAAAAGGTGTTGGTGAAACAGTTCTCAGTCCAATTCTCATAAGAAGAACGTTTAGAGAGGATAATGTTGTGTACATGTGAGATGGTGTGGCGAAACTTATGCTTAGTCTCACACAAAAAAAACATGAAAAAGCGAATGTTAAAAAAAACAACATAACATAGTGGTAGACCTGCGAAGCTATACTTGTACCCAAGAGGTCAGCACACATAAGAAAGAAATTATTCATGTAAAATTCGCACAAGACACTTTACAATTCTTGCCAAGGTGCTCAACCTCACAATGCTCATGAAGACTTATCAGGAGGGTAAGTAGTGCTTGGTGGAGGTTCCTTGTCAGCCGTTTATGATTTGATTGTTTTCTTTTTTGTTGTTGTGTGAAACTATCACCAAATGTTTGTACTTTTGGGATGAGACACTTTTGTACTCATATATATTTTTCTCTTTAGCTGAACAAAGTAGTCCGAATTCACATGTGAGAGCATACAGAATAATTTAATGTTATGGAGCATTGTACTAAACTCGGATAAAGCAGACGCTAAAAGCATGCAGCACAAGTGGTTATGGTTAAAACATTCACAATTCACATTTTGTAAGATGGAGGCATATGAAGATTTGCACAACCGTGAGTGAAATAACATTATCATAACTAAAAGATATCTCATACTTAGATGCATGCGAAAACAAGTTCACGAGTTTAAGAACACTAGTACTGAAATATGTAAAACGGATATAAGAGTGTTAGACTAGAGAACTAAGTTAGTATAAAACTCAAAAAATACATTACACCTGGCCTTAAACTGAGTCAGTAAGACAATTTGAAGAATCAAGAAAAGGCACTATCGCCGGGAGATACCGGGTATCGCCGGTCGGCGATAGTGGTAAATTGTTTAAAACCGGCGCATTCAGTCAAAAGCATCAAACTGAACCAGTTTTCCTGGAGACTGAGGGCAGAATGCAGAGGAGAAGTCAGCAAAATCCTAAACCTAGGTATGAAAACTTGGATTTTTTGCTTTAACGCTTTGGTTATTTATGGATCTAATTGTTAGGATAGTGTAACATGTGAGTTTAGATGAGAAATTTCCAGGTTTGAAAGTAGTAAAATTTAGTTGTTGGAGCTTAAGAAACTAAGATTGTATTAGAGAAATTATGTGAATAATTTTGTGAATTTAAGTTATGCAAAATGATTTTAAGAACATTAACTTGCAGATCTGGTATGTTGGAGGAAGGAGGAAACCAAATCTGAAGTCGAAAATGGAGAATAACAAATTTTTGCTATCGCCCGGCGACAATGGGTTTCGCCGGATGGCGAGAGCCAAAAAAAATTTCCTGTTTCTAAAAAAAAAATTATATGCAGAAATGGCTTTCAGTTCCAAAGAACGAAGAAGCACAGGGGGTGACTCATACTCATCATATCAAACACTTCCTGGAATAGAGAACGCTAACATAGGAATCAGACGGGTGATTGAATTCGACCCGGCCCGGCATGCACATATTCATGACTTGTTAGCAATGGCTGGAATAATGTCAATTATTATTCCAGACACATTCTCCTCCGTACTCATCCGAGAATTTTATAATTATCTCAAAGATCCGCATTTCACGGAACTGAATGGCGGAGTTCGATCGAAAATTCAAGGACAGATGCTAGAAATAACACACAATGACTTGAGGGATGAATTTGTACTGATAGAGCATGACACCACTCTAGACGTCATAGAGAACTATCAGAAGGATAGGGATTGGACATTATTGAATATGATTTTGCATGGAAATTTCATCAAAACTCAAATCCAATCAACGGCCACCCTGATGGAGGATGCACGGCTAGTGCAAGAAATACTGAGGCATACTGTCCTATTGAAATCCGGAGATACACTTAAAATAATGACTCAACTTAGTTATATGACGTATATGATTTTGGAGCGAGAGCCGTTTGACGTGGCGGATTTTGTCCTCTCGATAGTACAATACTCATTTAGATTGAAAAGTCCTAATTGGAAGAAGTTGAACATCCTACCACTTGGAGCCGTCATCCAACGGATTTTATATAAGAAATATATGTGTATCGTTGTGAGAAGGGTTAGACGACTTGCGAGAGTCGTTCGAAGAACATAAGATGGATGTGAAGAAAAAAATTTTGGGAATTCAGAAATTTTTTAAATTTCTGACCAAAAGTTTGAAGTTGAAGCCCACTCCAGCTGAAGCAGCAGAATAGGAAGATCTGGTCATGGAGCCGCCCCGTACATCGACCCACCGAGCACGTCGGATGCGAAGCAGCAAGTACAGTTCGGCAGATGATCAAGGAGAGACCAGTGGAGGTGACAGCAGAAATTTTTGAAGATTTATGGATTGCTGGACATTTTGTCACTATCGTCGGGCGACAGTCACTCTCGTCGGCGACAGTGAACTTTCTTGAATTGCCTTAGATTTTTATTTCATGCTGTAATATTATCTATTCTGTAATGATATGTGGTATTTCTTCTGGAAGAATGAAAGACTTGATATGGAATGTTTAAATTGTGGTGTTTCCACATATGATTTATGTAATGGTTATTTTGGTTTAATATTCATGATGTTAATAATGTAATTATGTTAATTTTCTGTGAGGCTTGTGATGGTAATTTATTAATTTGATAAGTCTAGAATTCCTAGTTCTAATCGTAAGAATGAAAAATGGGAATCTGGAAGTGGTTTATTGAAAATATCTGCAAGCTATGAATCAGTGCTTATAAAATTGACTTGGATCGTATTTTGTTTCATGTGATCTCTTATGAAGTGGTGACGTACATCAATGTGTTTGGATCTAGAATGATGAACTGGATTATACATTAAGTCAATTACACTTTTATTAGCACATTTTAATTCAATGGTTTCATGAACAATTCCAAAATTTTCTAATGTTTGCTTCATCCATAAATCTTGTGCACAACAACTTCCTAGTGTTATGTACTCGGCCTCAGTGGTTGATAAGGCAACAGAATTCGGTTTCCTACTCGACCAAGAGATAAGTGAATGGCCAAGAAAATGACAGGTGTCGCTGGTGCTTTTACGATCTAATGAACATCCAGCATAATCTGAATCAGAGAAGCCATGTAATATAAATGTATCATTATCTGGATACCATAATCCTAATTTAGATATGCCAATAAGATATCTAAAAATGCATTTAACTGCTTTTAAATGAGACTCTTTGGGATTAGCTTGAAATCTAGCACATAAACATACAGCGAACATAATATCAGGCCTAGAGGCAGTCAAATATAATAGTGATCCTATCATTCCTCTATAAAGTGTTTAATCTATGGATTTTCCACTTTCATCTTTTCCTAACTTTAATGAGACACTCATGGGGGTATTTGCTTGTTTTAGATTTTCAAATCCAAATCTTTTTAAAACATCAAGAAAATATTTAGATTGGAAAATAAAAATTCCATCATGATTTTGAGTGATTTGAAAACAAAGAAAATAAGTGAGTTCGCCTACCATGCTCATTTCAAATTCATTCTTCATAATTTCAATAACACTATCACATAATTTTTCATTTGTGGATCCAAAAATAATATCATCAATATATATTTGTAAAACGATAAGATCATCATGGATATGTTTAATAAATAAAGTACAATCAGCACTGCCCTTTTTATAATTATTTTTAATAAATAAATAGTCAATCTATCATACCATGCTCAGGGTGCTTGTTTCAAACCATACAAGGCTTTTTCTAATTTATAAACATGATCAGGAAATCTAAAATCAACAAAGCCTGGAGGTTGTTCTACATAAACCTCCTCCTTAATATACCCGTTAAGAAAAACAATTTTAACATCCATTTGAAATAATTTAAACTTCTTAAAACTAGCAAATGCAAGAAATATTCTAACTGCTTCTAAACGTGCTACGGGTGCAAAAGTTTCATCAAAATCTATTCCTTCTATTTGTGTATAACCTTTTGCTACGAGTATAGCTTTGTTCCTAGTGACCCTAGATTCACTATCAAGTTTATTTTTAAAAATCCATTTAGCCCCTACAACAGGATGATTTGACGGTCTTTCTACTAACTTCAAAACTTTATTACGTTCAAATTGATTAAGCTCGTCATTCATAGCTAAAAACCAAGAATTATCATTTAAAGCAGCTTCAATGCTTTTAGGTTCTATGTCAGAAATAAAACACATATTTGAAAATAATTCACGTACGGATGAACGAGTACTTACCCCTCTTGATGGTTCTCAAATAACCAAATCTTGGGGATGATCTTTTAAAAATCTTAGTTCACTTCGAGGCACATATCCTTGGTCTTCTTCTTCTTCTTCTTATTCGACTCCTTTTTCTTCATCTTTGTCTCCAAGGTTTTCATCATCATCCACCCTTTGTAGAGGAGAAGGCTCTTCATGTTTACCTGTATTATTAGCTTCTACTACTCCAATGTCGATGATTTTTCCCTTTTCCGTTGTCTCCAAAAGTAACTACTCCTCCTTTCTTCATCTCTAGGCTAAGGAACTTTGATTTATTGCCCGTCATGTGCTTGGAACACCCTGAGTCCAAGTACCACATGTCTTCTTTGTGCTTAGCCTGCCAACACACCTAGAAAGAGGATGAGAGTAAAGATCCGGCTACCCAAGTGGTTCCTCCCATAGAATAGGTGGAATCCTTAGGCACCCAGATTTGTTGTGTGACCAAACTTATAACATTTGACACACTTGATGAAAGAAGTAGACAGATTTTTTAAAATAGATTTTGACCCTTTGCTGGAAGCTACAGGGACATCAGATTGATTGTTTTTAATCTGAAAAGTAAATTTCCTAGAATTTTTCTTATCGCCGACGACAGTGAATGTCGCTGGGCGATAACATTCAGGAGAGTATCCAAGTCCAAATTTTCCAGAACCATAGTACTGGTTTCCCAAAATCATATTTAGAGATTTTTGGCCCACTCCAAATTTGTTAGTGGCCATTTCTAAATTTCGAACTTGTCCCCTTAATACATTATTTTCGGCAACTATAGTGCCGCAACGATTAGCGAAGGACTTTCTGCTGCCTTCCACTTGAGATTGAGAGAATTTTAGAGATCTCTCTAAGGCCTCTTTCTGTTTTGTAAGTGTCTCAACCCGAGTCTGAGTCTTAGAGAGATCTTTCTCAAGTTCCACTATGTTTGTCAAAGATGGACAATCCTCTTGATAAGACGCTTTCTTTTTTCCAAGAATTTTTACTTCATTTTTTAGTTTTTTATTTTCTTTAACTAAAACTTTATTTTCAGATTTGATCAACTTAATTTCATGTAGTTTTTATCTAAATGCTCGCAAGTACTTAAAAAATCTGAATATAAATCATCATAAGTTTCAGGAGTTACCTCAGTGTCGCTCTGAACACTGCTTCCTTTATTATAAGATGAAGCGCTCTTTCCCATCAAGCATATGTTGGCCTCCTCTTCAATTTCTGACCCTAAACTGCTCCACTCCTCAGAAGTGGCTTCATCCCATGTTTCAGCCTTTAGAACCTTCTTCCTATCTTTCTTTCTGTGTCGCTTCTCCTTCAGCTCTTTCAGATACTTTGGGCACTTACTCTTTATGTGACCAATCTTCCTGCAATGATAGCATTCAGGTGGTGGTCTATCTTCATCATCCTCTTCTTCAGCTTGGGATTTTCCTTTCCTATTCTCATATTCTTTCTTCTAGAAAAATCTCTTGAAAGAATTTCTTCTTTCAGGATTTCTCATAAATCTCCTGAATTTCTTCACAAACAAACTCTCTTCATCTTCATCATCACTTTCATCAGACTCGCTTTCCTTCTCCTTCTTGGAATTCAACGCCAAATCTTTCTTTCTTGGCTCCAAGTTATACTCTTGTTGTTGAATCCTCAACTCTACTTCATGAGTTTTCAAGTTTCCTATGAGATTCTCAATTTTGAGAGACTTTAGATCGTGTGACTCCGAGATGGCAGTCACTTTAGGATTAAACTTCGGGGGAAGCGATCTAAGTATTTTCCTCACCAAAACTCCATTTGAGAAATTCTTCCATAGAATCCTCGAGTCGTTTACTATCTTGCTAAACCTCGTGTACATGGAGTATATATCTTCATCAACCTCCATTTTGAACTTCTCAAAATTCGATTCTAGCTGGAAAAGCTTCGAGTCCTTTACCTGCGATATCCCTTTATGAGTAACTTTAAGAAGATTCCAAATATCATATGCAGTATCACATGCACAAACAGGTTAAATTCAGTCCTATCTAATGCACAAAATAAAGCGTTCATTGCCTTAGCGTTATTTTTACATCGAAGCTTATCAGCTTCGTCCCATTTATCCTTGGGTTTCTCCATAGAGACACTTCCTACAACAGTAATAGGGGTAGTGTAGCATGTTTCTACCATGCCCCAAACATCAATATCTAGTACTATTGCAAAGCATCACATTCGAGCTTTCCAATAGTTGTAGTTAGTTCCCGTGAATAAGGGTGGTCTACTAATACCTTGCCCCTCAGAAAACGCGTGTGTGTTTTGCGCCATTACTTCCGGTGGTGAAATCGTTTTTGGAGCAACCTGCCTCTGATACCAAGTATTGGATCTTACAGCTCCCTTAGAGGGGGGTGAATAAGGGTTCTTTTTAATTTTCTTAAACAATCGAAGCAACCTTTACAAGATGAATAACAACAAAGTAATAGAAGACTGCAAATGAATACTAGCTAGAAATAATAATGATATATTTCAAAAAAGTTAAATTTCATACAAAGTGTCTCTATAGAGCTAGAGACAAAGGCTCATGAAATAAATATTTTTCTAGTGTATTCGCCGGTTCTTCTACCAAGAACCGGTAGGCTAAAGCATATCTCTCCCTAGATCTTGCTACTAGCCTCCCCCTAGATCTATCCCTGATCTAAATGTTGTACACAAGGCAACGATTTCTCTCTAAGCCACACAAGGACTTGGACGCCACTCACAAGGCAGCGATTTCCCCTAAGCCATACAAGGACCTAGACGCCATATACAAGGCGGCGATTTCCCTTCCGATTATAATGAGAAAATAAATGAAAAATAACTAAAAACAAATTTAGCACTTTAGGCTAGACACTCCTTTCAAACAAAACGCTGAAGATGCCGATGAATCCTTGCAAGAGATGCTTTGAATGCTTTGCACGTGCCGTCAATCTTCCACGCTATTTGGCCTTCTTAAGAGTATGGAGTATCTATGAGTTCTGGAGCTCTCTGGATCGTCTTTGAAGGTAAGTGCACTCCAGGTAATGAAATTTGTAACATTCTTAGAAAATGAGAGGCATTTATATTCTGGCGCTATCGCCGGGCGATACTGGGTATCGCCATCTGGCGATAGCGGTAACCGCTGCCATGTGTCCCACGATCTCCTCATTTTCGCATCGCACAAATGTTGAGTGTCGAATCGTGCATTATCGCCGCGAGATACCGGATATCGCCATCTGGCGATAGCGAAATAACGGTAGCCACGATTTCGTCGAGCGTCGCGCGGAAATGCTTTGAGTGGTGCTATCGCCAGTGGCGATACCCACTATCGTCTGGCGATATCTCCAAGCCAAGATTTCGTCGAGCGAAAATGTGTCGAGTGTCGAGTGGCGCTATCGCCTGTTGGCGATACTCACTATCATCTGGTGATATCTCTGAAGCTCAATTCTGATCTGATTGATCATGAAAAAGATATGAGATATTAACCTATGTTACATGCACACCAATAACATCCAAATATCAAATACAAACAAGATTTGTTATTAGCAAACCAGGAAGCGTGGAATGCATACTCCAATAGTAGGGACCATCTAAGGGTATATATCAAATTAGTCATAATATAATTAAGACAAAACAATATTGAAAAAACGTCAAAAGAATTATATTAACTTTCAATCTGTTGTCTCACCATTCATCAGAAGCGTCAATAGTTTTACATGAGAGATTCTGAAAGTAATAGTGCCTAATCACCTAGAGGGGGGGTGAATAGGTGACCTATATATTTTTAATTTTACAGGCAAAAATACAGTACAATAATTGCAATTCTACAAGTATCACAGCATAGCAATCATACAAGCATACTTTCACAGAGTGCACACAGGATCTATAGTGGTTCCCCAAGGTCTGGGTACATCCACTTTTCCCCTTCGCCTATCTAGTAGTGTACTAGATTCGGCCTAACTTCTCCACTTCTCCTCAGATCCTCAGATCTTACAACTCAGAACCCCAAACAGGTTCCTACAACTCAGAGTGATCTCACTCCTACAACTCAGGCATAAAAGCCCTACCACTCAGTCTTCAACAAGACCTACACTCAGGCACAACGGCCCTACCTCAGCCTTCAATAAGGCCTACACTCAGAGAAATGATTCTCCTACACTTAGGCTCACAGGCCCTACCTCAGCCTTTATAGATTTAGGCTTACAACTCAGATCTATACAAGATCCTATAGAAATTAGAAAATACAAAGTATATAACCACAACTCTTGATAGAGAGAGATTAGTTGACTGGCTTCTTGATGAGTTCTTGGAAGAACTTGGCAGAGATCAACCTCCCTTGGCTTTCTTCAAAGCTTCTTGAATTAGAATACAGTAGGGTTGAATCTCCTGAAGATGATCTTTAATCAACTTTTGTCTTGAGATTCAGATCTCAATCTGAATCTAACTTAGCAGCCCGGTTCAGCAACTGCACTTCTTATAAGGAGCTCTCTCTCCTACTTCTTAGATCTTCACTTGAAGGTCTTCTTCTTATTGTGTTGTTTGTTACTTCATTGATTGATTTATTTCCTTGTCATTGTCTTTTGTTGAAGGAATAAGCCTTTATATAAGCTTTCTTCTTGGTGACCGGCTGATCCGGTTTCTAACAATCTTCTGACAGCTCTGACAGTAGCAGTTGATCGGTTGAAATGGCAGCTGTCAAGTCATCCAGTCACTTCTTGAAATCTCTGTCACTGTCTGAAAGAGTCGAGACAGATAGTCTTTATGTGTCGACACAAATAGACCAAGTGTCTACACAAGTAGACTAAGTGTCGACACTAGCCTTCATGGTGTCGACACAACTTCTTGTGTTATTGTAACTGCTTCTCGACACTGCTTCTTCAGAATGTGTCGACACTGATCCTGTGTGTCGACACAAGTCCTTCTTATTTAATACTTAGTTGAATTCTGCTAAGTGTCTACACAACTCCTTTGTGTCGACACATCTTCTTGTGTTGAAACTTGCTAAGTGTCGACACATCTTCTTTATGTCGACACATGCCTTCTGTGTTGAAACTTTTGCTGAGTGTCGACACATCTCCATTGTGTTGACACATACTTCATGTGTTGAGACTTTGTTGTGTGTCGACACATCTCCTTTGTGTCGACACTTATACTTAAACTTTGTTGAAGTTTGCTGAGTGTCGACACAGCCTCCTAGTGTCGACACTTTTGATGTCGACAAATTTTCTCTGAGTGTCGACACTGCTTCTAAGTGTCGACACTGATTATGTAGACATTTCTTCATTGTGTGTCGACACTGCCTGTATGTGTCGACACGTTCCTTCTCGTGTCGACTCTGCCTTCCTGGTGTAGACACAATTACTCCCAGTGTCGACACAGCTCCTCTAGGTGTCGACACAAGCCTTCTTAAGTGTCGACACTTTTCTTCGAGGTATCGACACATGGACTTAGAAACTTTTATGCTTTCCCTGCAATTACTTAACCTGCACAAATAAACTCAAAGCACATCAAATACACCTTGATGTATATCATTGAGTAGGGTGAGGCTTCTTCAAATCAGGTACATATATTCCAATGTACCCAACAATCTCCCCATATTTGGAGATTTCATAACCCTTAGTCAATGATATACACCATACATAACAAATTTTCAGTATGATGTAAAACAGTATTATATGACAGGGAAAATACTTAAACATGCATGAACAGAACATGTATAATCAATTATCTCAGAACAATTAATGTAATAGATTTGAACCATGTCACAATGTTCTTACAAATTCCAACATTTTCATTAATCAAAAGTTTACATAGAGTTTTAATACAAATGATTACAATTTGTAAACTTAAGAAAATGTTATCCTATGGCTGCTCTAGTTCCTTGATTACAATCCCCTTTCCATATTGAATCTTTGCTTGAACTGGAGCTTCAGTGTCATCAACAGCAGCAGGCTTCTTCCCTTTGAGATCTTTCTTTTTCAGCTCTTCAGCCTTTATCTTCTGCCTTTCAAAATAGTGATAAGGCTCAGGGAAATACTTGCTAGGCTTCTGTGCATTAAGAGGTAGCTTTCCCAGTTTAGCCTTTCTTCTATATTGTACTATGGCATCTTGCCTATTCTTATGTTTCCTCCACTCCTGTTTAGAATACCACTTGCCTCTATCCACGATATTATCCTTAGCAGCCTTCCAAGCAGTCAATATGATATTCCTGGAAGTGGGGCTCCATTGTTCAAAATCAGGTCTTAATTCAGCTTGCTCTCTGAATCTTTTCTTAGATAATTGGGCCTCTTGTTCTTTTAACAAAGTCTCTTGCTCTTTTAAGATTGCCTCTGGCACAGGCTGGACAACTTTTTCAAGAATGATATTCTGATTACCCTCAGGAGGACTATACATAGACTGTACCTCCTGATGTATCATATCAAAATCTACAGGAGGATATATCACTTGAGCCACGTCAGCTTGCTCTCCTCCAAAGTATGCAGGATTGATTCCAGACTCTGCCACATTGTCATCATCACATAAGGGTGGATATCCAATGGTGGATCTGATGGAATTGGAGATCCATTTGGCATGATCAAAGCCTTCTTTGACTAGTACCCTCTCCCCCTTTATGACTTCTCTCTCTATGTGATCTCTAAGATCATCTTTCTGAAACCTTATCTGTGCATTCAAATAGTTGACTCCATCTTTGTAGAAAGTTTTTAACTTTTGTAGCCTGTCAGTAATAACCTTTTGAGAATCTGCAATAGCAGTGTGAACTGCAAGTAGGCTTTCTTGGAGTTGCTTATCAAACTCAGCTGTGGCAGCAGCACTGTGTGCAGTCTGGGAAGTAGCTAAATTCTTCAGTTCAGTGACAATGGAATTATGGGATTGTGTGAGATTATCATTCATTCTCAGTTGATTCTCTAATACATACCCCTGCTTATGTGCTATGTCATCAACCTGAGTCTTGATCTTCTCTTGGTGAGTGGCCAGATATACTACTGCATTGCCTTCTTTATGGAAGCAGACAGTCATTTCCTTTTTGTTTTGATTGACTTCAAATCTGATAGACTTGATGTCTTGTGCAAGATCAAACTGAAGTGACTTATGGCCTTCATCCATATAGGTTTTTAAAGCCTTCCTTTGATCATCTAGCTTGATCTGCAAAGCCACCATCAATGAACTATAATCAGTAGAGGGGGCAGGCTGTGGAGCAATTGTCTGTAGGGCTTTCTTATAGTTCTGGCTCCTTCTCTTGAAGACCTGGAAATTCCTCTTCTTGGCTCTAGCAGCCTCTTCATCCTCTGAAGCAGAAGTGCTAGCAATATCCACTCTATCTTGAGGACTAGGATGTGAATCCTTCTCAGTCCTTGGTAGCCCTTCAGCATCTCTTGGCTCCTCAGTCTCCTTGCTTACAGTTTCCTCTACAATCTTCACATGCTCCCCCTCAATATTTTCCTTCTCCCTCTCAACAGCAGCTATTTCTCTCTCAAGGTCTGTCTGTACAAGATAAGGGAATAGCTCCTCTAAGGTGAATTCTGTTGAGAATGGGCTGGAGAATCTTTGATCTTATCAACCACTTTATCTGCAACAGATGTGTCCTCCATAACAACATCTTGTGGTTGAGGGTGTATCTGTGTTTGCTGATGAACACCAGGTAATCAATCAGTCAAAACTTCATCCTCAATAGGGAAATCTAATTGATTAATTGCAGTGATTACCTCCAGAATGGATTGGGTAGCCCTTTCACTCTCTAGTGGAGTTGGCTCTTCCACAAGTAGAGGCTCCCCCTAGAGTGGATCCAAGTGAATTGGGCTAGCTGAGGGTAGCTCCCCCTGCCTTTGTGCATCTTCTTGTCTTGCAGGAGACTGTTCAGCATTTCCAGTCTCTTCATCATCAGGACTAAAGACTACTTGCTCTTCAGAGCTGCTAGAGGATTCTTGAGCCACAATGGCTGTCTTCTTCTTCTTCTGAGGTGTGTCCTTTTCTGGAGTAGGCATTTCTTTTATCAATACTCTATCCCACCTAGAGAATATTCGCAAATCCATTCTCCTCATGTGATTTATCTTGGAACTAGCAACTTGATTCATCACCTCAGGAATACTTCCAGCTAGGTATAGACTCAGAATTCTACCCAGATTGGGCTTCTTCACGCTCTCTTTTATCTTATAAAATAGAACTACTGACCAGTCAGTCTTAAGTTTGAAGATAATCCTTGTCATCAAACTGAACATATGAGATGAAATTCTGTCATATCCTCCAGGCTTGCTCAGGATGACCTTTCCAACTATTTTAGACAGAAACTTTCCTTGAATGTTCATCCCTTTTCTGTTGAAAACTGATCCAATTTTCAGGTTTGAATCCAGTCCACACTATCTTAATGTCTCTCTAGTCTTAGAAGCAGATACATCTTCTTCCTCTTTTGTTCTTGGTCATTAAAGTACCTTCCTTAGACTTTTCTGTGTGACCTTGACTTTGGTCCCATGAACTCTGGACTTAATCTTGAGTCCAGTATCATTAAGTGAAGCTGCACTAAAAAATTCAAGTACCTCTTTCTTCAAGATCTTGATTGGTTCTGATACAAGGTATTCCAATAAAGTCTCGGCAATTAGGGTTACCACACCTTTGATTTCGGGTTCCGCGTCATCAAAGTCGAGATGCACGAGCTCATATCCTTCATTAATGTTCTCTTCTAGTTTGGGCGCCATTAGGGTTTGAAGAAATTTTGAATTTAGAGAAGAGAGATGTCGACACACAAGTTTGGTCTCGGAACTTTGGTGAGCGTGTCGACAAATAATGGCAAAAACCTATTTATACCTTTCTAGAATAGAAGGTGAAAAGGCGCGTCAAAATACTTGAATTGTGTCGACACTGTTGAAAAGTGTCGACACTTACTTATAATGTCTCGACAACTATGTGTCGACACAAGTATAGTCGACAGAATATATGTGTCGACACTTATATATGTGTCGACACACTTAGATCGACACTTAGTAGAGACTCTACTAGACTAATTTTGTATAAATCCTAAGTGTCGACACCACCCTGGATGTGTCGACACCTACACTGCATGTGTCAACACCTAATTCTCTGAAGTGTCGACACAGACTTCCTAGATGTGTCGACACCATTTCTCTGAAATGTCGACACCACTACTATGTGTCGACACAGACAACTCTGTGTGTCGACACCATTTTACTTAGCCAATTTTGTAAACTATTCTAAGTTTATCATCCCTAATTCAATTTTAAATTTATTGAATTTGGTTTCATCAAAGGGCTTAGTAAACATATCAGCTAACTGATTATCAGTCTTAACATACTCTAAGGAAATATCTTCTTTTTCCACATGTTTTCTTAGAAAATGGTATTTTATTTCTATATGATTAGTCCTACTATGAGAGATAGGATTATTTGCAATAGAAATGGCACTAGTAGAATCACAAAATAAAGGTGTTCTACTTACTTGAATACCATAATCTTCTAGCTGGTGTTGTATCCATAGTAGTTGTGCACAGCAGCTTCCTGCAGCAACATACTCTGACTCAGCTGTGGAGATAGCCACACTGGTCTGCTTCTTGCTACTCCATGACACCAGCCTTCCACCTAGAAATTGACAGGTTCCTGTGGTACTCTTTCTATCTTCCTTGCAACCTGCAAAATCTACATCTGAATAACCTGTCAGTTCAAAATCTTCATTCCTAGGGTACCAAAGGCCTAGATAAGGAGTGTCCTTAAGATATCTCAAAATTCTTTTGACTGTTGTCAAATGATATTCTTTAGGGCAAGCTTGGTACCTAGCACAGACGCATGTAGCATACATGATATCTGGTCTACTAGCAGTCAAATACAGTAGGGAGCCAACTATCCCTCTATACAAAGTTTCATTTACAGGTTTCCTTGCATCATCTTTGCTTAGAGACATTGTTGACCTCATAGGAGTTTTCATGGCAGTGGATGATTCCACACCATACTTCCTTATCAATTCTAGGGTGAACCTATACTGGCATATGGATAATCTATCTTCAGTCTGTCTAACTTGGAGACCCAAGAAGAACTTAAGTTCCCCCATACTGCTCATTTCAAATTGCTCTTGCATGAGTTTTGCAAACTTTCTGCAAAAACTACTTTTTGTAGACCCAAATATGATGTCATCTACATATATTTGGACTAAGATAATCTTAACTCTACATTCCCTAAGGAATAAAGTCTTGTCTATTTTCCCCCTTGAGAATTTGTTCTCAATGAGGAAACTAGACAGGGTTTCATACCAAGCCCTAAGGGCTTGTTTTAACCCATACAAAGCCTTCCTAAGTCTATATACATAATCAGGTTTAAGAGAATCTACAAAACCTGATGGCTGCTCTACATAGACTTCTTCCTTCAGGTTTCCATTCAGAAAAGCTGACTTAACATCCATTTGATATACCTTAAATCCTTTAAATGTTGCATAGGCAAGGAACATCCTTATTGCATCCAGTCTGGCTACTGGAGCAAAGGTTTGATTAAAATCAATACTGTCTTCCTCCTTATATCCTTTAGTAACTAGTCTAACTTTATTCTTTATAATAATTCCATTCTCATCCAGCTTGTTCCTAAATATCCACTTAGTTCCAATAATGTTGTGATCCTTTGGTTTAGGAACTAGCTCCCAGACCTTGCATCTTTTGAACTGGTTCAGCTCCTCTTGCATGGCCTCAATCCAATGAGGGTCTAGGATTGTTTCTTCAAATTTCTTTGGCTCTACTTGGGATAGAAAGCTGGAGTAGAGAACTGAACTTAGATTCTTGCTCCTTGTTTGTACCCCTTGTCTGAGTCTCCAATAATTTGATTGGCTGAATGATCTTTTAAATTCCTATTTGCTGGAGGCAGCCTGTCTTCTGGTTGTACACCTTCAGCTTCTTCATTCAGCTGTTCCTCTTGGTCTTCTTCAGCAACAGGAGTATCTTGTACTCCCCCTGGACAACAGCCACTATCTACTACCTGCTGACTTGCTGTAGAAATTTCTGTAATAGTAAGCTTGTCCATCTTCTCAGTTACACCTGTGGAGCTGCAAACACTTCTAGGCAATTCATTATTAATGAGTCTAGCTTCATCAAAAACTATATGAACTGACTCTTCTACAACTTGAGTAATCAAGTTGTAGACCCTATAAGCCTTACTGTTGTTATTGTACCCAACAAAGATTCCCTCTTGGGATTTGGCAGCAAACTTGGTTAGATAAGACTTACCATTGTTAAGGATATAGCACTTGCAACCAAAGATCCTGAAATAGGACAGATTTGGTTTTCTGCCCTTCACAATCTCATAGAGGGTCTTCTTGTGGCTCTTGGTGATAGTATCCCTATTGATCACATGACATGCAGTATTAACTGCCTCATCCCAGAAATATTCTGGGAGAGATGTGACACTCAATAGGGTTCTACCGGCCTCTATCAAGGTTCTATTTTTCCTCTCAGCAATTCCATTTTGCTGAGGTGTTCTTGGTGAGGAAAATTCCTGAAAAATTCTGAATTCTTCACACAGTTTTGTCATACTTTCAGACTGAAATTCAGTACCAAGGTCACTTCTGATTTTGACCAATGTACTGTCCAATTCATTCTGAATTTGTTTAACAAAACTGTACAAGATACTTGGAGTTTCAGACTTTTGCCTTAGGAATAACACCCAGGAATACCTTGAGTAGTCATCAACTACCACAAATGTGTAGACCTTCCTACCTAGGCTGTGAACTGGCATAGGACCAAAAAGATCCATATACAAGAGGTATAGACACCTCACAGCATCTTTGTTCTCAAGGCTATGAAAGGTGGATTTGGTCTGCTTGCCCTTTTGACAAGCTGAGCATATCCCAACCTTTATACACTTAACATGAGGATCATTCCTCACTAACTCTTTGCTAAAGAGTTAGCCAATTGTCTTATTGTTGAGATGAGTCAGCCTCTTGTGCCACTTAACACAATGTGAGACTTTCTCATCAACTACAAGACAAATAGGAGAAATAATGTTCTCACACATAATGTCTAGACAATAGACATTTCTCTTCCTATATCCTGTCAAAATGATCTTTTGATCACTTGACCTACTGATATGACAACCATCCTTGACAAATGAGATGGCATATCCTAAATCACTCAGCTGACTTATGCTAATGAGGTTATGTTTCAAACCCTTTACATAAGCCACTTGAGTAATTGTAATTAGGTTGTTAGAAATGTTACCAAAGCCTTTGATGACTCCTATTTCTGAACCACCAAAGGTAACTTTAGGACCATCCTTGATTGGTGTATAGTCCTTCAGCAATCCCCTAGTTCCAGTCATGTTCCTGGAACATCCACTATCCAAGTACCATATAGGGGCATGGCCACTTGGACACACCTGCAAAACAGATTACGTAATCTTAGAACCCAAATAATTCTTGGGCCCTTGGTGCAGGTTAGTTTGACTTTTAACAAGACTACCTGTAGCTCTTCTAGCAGGTAGTTTGCTAATCTCCTTGACACTAGAATTGTGCCAACAATCTATGGCAAAGTGGCCTACCTTGCCACAACACCAGCACTCAAGTTTGTTGTACCTTTGTTTAGGTACAACCCTGGCTGTTTTATCTACAACAGACTTCTTGTTGAGTACTGGGGCTTTGCCCTTAGACTTGGACCTAACTGTCCTGGCAGGTTTTGTAAACCCCAATCCAGTCTTACCCTTTTGAGGAATAAACTCATCTATCAAAGGTAAAACTGATTTTGGTTTAGAAAAACTTGCAACAATCTCTCTCTCCTTCTGAATTCTACCCTCCAGATTCCTAATTTGATCATTCTTAAATTTAATAGTTCTCATCTGAATAACTGTAATGTTCTTCAGCCTGGCTATTTCATTTAGTTTTTGATCTAACACTTTATCTGAATCAGCAGCTGCTAACTTAAGACTAGCAATTTCCTTAGTCAGTGTTTTGACCAGATTTTTGCTCTTCTTAAGTGCTTGTAATACATCTCTATATTCATCCATCAACTGATGAATATCACCCTCAAGTTCAGACCCACCCAAATCACTTTATACAGATGTATTTGATTCTGAATCAGTACTATAATCTGAAAGACATTGTACCTTACTTGGTCCAGGCTGATCCTGGATCTTGTCTCCTTCTGTTAAGGCCATCAGTCCATTGCACTAATTGTCCTCATGCTCATAAATTGAGTTCATCAGCTGCATGAACTCATCTTCCTCCTCTTCAGCAAACAGTCCAATATAGGCTTCAGATTCTGAATCTATTTCTGAAGATGACTGATCAGTCAAACTCTTATCCTTCTTGGCAACAAAGGACCTTTCTTTTTTGCCCTTGAACTGAGTCTTCTTCTTGTCAGTTAACTCTTTCCTCTTTTCTGGACAGTCAGCTATTATATGTCATTTTCTATTGCAATAATAGCAAACTATCTTTGAGGATGTGTTTTTACTTGGCTTGTGTTAAAAGTAGCGAACATGCAGAAACAAACGGATAGAATTTTGAATAATTGAAATTTTATTATTCAAAAAAGATATCTATTACAAAGGTATGCCCTCCCTTATATAGAATGGAGGAGAGATGAGAGAATATAAATAAGAGATGTGGGACTAAAAATTTACAAGACTAAGTGGATTATACAAAACAAACCGCAGAAGCCGCGCGGTTAGACAGAAGGGCTAACCGCACGGCTACCAAAAGAGAAGAAGAGAGATGTCAGGGGAGACCGCTAGACTGCCCGGTCTCCAAGCCGGCTGAGACAAACTGCCAGACCGCGCGGTCTTCAACTCGCCAAGACAGACCGCCAAACCGCCCGGTCACCAACTTCAACACTCCCCCTCAAGCTGGAGCATATATATCGATCATGCCCAGCTTGTTGCAAATATGAAGAAACGATGCGGAAACTGGCTTGGTGAAGATGTCAGCCAGCTCTTTAGCAGAAGTGACAAACGGAGTGCAAATTTGTTCCTTTAAGATCTCTTCACGAATGAAATGACAGTCGACCTCAATGTGCTTTGTTCTTTCATGGAAGACCGGATTTTTGGAGATGTATATGACAGCCTTGTTATCACATAACATAGGTAGAGGATCGTTGTAGACCTCTCCTAAATCTAGCATGAGAGCCTGCAGCCATTTTAACTCACAAGTGGTCGACGCCATACTGCGATACTTAGCTTCTGCACTGGACCTGGAGACAACAGACTGCTTCTTGCTCTTCCAGCTCACCAGATTTACCCCAACAAAGGTGCAGAAACCTGAGGTTGACTTGTGATCCCCTTTGTCATCATCATAACTTGCATCTGAGTAGGCTTCAATCCTCAGATGACCATTCTTCTGAAAAAGTAATCCTTTCCCAGGCGCTGCTTTGACATACTCCAAGATCCGCAAGGCGGACTGTAGATGGCACTCCCTAGGTCCTTACATGAATTTACTCACCTTGCCCACAACATAGGAAATTGTTGTGTACATTGGTCTAAATGTACCTGATTTGAAGAAGCCTCACCTTACTCAATGATATACATCAAAATGTATTTGATGTGATTTGAGTTTAGTTGTGCAGGTTAAGAATTTGCAGGAAAGATGGAAAAGTTTCTAAGTCCATGTGTCGACACCCAGAGGGAAAGTGTCGACACTTAAGAAGGCTTGTGTCGACACCCAGGAAAGCAGTGTCGACACTTGGAGTCATTGTGTCGACACCAGGGATGCTGTGTCTACACCAGGCAGAAAGTGTCGACACAAGGAGCTGTGTCGACACTCAGTGAAGACAAGTGCAGTGAAGCAGTGTCGACACTTAGCAGAAGTGTCGACACCCAGAGAAACTGTGTCTACATCAAAAAGTGTTGACACTTGGATGTTGTGTCGACACTCAGCAATAGTTAGAAATATTCTAAGTATAAGTGTCGACACCCAGAGCAATGTGTCGACACTCATTAGAAGAGTCAACACTTGAAGAAAGTGTCGACACAAGAAAGAATGTGTCGACACTCAGCTGAAGACTCAACACTTGAAGAAAGTGTCGACACAAGGAGCTGTGTCGACACTTATCAAAGAACAGCAAAGTTCAAAATATTCTAAGTACAAGTGTCGACACTAAGGGAATGTGTCGACACTCAGCTGAAGTATCAACAGAAGAAGTCAAGTGTCGACACAAGGAGCTGTGTCGACACTCAGCAAGTATCAACACTGAAGACAAGTGTCGACACACATTATCAGTGTCAACACATAAAAGAAGAAGCAGTGTCGAGATATAAAATCTACAACACAAGGAGTTGTGTCGACACCTTGTAGGCTAGTGTCGACACTTAGACAACTTGTGTCGACACTTAGTCTATAAGTGTCGACACTTAAAGACAGTGTCTCGACAGTTACAGACAGTTACAGTTATTTCAAGAACTGACTGGATGACTTGACAGCTGCCATTCCATCCGGTCTACAGCACCTGTCAGAGTTGTCAGAATACAGTTAGGAATCGGACCAGCCGGTTACCATGAAGAAGGCCTACAAATAGGCTTACACTGTCTACAGAAATTGTGGTTGAGAAATCTGAGAATAAAAAAGATTGATCAGAGATCAAGTTGAAAAAGTGGATCAGATTAGTGAAGATCTAGATATTCATTGCTGAATCAAGTTAAGATCTAAGAAGTTGGAGAGGGAGAGCTCCATCCAAGAAATCAGCTGTGGAACCCAGCTGAGAAGAAGGGTTCAGATTTATTCTGAATCTTAAGTAGCAGAGATCAAGGATCAACTGCAGGAGGAATCAGTCTTATTGTGTTCTAAATTCAAGAAGCTTTGAAGAAAGCCAAGTCAGATTGATTTCAGCCAAGTTCTTCCAAGAACTCATCAAGAACTCACAATTCATCTCTCTCTTCTTAGAATTGTTGAGTAAATATTTTGTATTCAATATTTTAACTTGTAGGATCCTTAGGGATCTGTGATTGTAAGCCTATATCTATAAAGGCTGAGTGTAGGGCTAGAGAGCCTGAGTGTAGGAGATTGAAATCTCTGAGTGTAGGCCTTTGGTGGCTGAGTGTAGGCCTTGGTGGCTGAGTGTAGACCTTGGTGGCTAAGTGTAAGCTTTGTGGAAAAGCTGAGTTGTAGGGCCTTGGGCCTGAGTTGTAAGAACCTGATTTGGGGTTCTGAGATAGTGGAAGTTTGCCGAATCTAGTTTACTGCTAGATAGGCGAAGGGGGAAAGTGGATGTACCCAAAGCTTGGGTAACCACTATAAAACTTTGTGTCTGCGGTGTACTGTGATTATCTGTGATAGCTGTGTGAATTCTGTGATCAAGTAGATATAACTCTGTGTTAGATTCTAAATTCTGTCATAAAAGTTAAAAAGATTAAAGTCACCTATTCACCCCCCCCCCCCCCTCTAGGTGGTTAGGTATAATATCTTTCAAGTGGTATCAGAGGGAGGTTACTCAAAAAGGGACTTAACAGTCTGAGTAGATCCTGTTGGCAGATTCAGTCTAAGTGAATAACAGAATCAAGAAAATCAAGAACCATGGGTTCCACTGAGAATCATAAGGAGTTGGGATTCATGAAGTTACCAATATGCAGGAAGGAAATCTTTGGCATTTGGAAGGAAAGGGTGAGACTATTCATGGAAGTCTCAGACCCTAGGATATATATCACAGTAAAGGAAGGGCCTTATGTGCCCATGAAATTATCAGTCTTAGATGCAAATCAGAGAACACCAAAGGATTTCTCTGAAATGACTAAGGATGAGATAGTATTAGCCACTATGGATAAGAGAGCTCAAAACATCATAGTAAGTGCTATTGATGATGCTACTTTTCAGAATTTGATACACTGCAAGACATCCAAGGAGATGTGGGATACCTTGATTGTGTACATGGAGGGTTCTGAAGAGGTGAGGTAAGACAGGAAATCCTTGCTAAATCAAGAATATGAAAGTTTTAGACAAGGTAAGGCTGATAGCATAACTGAGTGCTATAAGAAATTTTACAGGATTGTGAATGAGCTCATGTCCTATGGAAGAGAGTTCATTAATTATGAACTCAATGACAAGTTCTTAAGGTCCCTTACAAAAGATTGGGACACCAAGATCTGTGCCATTAGAGAAATGGCTAAGTTGGCAGAAATTCATCCACCTACACTGTTTGGCAAACTGCTGTCTTATGAAATATAGTTGACAGTGAGGAAAGAGGAGGAGAAATCAACCAGAAATGAACATAAAGAGAGAACAGTGGCCTTTAAAACAGAAGCCTCCAGAAAGAACAGAAGTAAGTCTCCAATTCCACCACTGAAAGTTGCTGAAACAGATTCAGATGAGTCAGCAAGTAGAAAGTCTGAGAGCAGTGAAAGTGATGAGAACTTTGTTGCCTTTACAAGACATTTCCAGAAGTTCTTAAAGAAGAAGTAGTGGAGGACAAGGCCATCTACCTCACAAGGGAAAGAAAACTATTATCAGAATAGTAAGTCTTCAAAGAAAGACAGGCAAAAGAACAAGTCCAGCAAAGCAACTCTATCAAAAATAGTTTGCTATTGCTGCAATAGACAAGGACATGTGATTGCTGATTGTCCTGAGAAAAGAAAGGAGTCTAATGACAAGAAGAAGACTCATTTCAAAGGAAAGAAGGAGAAGTCTTTTGTTGCCAAGAAAGACAAGAGCCTGTCAGAAATCTCTTCATCAGAAACTAAGTCAGATGCAGAAGCATATATTGGACTGTTTGTTGAAGAAGAAGAAGAAGAGTTCATCCAGATTATGAACTCCATATATGAGCAAGAAGACAGTCAGTGTCAAGGACTAATGGCATTGACTGAAAGTGACAAAATCCTGGAGCAGCCAGGACCAAGTAAGGTACAAAGTTCAACTTTAAGTTCAATTTCTTGTACTAGTTCAGATTCAGATTCATCATCATCAAATGATGAAAGTGTATCTGAGTCTGAGGAGGATATTCATCAGTTGATAGATGAATATAAGGTGTTGTTGCAAGCATTTAAGAAATGCAAATATTTGGCTAAGAGTCAAGCTGAGGAGATTGTAAGTCTAAGAATGGCTGCAATTGATAATGAGAAGTTGTTTGATCAGAAGCTTAATGAGATAGCCAGACTGAAGCACATAACAGTGATTCAGATGGGAACTATAACATATAAGAATGATCAAATCAAGAGTCTGGAGAGTAGTCTTCAGAAGGAGAAAGAGTTAGTAGCTAGGTTTTCTAAACCTAAGTCTGTTCTACCCTTGATTGATGGTTTTGTTCATCAAAAAGGTAAAGCTGGACTGGGGTTTACTAACCCAGCTAGGACTGTTCAGTTCAAGTCCATGTCCAAGGGCAAAGCCCCAACTCTCAACAAGCTAACTGTGGATAAAACAGTTAAGAAGGTACCTAAGCAAATGTACAATAGATTTGAGTGTTGGTGCTGTGGCAAGGTAGGCCACTTTGCCTTGGACTGTTGGCACAATGCTAGTGCCAAGGTGAGTAGCAAACTCCCTGTTGGAAAACCTGCAGGAAGTTTTGTTAGGATGCAAACTAATAAGTACCAAGGACCCAAAAATACTTTGGGTTCTAAGGTTTACTAATTTGTTTTGCAGGTGAGTCCAAGTGACCATGCCCCAATATGGTACTTGGACAGTGGATGTTCCAGACACATGACTGGAACTAGGGGATTGCTGAAGGACTACACACCTATCAAGGATGGTCCAAAAGTCACCTTTGGTGGTTCTGAAAAAGGAATCATCAAAGGGTTTGGTAACATTTCTAGTAACCTAGTTACCATTACTCAAGTGGCTTATGTTGAAGGTTTGAAACATAACCTTATTAGTATAAGTCAATTAAGTGATGTAGGATATGACATCTCATTTGTCAAAAATGGTTGTCATATCAGGAGGTCAAATGATCAAGAGATCATCTTGACTGGATATAGGAAGAGGAATGTCTATTGCCTAGACATTAAGTGTGAGAATAATAGTTCTCCAATGTGTCTTGTAGCTGATGAGAAAGTCTCTCATTGTGTCAAATGGCACAAGAGACTAGCCCATCTAAATTACAGGATAATTGGCAAACTCTTTAGCAAAGAGTTAGTGAGGAATGGTCCTCAAGTTAAGTGTGTTAAAGATGGTATTTGCTCAGCTTGTCAAAAGGGCAAGCAGACAAGATCCACCTTTAGAAGCATAGAAAACAAAAATGCTGTGAGGTGTTTATACCTCTTGCATATGGATCTCTTTGGTCATATGCCAGTGCACAGCCTAGGTAGGAAGGTCTATACCTTTGTAGTGGTAGATGACTACTCAAGGTTTTCCTGGGTGTTCTTTCTAAGACAGAAATCTGAAACACCTAGTGTCTTCTACAGCTTTGTCAAACAGATTCAGAATGAACTAGACAGTACTGTGGTCAAGATTAGAAGTGATCATGGAACTGAATTTCAATATGATAGTATGACAAAACTGTGTGAAGACTTTGGGATATTTCAAGAGTTTTCTTCACCAAGAACACCTCAGCAAAATGGCATTGCTGAGAGGAAGAATAGAACCTTGATTGAGGCTGGTATGACCCTATTAAGTGATACATCACTACCAGAATATTTCTGGGCTGAAGCAGTTAATACTGCATGCCATGTTATAAATAGGGATACCATTACAAAAAGTCTCAACAAGACCCCCTATGAGGCTGTGAAAGACAGAAAACCAAACCTATCCTATTTCAGGATCTTTGGTTGTAAGTGCTTCATACTTAACAATGGAAAGTCTTACTTGACTAAGTTTGCTGTCAAGTCCCAAGAGGGAATTTTTGTTGGGTACAGCAACAACAGTAATGTTTATAGAGTCTACAACTTATCTACTCAAGTTGTAGAAGAGTCAGTACATGTAGTCTTTGATGAAACTGGACTTATTAACAATGAGTTCTCTAGTAGTTTATGCAGCTCCACAGGTATAACAAAGAAAATGGACAAGCTCACTATAGAAGAAGAATCTATTGCAAGACAGCAGGTAGAAGAAAGTGGCTGTTGTTCAGGGGGAGTACTACATGTGTCTAATACAAATGAAGTACAAGGAGTGCAGCAAGATGAAGAAACTGAAGAAGTTCAACCTGAAGTCAGGATGCCTAAAGCCAATAGGCATCTTAGAGATCATCCAGTAGAGCAAATAATTGGTGATCCAAGACAAGGGATACAAACAAGGAGCAGAAATCTGAATGCAGTGCTCTACTCCAGTTTTCTATCCCAAGTTGAACCAAAGAAGTTTGAAGAATCCATCCTAGACTCACACTGGATTGAAGCAATGCAAGAAGAATTGAATCAGTTCAAGAGGTGAAAGGTCTGGGAGCTAGTTCCTAAACCTAAAGACCACAATATAATTGGAACCAAGTGGATCTATAGGAACAAGATGGATGAACATGGAGTCATCATTAAGAACAAGGCAAGATTGGTTGCTAAAGGATATAGGCAGGAAGAAGGTATTGATTTTGATCAAACCTTTGCTCTAGTAGCCAGACTGGAAGCCATAAGGATGTTCCTGGCCTATGCAACCTTTCAAGGATTCAGAGTATACCAAATGGATGTCAAGTCAGCATTTCTGAATGGTAATCTTAAAGAAGAAGTCTATGTGGAACAGCCATCAGGTTTTGTTGATTCAACTCAACCTTCTCATGTCTATAGACTTAGGAAAGCTTTATATGGGTTAAAGCAAGCCCCTAGGGCTTGGTATGAAACCCTGTCTAGTTTCCTCATTGAGAATAAGTTCACAAGGGGGAAAATAGACAAGACTCTATTCCTTAGGGAATCCAGAGGCAAAGTTATACTAGTCCAAATATATGTAGATGACATAATATTTGGGTCTACTGAAAGTAGTCTTTGCAAAAAGTTTGCAAAACTTATGCAAGGACAATTTGAGATGAGTAGTATGTGAGAACAAAAGTTTTTCTTGGGTCTCCAAGTTAAACAGACTGAGAATGGTTTATCCATATGCCAGTCTAAGTTCACCCTAGAACTCATAAGAAAGTATGGTATGGATTCATCCAGTACCATGAAGACTCCTATGGGGTCAAGTATGTCTCTTAGCAAGGATGATGCAAGGAAACCTGTAGATGAGTCTTTGTATAGAGGGATAGTTGGCTCCCTACTATATTTGACTGCAAGTAGAGCAGATATCATGTATGCTACATGTGTCTGTGCAAGGTATCAAGCCATCCCTAAAGAGTCTCATTTGACAGCAGTCAAAAGGATATTGAGATATCTAAAGGGCACTCCCTATCTAGGCCTCTGGTACCCTAGGAATGGGGATTTTGATCTAACAGGTTATTCAGATGCAGACTTTGCAGGATGCAAAGAGGATAGAAAAAGCACAACTGGAACCTGTCAATTCCTAGGTGGGAGACTAATTTCATGGAGTAGCAAGAAGCAAACTAGTGTGGCTATCTCCACTGCAGAATCAGAGTATGTGGCTGCTGGAAGTTGTTGTGCTCAACTTCTGTGGATACAACATCAGCTTGAGGACTATGGATTTCAGGTAAGTAGAACTCCACTCTTTTGTGATTCTACAAGTGCTATATCAATTGCACATAATCCTGTTTCCCATAGTAGAACCAAACATATTGAAATAAAATATCACTTTCTTAGAGAACATGTAGAAAAAGAAGATATTTTACTTGAATATGTTAGAACAGATGAGCAACTAGCTGATATGTATACTAAGCCCTTAGAAGAATCTAAGTTCAATAGGTTTAAAATTGAACTAGGAATGATAAACTTAGAATAAGTTTATAAGCATGACTAAGTAAATTTGGCTAAGTAAAGGTGTCGACACTCAGAGATATCTGTGTTGACACAGAAAAGTGGTGTCGACACTTCAGGAAAAAGGTGTCGACACATCTAGGAAGTTGGTGTCGACACTTCAAAATATTGGTGTCGACACATGACAAGTTGGTGTCGACACATCCACAGTGGTGTCGACACTTAGTATTTACTCAGAATTCTCTAAGTAAAGTCTCGACGACGTGTCGAGTTACGTAGTGTCGACACATATACAAGTGTCGACACATAATTTCAGTCGACTACACTTGTGTCGACACAATGTGTCGAGACATTATAAGTCTGTGTCGACACTTATTGACAGTGTCGACACAATTTTAAGTTAGTTAACCCGCCTTTTCATCTTCAAGATTAGAAAGGTATAAATAGGATTTTGCCTTAGTCTGTCGACACACTTTCAAAAGTTTCAAGACAAAACTTGTGTGTCGACACCTCTCTTCTCTCCAATCAAATTCTTCAAACCTTAATGGCGCCGAAGCTCGAGGAGAACGTCAACGAAGGTTACGAACTGGTGCGAGGAGCTTTTGAGGACGCAGACCTGGAGATCAAGAACGTGATAACCCTAGTTACAGAATCCGGGTTAGAATATCTTGTTTCAGAACCTACAAAGATGTGGAAGAAGGAAGTTTTAGAATTCCTTAATGGAGCTAAAATCGATGACTCTGGACTCAAGATCAAATCAAGGGTCCATGGAGAAAGGGTAAAGGTATCACCCAAGAGTCTGAGTAAAGTCCTGAATCTTCCCAGGACAAAAGAAGAAGATGAAGTCACTGCTTCTAAGACCAGAGAAGCATTGGGATGATGTGGACTGGATACTACACTGAAGATTGGATCAGTTTTCAACAGGAAGGGGATGAACAGCCAGGGCAAATTTCTTTCTGAAATTGTAGGCAAAGTAATTCTCAGCAAACCTGGAGGGCATGACAGAGTCTCTGCCCATATGTTCAGTATCATGACCAGGATTATATTCAGCCTAAAAACTGACTGGTCCTTAGTAATCTTTTAAAAGATCAAGGAGAGTCTGAAGAAGCCCAATCTGGGCAGAATTTTAAGTCTATACCTAGCTGGTAGCATACCAGAGGTAATGAAGCAAGCTGCTGGAAGTAAAATAAATCATATGAGGAAAATGGACTTAAGAATATTCTCAAGGTGGGACAGGGTTTTGTCAAAGGAGATGCCAACCCCTGAGAAAGCAACATCTGAGAAGGATACTCCTGTTAAGAAGAAGAAGAAGACTGTCCCAGTGGCTCAAGAATCTTCAAGTAGCTCTGAGGAGCCAGTTGCTGAGAGGTCTCCAGCTCCCCAAGTTACTGCAGAGAGGCAGGGGGAGCTACCTCAAGCTAGCCCCTTACATCAGGATGCTGTCCAGAAGGAGCCTCAAGTGGTGGAAGAACCAATTCAACTTGAGAGTGAACAAGCAACAACCATCATCCATGAGGTAATCACTGAGCTTAATGCTATAGATTTTCGTATAGAAGATACTGATTTGTCAGCTGTTTATCAGCAATCACAGCTGGATAGTCAAGTCCCAGATGTTGTCATGGAAGACACATCTGCTGGAGTTCAAATTGTTTCTGAACCAGTGGTAGAAGAGGCAAGAGTTTCTCCTACTCTATCTCCACCAGAATTTACTATGGAAGATATGTTCCTAAATCTGGATCAAGAAGATTTTGATAAGGAGAATGCTGCTGCTGAGGGGGAGAAAGCTCCAATTGAGCGGGAGCAAGTCCAAGTTCAGGAAGACACTGTGAGGACAGAAGCTGAGCAGCCCCAAGTTGTTGAAGATCAACCTCAACAGAGAGTAGACATAGTCAGCACCTCAAGTTCTGAAGGAGAAGAGGCTGCAAAGGCTAAGAAGAGGAAATTTCAGGTTTTCAAGAGAAGGAGAAAGACTTACAAGATGGCTTTGCAAACCATGGCACCTCATCCTATAATACAGTCAGCACCAACTGTTGATTACAGTGCATTGATGGTGGCAATGCAGATTAAACTTGATGAGCAAAGAAGAGCCCTGGAGAAGTATGTGGATGAAGGGCAGAAATCATTGTAGTTTGATTTGGCCCAGGATATAAAGTCCATAAGGTTTGAAATAAACCAGAACAAAAAGGAAATGACTGAATGCTTTCACAAGGGTGGTAATGTTGTAGTTTTCTTGGCTACTCATCAAGAAAAGATCAAAGCACAAGTAGATGATATGGCAGTCAAGCAAGGATATGTACTTGAGAATCAAATAAGGATGAATGATAAGTTGACTGCTTCTCATAATGCCATAGTTACTGAGATGAAGAACATAGCTGCTGGACCTTCAACTTCTACTGCTACTGCAAAAGCAGATTTTGAAAAAGCTCTTAAAGATGGAATATCTGCTGTCCAGTCTGCTATCCAAGACTCCCAGAAGGTCATATCTGAACAGCTTAAAAAGCTCAAACCTTTCTTTAAGGATGGAGTCAGATTTTTGGATACTCAGATCAGATTTCAGAAGGATGATGTCAGAGATCATATGGCTAGAGAAGTCATAAAGGGGGAGAGAGTACTAGTCAAAGCCAGTTCTGAGCATGCAAAATGGATATCTAATTCTATCAGGGCAACTCTTGGCTATCCTCCCTTGTGTGATGATGACAATGCTGCTGAGTCTGGAAATAATCCTGTATATCAAGGAGGGGAGCAACCAGAAGTGGCTCAAGTTATCTACCCTCCTCCAGATTTTGAAATGGTGCAAGCTGATATTCAAACCATGTACAGCCCAATTGAGGGGAAGCCCAATGTTATCATTAAAAAGGTTATTCAACCTATCTTTGAAGTTATGCAAGCAGCACTACAGAAAGAAGAAGAGGCTAGACTGTCAAAGAAGAGGTTCAGCGAGCAAGCTGAACAAAGACCAGACTTTGAGCAGTGGAGCCCCACCTCTAGAAACATTATTTTGACTGCCTGGAAAGCTGCAAAGGATAATGTGCTAGACAGGAACAAGTGGTTTTCTGAAGCTGAATGGAGAAAACATGAGGTAAGGCAGGAGGCCATAGTCCAATACAGAAGGAAGGCAAAGATGGGAAAGCTACCTCCTAATGCCCAGGAGCCTAGCAAGTACTTTCCAAAGCCTTATCATTATTTTGAAAGACAAAAGATAAAAGCTGAAGAACTTAAGAAGAAAGAGCTGAAAGGCAAGAAGCCAGCTGAAACTGAAGACACTGAAGCCCCTATGCAAGCAAGGATACAATCTGAAAAAGGGATAGTGATCAAAGAGGCTGAACAGAAATAGCATAGAAAATTTTCTTTAGTTTACTATGTAATGATAAACATTCTGTAAACTTTAGAATTATGAATATGACAAGCTATTAGAACAATGTCTGTGTAATGAATTTGTTGTGTAATAAATTTGTTTCATATTTGTTCTGTGATGTTGTCTATGTTTACATGTGTGATTGATACATGTTAATGTTTGCCCTGCTATATATATTCCTGCTTTACATCATTTTGTAATTTTATTATAAATGGTGTATATCATTGACTAAGGGTTATGACTTCTCCAAATAGGAGGAGATTGTTGGGTACATTGGTCTAAATGTACCTGATTTGAAGAAGCCTCACCTTACTCAATGATATACATCAAAATGTATTTGATGTGATTTGAGTTTAGTTGTGCAGGTTAAGAATTTGCAGGAAAGATGGAAAAGTTTCTAAGTCCATGTGTCGACACCCAGAGGGAAAGTGTCGACACTTAAGAAGGCTTGTGTCGACACCCAGGCAAGCAGTGTCGATACTTGGAGTCATTGTGTCGACACCAGGGATGCTGTGTCGACACCAGGCAGAAAGTGTCGACACAAGGAGCTGTGTCGACACTCAGTGAAGACAAGTGTAGTGAAGCAGTGTCGACACTTAGCAGAAGTGTCGACACCCAGAGAAACTGTGTCTACATCAGAAAGTGTCGACATTTGGATGCTATGTCGACACTCAGCAATAGTCAGAAATATTCTAAGTATAAGTGTCGACACCCAGAGCAATGTGTCGACACTCATCAGAAGAGTCAACACTTGAAGAAAGTGTCGACACAAGAAAGAATGTGTGGACACTCAGCTGAAGACTCAACAGTTGAAGAAAGTGTCGACACAAGGAGCTGTGTCGACACTTATCAAAGAACAGCAAAGTTCAAAATATTCTAAGTACAAGTGTCGACACTAAGGGAATGTGTCGACACTCAGCTGAAGTATCAACAGAAGAAGTCAAGTGTCGACACAAGGAGCTGTGTCGACACTCAGCAAGTATCAACACTGAAGACAAGTGTCGACACACATTATCAGTGTCGACACATAAAAGAAGAAGCAGTGTCGAGATATAAAATCTACAACACAAGGAGTTGTGTCGACACCTTGTAGGCTAGTGTCGACACTTAGACAACTTGTGTCGACACTTAGTCTATAAGTGTCGGCACTTAAAGATAGTGTCTCGACACTTACAGACAGTTACAGTTATTTCAAGAACTGACTGGATGACTTGACAGCTGCCATTCCAGCCAGTCTACAGCACCTGTCAGAGTTGTCAGAATATAGTTAGGAACCGGACCAGCCGGTTACCATGAAGAAGGCCTATAAATAGGCTTACACTGTCTACAGAAATTGTGGTTGAGAAATCTGAGAATAAAAAAGATTGATCAGAGATCGAGTTGAAAAAGTGGATCAGATTAGTGAAGATCTAGCTATTCATTGCTGAATCAAGTTAAGATCTAAGAAGTTGGAGAGGGAGAGCTCCATCCAAGAAATCAGCTGTGGAACCCAGCTGAGAAGAAGGGTTCAGATTTATTCTGAATCTTAAGTAGCAGAGATCAAGGATCAACTGCAGGAGGAATCAGTCTTATTGTGTTCTAAATTCAAGAAGCTTTGAAGAAAACCAAGTCAAATTGATTTCAGCCAAGTTCTTCCAAGAACTCATCAAGAACTCACAATTCATCTCTCTCTTCTTAGAATTGTTGAGTAAATATTTTGTATTCAATATTTTAACTTGTAGGATCCTTAGGGATCTGAGATTGTAAGCCTATATCTATAAAGGCTGAGTGTAGGGCTAGAGAGCCTGAGTGTAGGAGATTGAAATCTCTGAGTGTAGGCCTTTGGTGGCTGAGTGTAGGCCTTGGTGGCTGAGTGTAGGCCTTGGTGGCTGAGTGTAGGCTTTGTGGAAAAGCTGAGTTGTAGGGCCTGAGTTGTAAGAACCTGATTTGGGGTTCTGAGATAGTGGAAGTTTGCCGAATCTAGTTCACTGCTAGATAGGCGAAGGGGGAAAGTGGATGTACCCAAATCTTGGGGAACCACTATAAAACTTTGTGTCTGCTGTGTACTGTGATTATCTGTGATAGTTGTGTGAATTCTGTGATCAAGTAGATATAACTCTGTGTTAAATTCTGAATTCTGTCATAAAAGTTAAAAAGATTAAAGTCGCCTATTCACCCCCCCCCCCTCTAGGTGGTTAGGTACAATATCTTTCAGAAATGTCGGGTCTGGTCACTGTGAGATATATGAGCTTACCAACCAGACGTCTGTACCGCGAACTATCTGAAAGAGGAGGCGAATCATCTATCCAGGTTTTGTCTTCTCCAGTTGCCATGGGGCATCGGGCAGGTTTTGCTCCAGTCAATCCTGCCTCTTGTAAAAGATCAAGGGCATACTTACGCTGTGAGAGAACTAAGGAGTCGGGCTTCCGAGAGATTTCGATCCCCAGAAAGTACTTTGGAGAGCCCATATCTTTCGTGATCAGATGTTGGCGAAGATGGTGCTTTGTCAGGGCTACCCCTTCCTGGTCATCGCCAGTGAGAATAATATCATCGACGTACACAGCAAGAACAATAAGCCCCGAAGGAGTTTTGCGAATAAATAGAGAGTGATCAGCAGAGCTTCGCGCAAAACCAACAGCCGCCACGATGCCGCTGAACTTGTCAAACCAAGCTCGAGGGCTCTGCTTGAGGCCATAAATTGCCTTCTACAGCCGGCATACTCGTGTCTCCCCCTGAGCAACATACCCAGGAGGTTGCTCCATGTAAACGGCCTCGTGAAGATCACCATAAAGGAAGGCATTCTTGACATCCAGCTGAGAAATCGGCCAATCTCTATTGACCTCCACAGAGAGACGGACCCGGATAGTGCTGAGACGAGCCACGGGGGAGAAGGTGTCAAAGTAATCAACCTCATAGGTCTGAGTAAAGCCCTTAGCAACAAGGCGAGTCTTATAGCGATCCATAGTGTCGTCTGGGCCAAATTTGACCACAAAGACCCAGCGACAGCCAACAACATCAGTACCGAAGGGAGGAGGAACAAGAGTCCATGTACCCCACTCTGTGAGGGTCGCCATTTCCTCATCCATGGCCAGCTTCCAGTGGGGAATAACAAGGGCCTCATGATAGAAATGAGTCGTGGCAGTGGCAGAGATAGCCAGCGCAAAAGCCCTGCGAGAAGGGGTAAGACGATCATAGGAAACAACAACAGCAAGGGGGTGTAGGGTACACGTTCGCACCCCTTTGCGAAGAGCAATAGGAAGATACAGGTCAGCTGGGCCCGCGGCATCCGGAGCATCCGTGGTAGAGAAAGCTGGCCCGGGAGTGGAGAGCGATGGCAGCGGAGATGAGGGAGAGGGTGGTGGAGAAGGGAGAGAGAGAGGTGGAGGGAGAGGAGTGGATGGAGACGGTGTAGGGGTGGAGATTGTAGTAGGAGGCGAGGGAACGAAGGGAACGGTAGGAGAATCAGAAGCTGGGAGAAGAGGAGAGGAGTCATCCGAGAAGTAGGAGGTATTCTCGAAGAAGGTGACGTCAGAAGAGACGAACTGCTTACGAAGGACGGGATCAAAGCAACAATAGCCTTTCTGAGTGGAGTACCCCAGAAAGACACATTTGGTGGAGCAAGGGGAGAGCTTATCACTGGTGGCAGAACGGGTATGCACAAAGGCAGTGCATCCAAAGATTTAGAGAGGGAGAGGAAACGGCTCCTTGCCCGGATACAGAATGGAGAACGGGGTTCTGCCGTGGAGAACCGTGGAGGGAATGTGATTGATAAGGTAGCAGGCAAGGAGAACAGCATAGCCCCAATAGGAGCGAGGAACATGCATCTGGGTCATCAACGTGCAAGCGACATCGAGGAGGTGACGGTTTTTGCGTTCGGCCACACCATTTTGTTGTGAAGTATAGACACAACTAGTTTGATGTATAATCTCATTTTGCATGCAGAATGTAGAAAAGTCATGACTGAGATATTCTTTGGCATTATCAGATCGAAAAACTTTGATAGAAACATTAAACTGAGTTTTGATCATGAGATAGAAGGACGTCCATACAGAGAATAATTCAGAGCGATCTTTTAATAGATACACCCACGTACAACGAGAAAAATCATCAATGAACGTGACAAAATATGAACTACCCCGACCAATGGTAAGAGTAGGAGAAGGACCCCAAATATCGGAGTGGATGAGATCAAACGGACGGGTAGAGCCACGAACGTGCTTTGGAGGGAAGGAGGAGTGGTGATGCTTGCCAAGCTAACAGGCCTCACAGTTGAGCGGAGGACTTTGTGGAGGAAGATGGGGCAGAAGTTGATGAAGAAGACGGGGAGGAGCATGACCAAGGCGGAGATGCCATTGGAGAATATCTGTGGAGGTGGAGGAGAAGGTGGAAAAAGCAGAAATGTTGTCTAGAAAGTATAGGCCGCCACTCTCAGTCCCAGTAGCAATCGTCCGTTGGGAGTCCGGATCCTGAAAAGAGCAAGAAGTAGAAGTAAATGTGACGGAACACTGTAATTGCTTGCATAGAGAGGTAACAGATAATAAGTTGCACGGGAACTGGGGCACATATAGAGTATCCGCCAAGTGAAGAGACGGAGTGACATGAACTATCCCCGTCCCATGGACTGATGATGAAGAGCCGTCAGCGAGAATAACCGGGGGCAACCGGTCATGTGTTTCGAGGAGATAGAAACACTGGAGATTGTCGGTCATATGATTTGTAGCACCAGTGTCGATCAACCATTTTCCCTGAGTAACAACGTAGGCACGACCAGAAGACGTGACAACCAAGGCGAATGGCTTGGAGGAGGATATGAAAGTCATGAAGGGAGGAATAAGAAACTGCAGCGGTCTCGGTGACAGCACACCAGCGGCAAGAAGGGTCATGACCAAGGTGCAGAGCAAGGCAAAAGGGGAAGAAGAGGGAAGCACAAGCCGCGCGACTGAACAGGAGGTCGCGGCGACCAACAAGCAGGAGCGGCTAAAGGAAGAAAGGAAGAGAGGCCGCTCAAACAAGGAAGAATCCGCGCGAACAGAGAGAAAGCCGCGGGGAGAGGAAAAGAGAGCAAGCCGCGCGAAACCGCAGCGGTTTAAATGGAAGAAGCCGCGTGAACACTAGCGGCCAGGAAGCAGACCAAGGCACAGCGGGGAAGAGGTCGCGCGTACTGAAAAGTCCAAGCGAACAGAAGAGAAGAGGAAGCAAGAAGCAGCAGCGACAACAACAAGTCGCAAGCCGGGCGAACAGAATCAGGCCGCACAGCTACGGAAAAACAGGCGGCTAGAAGGAAACAGGTCGCTGCGACAACTAAACAGGTCGCGGCGAAGAAGAGTAGCGAGAGAATAGAAGCAACAAGCCGCACGAACAGAGCAGCGGGCGGAAGAGAGAACAAGCCACGAAGACAGGTCGCGAGAAGCAGAAACAAGCGGCGAGAATTAGAGAGCGCACACAATCAGGAGGAAAAGACCGTGTCCTCTGATACCATGTTAAAAGTAGCGAACATGCAGAAACAAACTGATAGAATTTTGAATAATTGAAATTTTATTATCCAAAAAAGATATCTATTACAAAGGTATGTCCTCCCTTATATAGAATGGAGGAGAGATGAGAGAATACAAATAAGAGATGTTGGACTAAAAATTTACAGGACTAAGCGGACTATACAAAACAAACCGCAGAAGCCGCGAGGTTAGACAGAAGGGCTAACCGCACGGCTACCACAAGAGAAGAAGAGAGATGTCAGGGGAGACCGCTAGACCGCCCGGTCTCCAAGCCGGCTGAGACAACCCGCCAGACCGCGCGGTCTTCAACCCGCCAAGACAGACCGCCAGACCGCCCGGTCACCAACTTCAATAGCTTGGACTTTCTTTTGTCATTCCTTGATGACTTCCTGTTCTGATAATAGTCATCTTTTGTCTGTGAAGTGTATGGCTTAAACCTCCACTGCTTCTTCTTCAGAAACTTTTGAAACTGCCTTGTAAAGGCAGCAAAATCCTCATCACTTTCACTGCTGTCTGAGTTCTGATTCTCTAAATCTTCTGAAGTTGTATCAACAACTATTTGTGGTGGAGATGGAGACTTTCTTCTATACTTCCTAGGGGCTTCAGTCTTGAAGGCCACAGCTCTTTCCTTGTGCTCCACTCTAGTGGTCTTCTCTTCCTCCTTTTTAACCATTAACTGCATTTCATAAGATAGCAGTTTTCTAAACAAGGTTGGAGGAGGTATATCAGCTAATTTGGCCATTTCCCTTATGGCACAAATCTTAGTATCCCTGTCCTTAGTTAGGGATCTCAAGAACTTATCATTCAGCTCATAATTGCTGAATTCTCTTCCATAGGGCATCAATTCATTGACTATTCTATAGAATTTCTTATAACACTCAGTAATGCTATCAGACTTTCCTTGTCTGAAGCTTTCATACTCTTGATTTAATAAGGACTTCCTGTCTTGTCTTACCTCTTCAGATCCCTCCATGTAAACTATCAGTGTGTCCCACATTTCTTTTGATGTTTTACAATGTATTAGGTTCTGAAATGTAGCATCATCAATTGCACTTACAATAATATTCTGGGCCCTCTTGTCCATAGTGGCCAGAATTATTTCATCTTTAGTCATTTCTGAATAGTCTTTGGGAATTCTCTGATTTGCATTCAGAACAGATACTTTCATTGGCACATATGGCCCTTCTTTGACTGTGATGTATATTCTTGGGTCAGTTGCTTCCATAAAAAGTCTAACCCTCTCTTTCCATATGTCAAAAATCTCTTTTCTGCAGATTGACAATTTCATGGATCCTAGCTCTTTGTGATTCTCAGTTGAACTCATTTTCTTGATTCTTGATTATTCTGATTCTGCCTACAGGATCTTTTACTCAGACTGTTATGTCCTTTTTGAGTAACCTCCCTCTGATACCACTTGAAAGTAATAATGCCTAATCACCTAGAGGGGGGGTGAATAGGTGACCTATATCTTTTTAACTTTACAGGCAGAAATACAGTACAATAATTGCAATTCTACAAGTATCACAGCATAGCAATCATATAAGCATACTTTCACAGAGTGCACACAGGATTTATAGTGGTTCCCTAAGGTCTGGGTACATCCACTTTCCCCCTTCTCCTATCTAGTAGTGTACTAGATTCGGCCTAACTTCTCCACTTCTCCTAAGATCCTCAGATCCTACAACTCAGAACCCCAAACAGGTTCGTACAACTCAGAGTGATCCCACTCCTACAACTCAGGCATAAAAGCCCTACCACTCAGTCTTCAACAAGACCTACACTCAGGCACAACAGCCCTACCTCAGCCTTCAACAAGGCCTACACTCAGAGAAATGATTCTCCTACACTCAGGTGCACAGGACCTACCTCAGCCTTTATAGATTTAGGCTTACAACTCAGATCTATATAAGATCCTACAGAAATTAGAAAATACAAAGTATATAATCATAACTCTTGATAGAGAGAGATGAGTTGACTGGCTTCTTGATGAGTTCTTGGAAGAACTTGGCAGAGATCAACCTCCCTTGCCTTTCTTCAAAGCTTCTTGAATTAGAACACAGTATGATGGCGACGGTGATGGCGACGGTGATGGCGACGGTGATGGCGACGGTGATGACGACGGCCACCAGGACGGCCAACTTGGAAATGACTATGTTGAAGATGTGTCGGTAAAGGACGTGCGACGTCGTAGCGGTCATGGTTACAAGCTTCGCCCTCGCAACAAGACTCATATTTGATATTTTAGCTTTGGTGTGCTATTAGCCGTTTCATGATGGCTCTTTTAAACATTATTTAATTTCTGCATTTTCTTTATGTGGTGTGCCTTTAGCCACTTGTTATTTGCTTTGAGATGTAAGCCTATATAAGGCCTTGAACTTTTCATTTGATGGTAGACAATTATTGAAATCAAAAAAGAGCTTGCTTTCCTAACCCTAATCTCCTCTCCTCCTCATCTTAGCCGCCGCCCCCTTCAAGGCTTCCCTTCTAGGATTCCGGCCGCCCCTCTTTCCATCCCTCTCGGCCATCTCCTCTCTCCCTCGTGCTCTCGGCCGCCCCCTTCTCTCTAGTGTGCGGCTACTTTCATCTCCCTCTTGCTCACGGCCACCCGAGATCCTCTGTAACACCCCCTATCCGTCACATAGCATATAGCAGTAGGTCCGGCCGGGGCCCGACGCCATATACCACAGACAGACCGAGTGGTTACTTATGGAAACCATCCAACTAATCTCAACGTCCTACACAGAGCATTCTAGCGGAAGCAGTTTATAAAAGTTGTAAACAAAGAACCCAGCATATGAGCATGAATGTCCACTAGTACTGAATAGGAATGTATACAAAAATACCCAAAACCGGCCTTAAGGCCTTACAAAATGTTTCGTTCGAATATTACATGTTTTACAAACCACGGCACGCAGGCCGGTCATACATGAATAAAGCAGTAAACACTTCTACATGGGCCTTCGAGGGCCAACTTCGCAAAAAGGGCTTTAGCCCGCTATTGACCGCTTGGTCCAGCTGCACCTGCAAACAACAAACCACCGCACGGTGGCAAAACAAGGCAACGGTCAGCAATGCTGACCAAATTATAACGATCCCGCCCCCAACTCGGGGCGGCGATGCTCCTTCCCTGCATTTCATTAGCATAAGCGAGCAATGTATATAACCAAAGCCATTTCATCACAGACGTTGGCTCGCACGGCCACACGCCCCGTGCACTCAGGGCATATTCTCGGTGAACCGGTCGATGTCACGTCAATTAAAGCCATTAAAATTCCGGACTCACCACCGCCACTTAGACGGCCAAACATATGAGCAATTTGTCTTCCCGGCATGGGTCACGACAATTTAAGTCATTGACCGCCGAAGACTCCCATTTATGCCAACGGCGAGTGCCATGTAACCTTAGGTCTCTCTAACCCGAACGACATAGAGCGGGTACGATTCCATCTAACCTGTGCTCACATCGCAACGACAATCTAAGCCATTTGCGCGGGTCAAACTTCCACCGAGTCCCATTCTATCACAAGTCGCATAACTCTGTTATGTTCAAGTTGGCTCTCAGGCCACCAAGTTGGCAAGATCTCGTATCCGCCCAGTTTTCCGGGTGCACCTTTGGGTTAGTCCCCAAGACTCCCTGCTGCAATCTACCGCGTAGAAAACCCGAAAAACAACCAATAGTACGGAGTCTTCTCCGGCCCTATGCAATCCAACATCACCGATCCAGACCAACATGTCCGGGTAGGCTTCACACATCATGCATATGTCTGTTCTCGCATACGGACTCTAAACAACGAGGACTATTCATGTCTACCCGTAGGAACGCCTCCAACTCACCGCAAACTCGCGAGAGCGGGCTTCCTATGCAAAGGAAAGAGAGCTATTCATGCTAAAGATGAGGATCGTTACCCTTGGGTTCCTTTTTGGCGCCATAGAAAAGTAATCCGATGAAAACCACCGCACTAGCGTTGCCTCCGTGGATCCGGAGTCGGCTTGCGATTCGGAGCTCCGAAGCTCCTTCAATGGCGGGATCTAGCTCTTCTTCCTCACTTGGCTCTCCTCTCTCTCTAAGGATTTAGAAAGAGAACACTTAAGAAAAGTAAGGGTTTTCCAAGTCAAAACCCGGGTATATCCCTTCAGGAACAACCCCTAGCCGTTGGATCTCACATAAGGAAACGAACGGCTTAGATTCGGGGCTGAAATGCCCAAACTGGACCGAACACGGCCTGGCACACGCCCGTGTCCGGGGCCGTGTGCCTCATTCGCCGTCAAAATCGAATCACCAGCAACCTCACACGGGTATCGAACACGCCCGTGTTCGAGCTGACACGCCCGTGTTCCACCTGATACGGCCGTGTGGCCGGCCGTGTACCCCATGATTTTTCCCCGTTTTCAACCCGAGAACTACACGGGTTCGGACACGCCCGTGTCTGGACCCGTGTCACTTCGACACGCCTGGTCCCCAGGCCGTGTACAAGGTCTCGACAATTCGTCGAGTGGAGATCGACGACTTGATGACACGTCCTTGGACACGCCCGTGTCCTAGGACGTGTGCCTCGACTCGACACCGTGTCACGACCAAAGTGTCGACACCCGGGATGAGTGTCGACACGGGTCGACACGCCCTGCGACACGCCCGTGTCGCAGGCCGTGTTCCAAGTCTCGACACCTCGTCGAACGCAGACTGTCGACTTCACGGGCTAAGTGTCGACACGGGTCGACACGCCCTGCGACACGCCCGTGTCGCAGGCCGTGTGCCCAGTCTCGACACAATGTCGATACCAAAGTGTCGACTTCGCGCCTTAGTGTCGACACCAGCTTGACACGCCCTGGGACACGCCCGTGTCCCAGGCCGTGTGCCTGCTGCCAGAACCCAAAACTGGCCCAAAACGTCCCCCTTCGCTCCTTTGAGTTTCGGGGCGTTACAACTCTCCCCCTCTTAAAAGAATTTCGTCCGTGAAATTACATAAAGGAAAGACATGTACAAAACCAAAATTTGTACCTGAGCGGAACAACTCCGGATACTCGTCAAGCATAGTCTGCTCTCGCTCCCAAGAGAGCTCCTCACGACCGCAATTGTCCCACCGGACCTTGACCATCCTGATCTCTTTATTGCGTAGCCGCTTGACCTCCGAGTCTTCAATCCGCACGGGCTTGACCCTTGTCGTTAGCCCACTATCCACCGGTACTTGATCGACCGCAATCACTTGCGTAGGCTCTTGCACCGCCTTCCGAAGCACCGAAATATGGAATACATCGTGTAAACCACTAAGCTCCACTGAAAGCTTCAGCCGATAAGCTGCTTCTCCAACTCGCTCCAAGACCTCAAACGGTCCAAGGTACCTCGGGCTTAGCTTTTTCAATCGTCGCACCCGCGAGACACCCTTGAACGGCTTGATCTTTAAGTATACATAATCGCCCACAGCGAACTCCACGTTCCTGTGCTTGGCATTATAGTACTTTGCTTGCCGGTCCTGAGCGATAAGCAACCTTTCCCGAATAGTTCTCACCAAATAAGTAGCATCATCCACTTCCGATCGCTTATACAACTTTGACTCGCCCATTTCTAACCAAGACAACGGCGTGCGACATCTTCTACCATATAGGGCCTCGAAAGGCGCCATCTGAATACTTGCTTGGTAGCTGTTGTTGTAAGCGAACTCCACCAAATAAAGGTGGTCCTCCCATTGCTTTCCGAAATCCAAGACACACATGCGAAGCATGTCTTCCATGGTTCTATTGACCCTCTCGGTCTGCCCATCCGTTTGTGGATGGAAGGCTGTGCTGAATTTCAGCTTTGTTCCCAACATTTGCTGCACAAGCCTCCAATCATTGGACGTGAACCGCCCATCCTGGTCACTCACGATGCTGCGGGGCACACCATGAAGTCGTACTATGTTATCCACATACAGCTTTGCCAGCTTTTCCACCGGATCATCCTTCCTATGCGGAATAAAATGCGACACCTTCGTTAATCGATCAACAACCACCCAAATGGCGTCGTTCCCCTTTTGCGACCTTGGCAAACCATGCACAAAGTCCATAGAGATGTCGTCAAATTTCCACTCCGGAATAGGCAAGGACTTAAGAAATCCTCCTGGCTTTTGGCACTCCGCCTTTACCAAGGCGCAGGTTTGGCACTTTGCTACATAGAGCGCCACATCCTTCTTTAAACCCGGCCACCAAAACAGTTTCTTTACATCGCGGTACATCTTCGTGCTCCCCGGGTGAATCGAGTACTTGGTATGGTGTGCCTCGTACAACAATTCCACCCGCAAATTGCCCACAGAAGGGACGCACAGACGACCGTCTTTCCACAGCAACTCGTCCTCTACAACGAATTGGGAATTTGACTCATCCAAAGCCTCTATCATGAACTGCTTCATATGAGCATCCATATCCAAAGCCTGCCGAATCCGATCAGCCAGGTCATATTGGACCTCAGTCCAATTCAGAACTGCTTCAGCACTTGATTGTCTATCCACACAAGCAATCTCCAACGCCTCCAACTCCCGCACCAACCGCTCATCATGCACCGATAGCCAATTGGCTTGAGCTGGGGCTCGGCGACTCAACGCGTCCGCAACCGCATTCCCTTTGCCAGGCACGTAGTGGATCTTGTACGTATAGTCCCCCAGGAACTCCATCCATCTACGCTGCCGCATATTCAGATCTTTCTGATCCATAAGATACTTTAGGCTCTTGTGATCGGTGTAGATATCAATCTTCACACCGTACAAATAGTGTCTCCACAGCTTCAAGGCAAAAATCACGGCCGCTAACTCCAAGTCATGGACCGGATAATTTCTCTCGTGCACTTTTAGCTGTCTCGAGCCATAAGCTATCAAGCTTCCGTGCTGCAGTAGCACACAACCCAAACCACTGCCCGAAGCGTCGCTATATATCTCATAGCCTTCGGTCCCAACCGGTGAACTCAGCACAGGCGACGTGGTCAACCGACACTTCAATTCCTCAAAAGCTCGCGCGCACTCCGGCGTCCAAACGAACTTATGCTCCTTCCTCGTCAAAGTAGTGAGAGGCAACGCTATCCGCGAGAAGTTCTCTACGAAGCGCCTATAATAGCCGGCAAGCCCCAAAAAGCTCCGGACTTCTGCTACCGTAGCAAGCTCAGGCCACTCCCGTATCGCAACAATCTTCGCCGGATCCACAGCAATGCCCTCTCCACTCACTATATGCCCGAGGAACGCCACTGAGGATAGCCAAAACTCGCACTTCGAGAACTTGGCATACAACTGGTTTCTCCTGAGTGTCTCCAACACCAAATGAAGATGCTTGAAGTGATCCTCCTCACTTTGCGAGTACAACAAAATATCGTCGATGAAGACGATCACAAAATGGTCCAAGTACTCTCTGAAAGTCCTGTTCATCAAATCCATGAACACTGACGGCGCATTAGTCAGCCCAAACGGCATGACCGTAAACTCATAATGCACGTACCTCGTACTAAACGCGGTCTTCGGTATATCACTCTCCCTTATCCGCAGCTGATAGTACCCAGCCTTGAGATCCAACTTCGAGTACACCGTCGACCCGACTAACTGATCAAAGAGATCATCAATCCGGGTGATCGGGTACTTGTTCTTCTCCGTCAGCTTGTTTAGCTCCCGATAATCAATACACAGCCTTAAGCTTCCGTCCTTCTTCTTAACAAAGAGGACCGGTGCGCTCCAAGGTGAAGAACTCGGGCGCACATACCCTTGCTCCAACAACTCTTGCAGTTGAACTTTTAGCTCCGCCATTTCCTTAGGCGCTAGCCGATACGGAGATCGTGACACAGGCTTTGCACCTGGCACTAGTTCGATCGTAAAATCTATCTCCCGCTGAGGCGGGGCTCCAGGAAGATCTGCGGGGAACACATCAGGGTATTCCGATACCACTGAAATACAATCCAAAGCGGCTTCGGCTTTGCAACCTCCACTAGTGTAAAGAACAGTTCTGCTCTGGCACGAACCGCCTTCACCACCTGAAGAGCAGACATCAACGTCTTGCTCGACCCCTTTAAGCCCGTAAAAGTTGTCTCACGACTTGCTCCCAGCTTGACTTCCTTGCTACCGCAATCTATATGGGCCTGCTGCTCCGAGAGCCAGTCCATGCCAAATATGACGTCGAACTCCACTAACGGAAGTAAAGACGCCCGCAGGTCAAACTCCTGCTCCCCAATACGAATCTTTACATCGCAGATCCTACTCGCTCGCATCGAACACCCATTGGGCAACAACACATCCAACTTATCCTTCGCCATCGAAGAAGGGACTCCGATGCGTGATATAAATCCTTCGGACAAGAAGGAGTGTGAAGCTCCCGTATCAAAGAGTGCTCGTGCCGGATTTTCACAAATCAATACAAATCCTAAACAAGTAGTGGTAAGGTAACATGTGCATAACAAGCATATAAAGAAATTGACTTGCTATAAATTAAACCGTACTTGTCACCACATCAGCTTGTTTAATGGCCTCCTGTTGGCCAAGATTGTAGACCCTTGGTTGGGCCGGAGCATAGTGGGATGCGGTCGACTCCACCGCCATTCCTTTCTCTTCATAAGTAGCTCCCGGCCTTCTCTCGGACTTGGGACGTCCGCTCCAACAATCACGGGCATAATGCCCCGGTTTTCCACAAGTAAAACACGCACCCGGGGTCCGACCCGTAGTCGCCCCAGAAGCGCCAGAAGGAGCTGGACCCGAAGTCTTATGCATCTTGAAGGCCCTCCGATAGCCGGACTTTGAAGTAGTCGGCACTCTGAACTCAGATTTCTTTTCAGCCAAGCTTTTCTTCGCTTGCACACTCTTCATGTCCTTCTCCAAGGACCGGGCATTATTGACCAAGGTTAAGAAACCCTGCGTCATTGGCCCCGACAGTAATAGTCTCAACTCATCCCTCAAGCATTCATAAAAGCGATTAGTCTTGCGCTCCTCATCCATGATGGTGGAGCTAGCATAACGACTCAAACGCGTAAACTCGTGGAGGTATTCATCCACGCTCCTCTCACCCTGTGCCAACTTCAGGAACTCATTCTCCATCGAAATCTTCTGAGTAGAAGGGAGGTATCTTGCTAGGAACAATCCCGAGAACTCTTCCATCGGAACATCTATCAGTTGTCTACCTCTCAGATGATGCAGCTCCAATCCTTCCCACCACATCCTCGCTTCACCGTCCAAAAGGAACGTAGCGATGGTGGTCATTTGCCACTCCTCCATCTCCGTCGCTGTCATGACTCTCTTTACTCTGGAGAGCCAGTCTTCAGCCTGAGATGGGGTTCCCAACCCCGAGAAAAACGGAGGGTTGAAGCTCATTACATGCTTCAGCTGCCTCTCAGTTGCCCTCCTTGGCACTATTGGTTCCACAACCACTTGCTCCACCCTCCTCGGCACAGCCTCTTGCAGAGGCACTTGCTCCATCACGGGAGCGGGCTGCTGCGTTTGCCTCCCAGGCTGCGCATTTATCACGGCCAAAACCGCTTCAGCAACCAAACGTATATTTTCCGCCGACAGAGGTGTTGCGGGAGCAACTTCCGGTGCACTACTAGCCTCAGAACCTCGGCATTCTGACGGCCCAACACCACTTCGGGTCACCTATAGTGGTACAAAACACCGTTAAGCGACCACAAAATATTGCAAACAGCAATTATAGGAACACGCAGGTTCCTCAAACACGAGTATTTTCATTCCTAAGTGGACATTCATGGGTTCTTTTTACTATTATTACGATGACGCACACAATGTGCTCACCACCCCTTAAAAAGAATTCGCCCACGAATTCAGTTTAAGCCCGACCAAAACCAGTAGTCTGATACCAATTTGTAACACCCTCTATCCGTCACATAGCATATAGCAGTAGGTCCGGCCGGGGCCCGACGCCATATACCAAAGACAGACCGAGTGGTTACTTATGGAAACCATCCAACTAATCTCAACGTCCTACACAGAGCATTCTAGCGAAAGCAGTTTATAAAAGTTGTAAACAAAGAACCCAGCATATGAGCATGAATGTCCACTAGTACTGAATAGGAATGTATACAAAAATACCCAAAACCGGCCTTAAGGCCTTACAAAATGTTTCGTTCGAATATTACATGTTTTACAAACCACGACACGCAGGCCGGTCATACATGAATAAAGCAGTAAACACTTCTACATGGGCCTTCGAGGGCCAGCTTCGCAAAAATGGCTTTAGCCCGCTATTGACCGCTTGGTCCAGCTGCACCTGCAAACAACAAACCACCGCACGGTGGCAAAACAAGGCAACGGTCAGCAATGCTGACCAAATTATAACGATCCCGCCCCCAACTCGGGGCGACGATGCTCCTTCCCTGCATTTCATTAGCATAAGCGAGCAATGTATATAACAAAGCCATTTCATCACAGACGTTGGCTCGCACGGCCACACGCCCCGTGCACTCAGGGCACATTCTCGGTGAACCGGTCGATGTCACGTCAATTAAAGCCATTAACATTCCGGACTCACCACCGCCACTTAGACGGCCAAACCTATGAGCAATTTGTCTTCCCGGCATGGGTCACGACAATTTAAGCCATTGACCGCCGAAGACTCCCATCTATGCCAACGGCGAGTGCCACGTAACCTTAGGTATCTCTAACCCGAACGACATAGAGCGGGTACGGTTCCATCTAACCCGTGCTCACATCGCAACGACAATCTAAGCCATTTGCGCGGGTCAAACTTCCACCGAGTCCCATTCTATCACAAGTCACATAACTCTGTTATGTTCAAGTTGGCTCTCAGGCCACCAAGTTGGCAAGATCTCGTATCCGCCCAGTTTTCCGGGTGCACCTTTGGGTTAGTCCCCAAGGCTCCCTGCTGCAATCTACCGCGTAGAAAACCCGAAAAACAACCAATAGCACGGAGTCTTCTCCGGCATTATGCAATGCAACATCACTGATCCAGACCAACATGTCCGGGTAGGCTTCACACATCATGCCTATGTCCGTTCTCGCATACGGACTCTAAACAACGGGGACTATTCATGTCTACCCGTAGGAACGCCTCCAACTCACCGCAAACTCGCGAGAGCGGGCTTCCTATGCAAAGGAAAGAGAGCTATTCATGCTCAAGATGAGGATCGTTACCCTTGGGTTCCTTTTTGGCGCCATAGAAAAGTAATCCGATGAAAACCACCGCACTAGTGTTGCCTCCGTGGATCCGGAGTCGGCTTGCGATTCGGAGCTCCGAAGCTCCTTCAATGGCGGGATCTAGCTCTTCTTCCTCACTTGGCTCTCCTCTCTCTCTAAGGATTTAGAAAGAGAACACTTAAGAAAAGTAAGGGTTTTCCAAGTCAAAACCCGGGTATATCCCTTCAGGAACAACCCCTAGCCGTTGGATCTCACATAAGGAAATGAACGGCTTAGATTCGGGGCTGAAATGCCCAAACTGGACCGAACACGGCCTGGCACACGCCCGTGTCCGGGGCCGTGTGCCTCATTCGCCGTCAAAATTGAATCACCTGGAACCTCATACGGGTATCGAACACGCCCGTGTTCGAGCTGACACGCCCGTGTTCCACCTGACACGGCCGTGTGGCCGGCCGTGTACCCCATGATTTTTCCCCGTTTTCAACCCGAGAACTACACGGGTTCGGACACGCCCGTGTCTGGACCCGTGTCACTTCGACACGCCTGGTCCCCAGGCCGTGTACAAGGTCTCAACAATTCGTCGAGTGGAGATCGACGACTTGATGACACGGCCTTGGACACGCCCGTGTCCTAGGCCGTGTGCCTCGACTCGACACCGTGTCGAGACCAAAGTGTCGACACCCGGGATGAGTGTCGACACGGGTCGACACGCCCTGCGACACGCCCGTATCGCAGGCCGTATTCCAAGTCTCGACACCTCGTCGAACGCAGACTGTCGACTTCACGGGCTAAGTGTTGACACGGGTCGACACGTCCTGCGACACGCCCGTGTCGCAGGCCGTGTGCCCAGTCTCGACACAATGTCGAGACCAAAGTGTCGACTTCGCGCCTTAGTGTCGACACCAGCTTGACACGCCCTGGGACACGCCCGTGTCCCAGGCCGTGTGCCTGCTGCCAGAACCCAAAACTGGCCCAAAACGTCCCCCTTCGCTGATTTGAGTTTCGGGGCGTTACATCCTCTCTCTCCAAGGATACTTTGGCCCATGCATGAGAGGTGGTTTGCAAGGAAGAAGATAGGGGTTTCCTCCACGGCATGAAGTGAAGGAGATTAGCACGTTCATCATCCGTAGAGCGCTTCCCGTGGTCTTTCAACGGAGGAGCGATCAAACTTGGTGGATCCGCGCATCACGGATCTACAAATCCGAGAGGGGTAACGAAAATTTCTACCAAGAGTTTTCCTTCTCTAGATAGTTCTTGTGGTGGACGAATTTTTGCGTTAATTTCCGATTTGTTTTTCTTCGCGGTTAATCAAATAATAGATCGGTATTTTTCGTTTGGATTTCCGAAAGATTCGTAAGAGGATTGGCGATCCTCGCTTTCTTTTTGTTGGGATAGATCCTACCATCTTTCGAATCATTTTGTTATTGGTGGATCTATTTTGGTACAACCCCAAAGCTCGTTCGGGATCAAGATTATCCCATTTAGCCGGAAAGAATTTGGCCTATAGCCAACATTCGATCTATTTGCGGAACGGCGATCCGTATTGTTAGCGCGAGAGATAAATAGAATAATTGTTGTGGATGCGTTTTCGTTAGCAATCGACACCATCCTTTATTTTTACCAAGGGTTATCCTCGTTCGCTAGGGTGTGCACTTCCACTACGATTCACTTCAAATCTGAATTTTTGTTTTTTTTCAAAACAATACATAGTTGGGCTGCAATTAGTAAAACACACAAAAAAAATTGCAGAAAATTACAAAAAAAAAATCTGAATTTCCTCCTCATTTTTTAAGAAAAAAAAAGTCTGAAAAAGTTTTTCCTGTTGCTCACTTGTTTAGTGTCAAGAAAATTCAAACGCGTAATTTAAATCAGGACAAAATCGTTGTTTGTCCCGTTCGTTCATGCGCACTAGGCTGGGCACGGAATATCTTTCCTCCACCTCACACATGGCAAACAACCAAGGTGATGAGCATGCTCCGGCCACGATCGCCGAGCTACGAGAAGAGTTTAACGCTAGGTTTGACGCACTGACACGGTTAATTGAAGGGCTCGTTGTAAACCAAGCGGCGCCCCGAAACAACGTCGTTGGAAGAAACCGACCGGGCCCCCAACCCCCGGCCGCCAACCAGCGAGAGGAAAGACAAAATCATCCACGTGATCAGGACGATGAGTACCTACCTCGAGGTCATTATGAGTTCGACGTAACTAGGGCCGTTAAAATAGACTCACCCTCATATGATGGTTTGGGAGAGCCCCAACTATTCCTAGACTGGATCATGGGAATCAAGTGCTATTTTGAATGGCACGACCTGACGGACGTTGAGAAAGTGAAGGTTGCACGGATGAAACTACTAGGAAGGGCCAAGACATACTGGTTGAACGAAGAGAGACGATTAGGTACGGTTAACGGAGCACCCCCAATTGGGTGGGCTGCCATGAAAGCACTTCTACACGACCAATATGTTCCCACTTATTACCGGACCCAAATGTTCGACGACTTAGCCTCCCTTCGTCAAGGTAACGCTTCGGTAGCAGAATACATAGGACAACTTAAGGATATGTTGGTGCGTTGTGATGTTCGTGAGATGCCCGAAATCACACTCTCCCGATTTCGTAAGGGACTCAATCCGGACATTCAAGGCAAGCTCTTGCGTTATGGTCACACTGACCTTAACACCACGTTCAATGCCGCCTTGGATATTGAAAAACACAACGCCTACAAAACCAAAGGACGAAACTTTTAGAAGGGAAAATCCCTCTTAGGACCGCATCCATCTTCCTCCACGTGAGACAAGGGAAAGTATCGATTGACGGATTCGGAGTCCATTATCATTACCGCTAGGAATAACCGGAATCCCACCGGTGAGCGAGTACCAATAGGACGAATCAGCAAGACTAATGCCACGTGTTATTCTTGCGGAATCCAAGGGCACTATTCTAGTGAGTGCCCCACGAAGAGCAAACCGTTAGCCCTACTAGACTCCACGTCTGAGCCTGTCGATATCGTCTATGGAGCGGGAGAAGAATCTGATGCCGAGCCGAGTGACATTGAGGACGATTCTTACATGATGGTGATGAGATGTATTTTGGCCACACCGCGAGCGCTGGACGAGTTTAACCGGACAAATATATTTACCTTAAACTTTAAGTGCGGTGAAAAATGGTGCAAATTTATTATTGATAGCGGTAGTTGCATGAACGTCGTTTCGGAAAACGCTATCGCACGCATGCATTTAGTCACCGAGCCGCACCCACATCCTTATAAAATCGCGTGGGTAAACAAGACGTCAATAGCGGTCTCTAAGCGATGCTTGATGCCACTAACATTGAAAAACTACGTTGATAAAGTGTGGTGCGACGTCATCCCCATGGACGTGTGTCATGTCTTACTAGGACGACCTTGGCTTTATGATTATGACGTGACCCATTTTGGAAGAGCCAATACTTATGAGTTCAAATTCAATGGTAAGACAATTGTATTGAAACCATTGCCGCCCAAGGATCCGTCACCTGCGTCCAAAGATACCATTGTGCCGGTAGAAAAGAAAACGATAAGTCTGATAAGTAGGAAAGAGTTAGAGCGTGAGACTTTCATGGATGGCGTTATCTACGCTCTAGTTTGTCTACAAGCTAAGGAGGATGCACCTTCGTTAGCGAGCCTCCCGTTATCCCTTCGAACTCTCTTAGAAGAGTATAAGGATGTATACCCGGTGGACTTACCACCTCAGTTGCCACCTATGCGTGATATCCAGCATGAGATAGATTTTGTCCCGGGTTCTTCGTTGCCGAATCAGCCCCATTACCGCCTCAACCCCTCCTCACATGAGGAGTTGCAAAAATTAATTTCAGATTTGTTAGCGAAAGGATTTATACGTCATAGTAAAAGTCCTTGTGCTGTCCCTGCCTTGTTAGTCCCGAAGAAAGATAAAACGTGGCGATTGTGTGTCGATTATCGGGCTATAAATAAAATAACTGTCAAGTATCGGTTCCTCATTCCCCGCTTGGATGATTTACTAGATATGTTATCAGGAGCCATCGTGTTCTCTAAATTGGATCTTAAGAGAGGTTATCATCAAATACGAATACGGGAGGGAGACGAATGAAAGATGGCATTTAAGTCTAAGGATGGACTATATGAATGGCTAGTGCTTGGAGAGGGACTTACCAATGGACCTAGTACGTTTTCACGATTGATGACCCAAGTCTTTAAACCCTACATGGGAAAATTTGTAGTGGTCTATTTCGACGACATTTTGGTGTTTAGCATCTCTCCGGGGGATCATGAAACTCACCTAAGAACAATCCTTACCACATTGCGCAAAGAGAATTTATTTATTAATCTAAAAAAATACGCATTCGGTGTGTCTTCCGTAGAGTTCTTAGGATACATCGTGAGTTCAGATGGCATTCATGTGGATCCAAAGAAGGTTCAAGCAATTAAGGAGTGGCCGGAACCCAAGAATATAAGGGAAGTTCGAAGTTTTCACGGGTTGTCCACGTTTTACCGACGATTTATTCGGAATTTTAGTAGCATTATGGCACACATCACTGAGTGTATGAAGAAAGGAGAATTTAGTTGGACTAAAGCGGCCACTAGTGCTTTCCAAACGATTAAGGAACGGATGTCTGAAGCCCCCTTACTACGATTACCGGATTTTAGTAAAGTGTTTGAACTATCATGCGACGCATCGGGGATCGGAATCAGAGGAGTGTTAAGTCAAGAGGGACATCCGCTCGGATATTTTAGCGAGAAACTAGCCGGCCCAAAGTTAAACTATTCGAATTATGATCGCGAATTCTATGCCGTGATTCGTTGTCTCCAACATTGGCAACATTACCTTATATAAAAGGAATTCGTGATATTATCGGACCATGAGGCCCTCAAATTTGTTAATTCTCAAAATAAGATTAGCCCACGACACGCTAAATGGATCTCGTATCTACAAGAGTACACTTTCATTATCAAGCATCTGAAGGGTACATTAAATCGTGTGGCGGACGCATTAAGTAGGGTCACCTTATTACTAACTACCATGGAAGTGTCAGTCATATGATTTGAGAGGATTAAAGATGAATATGTCCAATGCCCAGACTTTAAGGAAATTTATTTCGCCGCTCAGGACAATTCCTCTACCACCATTTCGGCGTACTATATCCGTGACGGATACTTATTTAAACATTTGCAACTATGTATTCCCCGCTCGTCATTACGACATTTTATCATATGGAAATTACATAGTGGAGGGTTAGGCGGACATTTTGGTAGAGACAAAACGATAACACTCGTAGAGGATAAATTCTTTTGGCCGGGCCTCAGACCCATGGTCAACAAAATCGTAGGAAGTTGTCGTATTTGTCAACTAGCAAAGGGAAACAAGACCAATGCGGGTCATTACACTCCACTTCTGATTCCGTCGGTACCATGGGAAGATGTCAGCATGGATTTTATTTTGGGTTTACCCATGACATTGAGGCGTCACGATTCTATTCTAGTCGTAGTAGACCGTTTCTCCAAAATGGCCTATTTTATCGCTAGTAATAACACCTACGATGCTTCAAATGTAGCAAACCTGTATTTCAAGGAGGTCGTGGCACATCGGGGTGTTCCCAAGACGATAGTGAGTGATAGGGATGTAAAATTTACAAGTTATTTTTGGAAGACACTCTGGAAACTCATGGGCACTAAACTTATGTTTTCGTCGGCCTATCATCCCCAAACAGATGGGCAAACGGAAGTTGTCAACCGTAGCTTGGGAGGGTTACTCCGTTGTTTAGTGGGCGAACATAAAGGTACGTGGGATCTTATCCTTCCGCATGCTCAACTAGCGTACAATAATTCTAAGAACAGGTCCACTGGGTTGTCTCCGAATGAGATAGTGCATGGTTATAAGGCGCCAGTGCCTCTTGACTTGGTTCTGTTACCGCCTTCTTTTAAGTCAAGTCAATTTGCACAGGACTTCACTTCACACGTTCACACTCTCCATGAGCATATTGGCAAGATGTTAGCTAAGCAATATTCTATCTATCAATTGAATGCTAACGTACATAGGCGAGCAGTCTCCTTGAACATTGGCGATTTGGTTATGGTTCTTCTTATCCCTGAACGGATGCCTTCGGGCACCATAAAAAAATTAGCGAACAAGAAAGTCGGTCCTTTTCGAATTTTGAAGATATTAGGCGAAAATGCTTATTTGTTAGAATTACCCGTTGATTGGGGAATCTCCCCTGTGTTTAACATTTCGGATTTAACGCTTTTTGTTGCTCCACCACCTGAACTGTCTGTCTCTCCGTTTAATAATTCCATTATACAATCTAATGGGGTGGGGGTGAGCTCAATTCTGGATCGCTTTCTCCTTCGAAATCTACGGGAGGTATGCCGTCTATTGATGATGAAACTTGTTTTTCTGCTTCACCTAACGTTTTTCCGAGGTTTCCCCGGACGGATTTCTTGCCTGACAGGATTTTGCAGGATGATGTTTTTCTCACTCCCGACGGCGACATTCACAGGTTTTTGGTTCGTTCGCGAGGTCGTCCGGCTTCGGACGACTCTTGGCTCTCTGCTGCACAGGTGGATCTTCTTGACGCGAACCTCGTACGCCGTTATATTTCAGCCCGCTCATCGGAGATGAGTCCTTTTGAGCGGCGGAGGATTGATGGCGACGGTGATGGCGACGGTGATGGCGACGGTGATGACGACGGCCACCAGGACGGCCAACTTGGAAATGACTATGTTGAAGATGTGTCGGCAAAGGACGTGCGACGTCGTAGCGGTCATGGTTACAAGCTTCGCCCTCGCAACAAGACTCATATTTGATATTTTAGCTTTGGTGTGCTATTAGCCGTTTCATGATGGCTCTTTTAAACATTATTTAATTTCTGCATTTTCTTTATGTGGTGTGCCTTTAGCCACTTGTTATTTGCTTTGAGATGTAAGCCTATATAAGGCCTTGAACTTTTCATTTGATGGTAGACAATTATTGAAATCAAAAAAGAGCTTGCTTGCCTAACCCTAATCTCCTCTCCTCCTCATCTTAGCCGCCGCCCCCTTCAAGGCTTCCCTTCTAGGATTCCGGCCGCCCCTCTTTCCATCCCTCTCGGCCATCTCCTCTCTCCCTCGTGCTCTCGGCCGCCCCCTTCTCTCTAGTGCTCGGCTACTTTCATCTCCCTCTAGCTCACGGCCACCCGAGATCCTCTCTCTCCAAGGATACTTTGGCCCATGCATGAGAGGTGGTTTGCAAGGAAGAAGATAGGGGTTTCCTCCACGGCGTGAAGTGAAGGAGATTAGCACGTTCATCATCCGTAGAGCGCTTCCCGTGGACTTTCAACGGAGGAGCGATCAAACTTGGTGGATCCGCGCATCACGGATCTACAAATCCGAGAGGGGTAACGAAAATTTCTACCAAGAGTTTTCCTTCTCTAGATAGTTCTTGTGGTGGACGAATTTTTGCGTTATTTTCCGATTTGTTTTTCTTCGCGGTTAATCAAATAATAGATCGGTATTTTTCGTTTGGATTTCCGAAAGATTCGTAAGAGGATTGGCGATCCTCGCTTTCTTTTTGTTGGAATAGATCCTAACATCTTTCGAATCATTTTGTTCTTGGTGGATCTATTTTGGTACAACCCCAAAGCTCGTTCGGGATCAAGATTATCCCATTTAGCCGGAAAGAATTTGGCATATAGCCAACATTCGATCTATTTGCGGAACGGCGATCCGTATTGTTAGCGCGAGAGATAAATAGAATAATTGTTGTGGCTGCGTTTTCGTTAGCAATCGACACCATCCTTTATTTTTACCAAGGGTTATCCTCGTTCGCTAGGGTGTGCACTTCCACTACGATTCACTTCAAATCTGAATTTTTGTTTTTTTCAAAACAATACATAGTTGGGCTGCAATTAGTAAAACACAAAAAAAAAATGGAGAAAATTACAAAAAAAAAATCTGAATTTTCTCCTCATTTTTTAAGAAAAAAAAAGTCTGAAAAAGTTTTTCCTGTTGCTCAGTTGTTTAGTGTCAAGAAAATTCAAACGCGTAATTTAAATCAGGACAAAATCGTTGTTTGTCCCGTTCGTTCATGCGCACTAGGCTGGGCACGGAATATATTTCCTCCACCTCACACATGGCAAACAACCAAGGTGATGAGCATGCTCCGGCCACGATCGCCGAGCTACGAGAAGAGTTTAACGCTAGGTTTGACGCACTGACACAGTTAATTGAAGGGCTCGCTGTAAACCAAGCGGCGCCCCGAAACAACGGCGTTGGAAGAAACCGACCGGGCCCCCAACCCCCGGCCGCCAACCAGCGAGAGGAAAGACAAAATCATCCACGTGATCAGGACGATGAGTACCTACCTCGAGGTCATTATGAGTTCGACGTAACTAGGGCCGTTAAAATAGACTCACCCTCATATGATGGTTTGGGAGAGCCCCAACTATTCCTAGACTGGATCATGGGAATCAAGTGCTATTTTGAATGGCGCGACCTGACGGACGTTGATAAAGTGAAGGTTGCACGGATGAAACTACTAGGAAGGGCCAAGACATACTGGTTGAACGAAGAGAGACGATTAGGTACGGTTAACGGAGCACCCCCAATTGGGTGGGCTGCCATGAAAGCACTTCTACACGACCAATATGTTCCCACTTATTACCGGACCCAAATGTTCGACGACTTAGCTTCCCTTCGTCAAGGTAACGCTTCGGTAGCAGAATACATGGGACAACTTAAGGATATGTTGGTGCGTTGTGATGTTCGTGAGATGCCCGAAATCACACTCTCCCGATTTCGTAAGGGACTCAACCCGGACATTCAAGGCAAGCTCTTGTGTTATGGTCACACTGACCTTAACACCACGTTCAATGTCGCCTTGGATATTGAAAAACACAACGCCTACAAAACCAAAGGATGAAACTTTCAGAAGGGAAAATCCCTCTTAGGACCGCATCCATCTTCCTCCACGCGAGACAAGGGAAAGTATCGATCGACGAATTCGGAGTCCATTATCATTACCGCTAGGAATAACCGGAATCCCACCGGTGAGCGAGTACCAATAGGACGAATCAGCAAGACTAATGCCACGTGTTATTCTTGCGGAATCCAAGGGCACTATTCTAGTGAGTGTCCCACGAAGAGCAAACCGTTTGCCCTATTAGACTCCACGTCTGAGCCTGCCGATATCGTCTATGGAGCGGGAGAAGAATCTGATGCCGAGCCGAGTGACATTGAGGACGATTCTTACATGATGGTGATGAGATGTATTTTGGCCACACCGCGAGCGTTGGACGAGTTTAACCGGACAAATATATTTACCTTAAACTTTAAGTGCGGTGAAAAATGGTGCAAATTAATTATTGATAGCGGTAGTTGCATGAACGTCGTTTCGGAGAACGCTATCGCACGCATGCATTTAGTCACCGAGCCGCACCCACATCCTTATAAAATCGCGTGGGTAAACAAGACGTCAATAGCGGTCTCTAAGCGATGCTTGGTGCCACTAACATTGAAAAACTACGTTGATAAAGTGCGGTGCGACGTCATCCCCATGGACGTGTGTCATGTCTTACTAGGACGACCTTGGCTTTATGATTATGACGTGACCCATTTTGGAAGAGTCAATACTTATGAGTTCAAATTCAATGGTAAGACAATTGTATTGAAACCATCGCCGCCCAAGGATCCGTCACCTGCGTCCAAAGATACCATTGTGCCGGTAGAAAAGAAAATGATAAGTCTGATAAGTAGGAAAGAGTTAGAGCGTGAGACTTTCATGGATGGCGTTATCTACGCTCTAGTTTGTCTACAAGCTCAGGAGGATGCACCTTCGTTAGCGAGCCTCCTGTTATCCCTTTGAACTCTCTTAGAAGAGTATAAGGATGTATACCCGGTGGACTTACCACCTCAGTTGCCACCTATGCGTGATATGCAGCATGAGATAGATTTTGTCCCGGGTTCTTCGTTGTCGAATCAGCCTCATTACCGCCTCAACCCCTCCTCACATGAGGAGTTGCAAAAATTAATTTCAGATTTGTTAGCGAAAGGATTTATACGTCATAGTAAAAGTCCTTGTGTCGTCCTTGCCTTGTTAGTCCCGAAGAAAGATAAAACGTGGCGATTGTGTGTCGATTATTGGGCTATAAATAAAATAACTGTCAAGTATCGGTTCCTCATTCCCCGCTTGGATGATTTACTAGATATGTTATCAGGAGCCGCCGTGTTCTCTAAATTGGATCTTAAGAGAGGTTATCATCAAATACGAATACGGGAGGGAGACGAATGGAAGATGGCATTTAAGTCTAAGGATGGACTATATGAATGGCTAGTGCTTGGAGAGGGACTTACCAATGGACCTAGTACGTTTTCACGATTGATGACCCAAGTCTTTAAACCCTACATGGGAAAATTTGTAGTGGTCTATTTCGACGACATTTTGGTGTTTAGCATCTCTCCGGGGGATCATGAAACTCACCTAAGAACAATCCTTACCACATTGCGCAAAGAGAATTTATTTATTAATCTAAAAAAATGTGCATTCGGTGTGTCTTCCGTAGAGTTCTTAGGATACATCGTGAGTTCAGATGGCATTCATGTGGATCCAAAGAAGGTTCAAGCAATTGAGTGGCCGGAACCCAAGAATATAAGGGAAGTTCGAAGTTTCCACAGGTTGTCCACGTTTTACCGACGATTTATTCGGAATTTTAGTAGCATTATGGCACCCATCACTGAGTGTATGAAGAAAGTGTTAAAATTTCTCAACGTGGTCAGCAAGATAGCCCAAACGCCAAATCAATATCTTCGGAACTACCCAGTTCTCACGTTGAACCAGCGGAAAACCGAGGACCAAAGGTAAAGCTTAATCCCAACAACAATGGAAGCACAAGCAGGTCTATTAAACATTCACTTCTTTACAACACGAGGCATACATAGCGAGACATGATTTCGCTAGTATAACAGCTGTAAACAGAAAGCACCAAAAACAAGCCGGGCGGACAGCACCGGAGTCCGCCGAGACTGCGAGGTCGCCGAGGTCACTGAGTCTGCTGAGAACGCCCGAACTAGCTGCACACCGCCGAATACCCACGGAGTCCGCTGAAGCCGCGAGGCCGCGCGGACACACCGTTATTCGACTCCTGCTGAAGCTGAACTGAGGAACACCCCTACCCGCCTGAAGCCGGCGGACAGGTTATTGGAGCTGGCAAAGATGAAACAGAACTGACAAGCCGCAGAGCGACCTCCTGCTGAGTCCGCAGAGACCGCGCACTTCCAAGTACTTGGCCGAAGTCACAGCCAAACTCCGGGCTCCTTGAAGCTACCCGCGCGACTTGCACACAGCAAACGTCAGCAATGAAACAATCCGCGCGGACTGACAAACAGAGACCGCAGCACTCGCTCAACCCAACTTACTATTCACTCAAGTTACTACAGACCTGCCAGGGGGGTCCTATTTATAGGCAAGGTGAGGAGTGTGGTCACCGCCCAAGAGATAGCGACACCGCCCTAGCCCGCGCGTTTGCAAAAACACCGTCCGCCGAGTCCGCATGGACTTAGCCGGATACCAAGAAAAACCGCCAAGAGCAAGGCGACAATGGCGAACCCTCTCCAGTCCGCCCAAGCAATGAGGACAAGGCATCAGCCCGCAAAGCTCCTGCTGCTGCAGGACAGCAAAACCCCTTCAATGGCTGTCCGCACCAACCCGAGGCAGTCCGCAAGACTCACACCTCAATCCGCCACAAGTCCACGACCAAAGGCAGACAGCAACAGTCCGCCCGGTCACAGCGGACTTGGCAGATACTGCGGACACCATGGTCTTGGCACAAAGAGTGACCAAGTCCAAAAACCACTAAAGACCAATGCAAGCATGGCGGACACAAACCCTCATCCGCCAAACACCCTAGCACAGGCCGTCAGCAGTCCGCAGGCTCCTTGCACTTCTGTCCAACGCAGCAACCATCCCGGACTCCAACACCAGGCCGCCAAAGACCTCCACAGCAAAGCACCTGCTATAACACCAGAGCTCGACAAGGCCTCAGCCAAGCTCTAAGCTCAGTCCACAACTGCCAATACCGCGAACACACCAGTCCGCAAGCAACCCGCGGACACGAGCCAAACCGCTAAACCGCACAAGCTTGCACCACGGCCACTGAGCAAAGCACCAGTCCGCAAGCCTCTCTATCCGCAGATACCAGGCCGCACAGTCCGTGAACTCCATGCAAACAAACCGCTCAGAAGACAAGCTCTGGCTTCCCACTAGACCTACCACCAGGCCGCACATCTCAGTCCGCCCAGTCCGCCTAGTCCGCCAAAACTGTCCGCCCAGGCCGCACGGCCTGTCCCGTCAACCACTTCCACTTCACAAAATTCAACACTCCCCCTTGAAGTGGGAAGTGGTGACCAAGCCCAGCAAGCTGCGCAAGCGTTCAAAAGGCCCCTTCGACAGTGGCTTCATGAAGATGTCAGCAAGATTATCTTCACTCCGAACATGCCCGACCAGCAGAGATCCTTCCAACACCTTCTCCCTGATGAAATGGTGATCAATCTCTATATGCTTGGTCCTGGCGTGACACGCTGGATTGTTAACCAGTTTGAGAGCACTCTCATTGTCACCCCGGAGTAAAGTAGGCACTTGCACTTCTTCATGAACATCCTCTATAAGCCTCCTTAACCAAACGGCTTCCCGAGCAGCCAAGGCCGAAGCCTTATACTCCGCCTCCGTGGTTGAAACTGACACAGAGTCCTGCTTCTTGCTACACCATGAGATGCCAGCTGAACCGCAAGTGAACACATAACCTGAAGTAGACCTCCGATCATCCGAATCACTGCCATAGTCAGCATCCGTGTACCCGAGCAATACAAACTCCGAGTCCCTTCCATAGAGGAGTCCCATGTCAGAAGACATCTTGACATACTTCAGAATACCCTATGCCGCCACTAGATGAGATTGCCTTGGTTCAGCCATATACCGACTTACTCGGCCCACAGCATAAGCAATGTCCGGCCTTGTAATCGTCAGGTAAATCAAGCTCCCAACAAGAGCCCTGAACACCAAGGGATCATGAAGAACCCTTCCCTCATCTCGTCGAAGCTTTAGCCCAGGTTCCAGTGGAGTAGAGCACTTCTTCCCTTCGCCCATGCCGAACCGCTTCACAATGCGATCAGCATACCCTTTCTGGCAAATGAGAACTCCGCACTCCTTCCTCTCCACTTCAAGACCAAGAAAGTGATGCAACTCTCCTAAGTCTTTCATCTCGAAGCGTATAGCAAGCTCTGCCCTGAGCCTTGCTACTTCCCCCTCCGAGTTCTCTGTGATGATCATGTCATCCACATACAGCAGGACCAAGACTCGTAGCTCCTCCTTCTTCTTGATGAACAAGCTTGAATTCGAGTTTGAAGCAAGGTATCCACAGAATTGCAAGTACTCTGCAATCTTCCCATACCACGCTCTAGGAGCTTTCTTCAACCCATAGAGAGCCTTCCTGAGTTTGCAGACATAGTCTGGATGCTTTTCAGAGACAAAACCAAGTGGCTGATCCATGAAGATGTCATTGTCAATCTCTCCGTAAAGAAAGGTATTCTTTAGATCGAGTTGCCACAACCTCCATCCCTTGCTAGCAGCTAAGGCGATCATCACTCTTACTGAAGTCATCTTTGCAACTGGACTGAATGTCTCCTCATAGTCTTCTCCATACTGCTGTGAGAATCCTCTAGCGACCAGGCGAGCCTTGTACCTATCAATGCTCCCATCAACCTTCTTCTTCAACTTGAACACCCACTTGCAAGTAACCGGAGTAATGCCATCAACCTTGGGCACAAGATCCCAGGTTTCATTTTTCTTCGGAGCATCAATCTCTTCATTCATGGCATCTTCCCACTCCTTCACTCCAGTGGCCTCGTTGAAGTTTGCAGGCTCTCGCTCATCAAGAGGACCTGCAAAGAAGCAAGAGACAAAGCTCACTGCATTCCCATCACAGTAACGAGCCGGTGGCTTAACCACCCTTTTCGATCTCCGAAGTGTTGGCTCCTTGCTCACTGCTTCCGTTGCTTCTTCGGGCTCCACTCCTACCTGGGGCAAGCATTGAACAGTGCTCCCCCTGCTTCCTGAGCCAGAAGGCTTAGCCTCGGAGTTAGAAGCAACAGGAGCCGCTGGTGAAACAACAAGCTCCTCTTCCAAGCCTCCAACAGCTGCCACCGGTTCTTCATCAACCTTGCTACTTCCGGTTAGCTCAGCCGACCACCTCCATATGACGTCAACTCGTCAAAGACAACGTCTCTTGAAACCACGAATTTCTACGTCACTGGGTCCATGCATTTCCATCCCTTCTTCCGCTCATCGTATCCAACAAAGACAAGCTTCCTTGCCTTCGCATCCAGCTTAGTCCGTGAAGCATCCGGGACATGCACGTAGCAAGTTGAACCGAACACCCGAAGGTGTCCCACACTCGGCTTCTCCTTCAGCAACAGCTCAATAGGAGTCTTCATGTTGATAGGGCTGAGTGGCATCCGGTTGATAACATAAGTAGCACAAGACATTCCCTCCGCCCAAAAGGACCTTGGGATATCTTTCGCATGAAGCCAGCATTTGCAGGTCTCCATCAAATGACGGATCTTCCGCTCCGCTACCCCATTTTGTTGTGGAGTGTGAGCACAAGTAAGCTCTCGTTGGATCCCGTGCTTCCTGCAGAAGTTAGAAAACTCGGAGGAAACAAATTCACCCCCGTTATCAGTTCTAAGCTTCTTAATCCGCAAGCCAAGTCGGCCTTCTACCAACTCCTTAAAATCCACAAACAAACGGAAGGCTTCCGACTTCTCCTTTAAGAAGTATACCCAAGTATACCTTGAGTAGTCATCAACCAAGACAAGCATGTATTTTCTTCCACCAAGGCTGGCAGTAACCGTCGGTCCCATCAGGTCGCCATGAACACACTCCAAAGGTTTCTTGCTCCTTGTTTGTGATTTATCAAACGGAAGGCGATGAGCCTTACCGTATTGACAGCCCGCGCAAACATGCCCGTCACCAAAGGAAGACAACATCGGCAACCCCTTCACCAAACTTCTACTAGTCATAGCCTTCAGCTTGTCCATGCCAACATGTCCCAGCCTCTCATGCCAGATAGCAGCGCTATCATTAGCCCTCATCTTATCAACATAAGAAGTGGTAGCAAGAACAAATAAGTTCTTCACCCTCCTCCCTACATGAGCAACATCAGCTTTCACCGCTGATACGTTGCGAAGGAATCTCACGTCTGTTGGCCCAAATAGAACGTGATAACCAGCGTCCACCGCATTAGTCACCGAGAAGAGGTTTTTCTTCATGCCCGGCACGTGATACACACTGCTTAACATGAGTGGCCCCTGATCACTACCCAAAGACACGACCCCCTCTTTCTCTACTGCATAAACAGTATTATCAGCAGTGATAATAGCTTCATTACCTGAGTAAGCCTGCATGGAGTTGAACTTCAATTTGTCTCTGGTGAGGTGATGACCACACCCGGAGTCCACGATCCACTCGCCGTTGAAGTCCTCAGCAGACAAGGCCCGGACACAAGTGCCCGTCATGAAATCTCCGCCCCATTCTGCTTCTTCACTTCTCGAGCAAGCCTCCTCCTTTCCTGCAGCATGCCCAGGCTGTAGTTTGACCTTGCAGTCCCACTTGAAGTGCCCTCGCTGATGACACTGGTAGCACTTCAGGTTCTTCTTCCAGTCCTTAGGAGCATTGCTCCTCTCCGGCGGATATGAAGATGAAGTCTCCTTCTCGCCAACGACCTGCAGCTTCTTCTTCTTCCCTTCCCATCCTTTCGTCTTGCCTGAGAAGAGAGCCTCACTGCCTTCCTGATTCAGGTTCACTCCAGCCATCTGCCTTGCTAAGCTCTCCTGCGATGCAAGCAGATTCTCCAGCTCCAGCAAAGATGGCTGAGTAGCCCACCCTTGAACAGATGTAACAAAGGCCACATACTCCTTCCGCAAGCCACGGATTATGTGCCTCTTCATCTTTGCCTCAGAGATAGGCTCATCAGGATCCAGTGTCGACAGCTCAGCACACAAGCTCTTCATCTTTAAGAAGTATTTGGAGATAGAAAGGTCTCCCTGAGTTGCCCTGGCCAACTCATTCTCCAGGAACTGAAGCCGCGCCACATTCTTCCTATTGAACAACTCATCAATGGTTTTCCAAATATCAGCAGCTGACTCACACCCAACGATGCGATCAAACAGCTACGGAGACACAGCTCTCTTCAGAGTGAACTCTGCCTTAGCATTTGTTCTTCTCCATTGCCTCACCTGCTCAGCAGTACCGAAAGCAGCAGTGACTTCCTGCATGTCGTCTCCACCGACGACTTCCCACAGCTCCTCGCCAAGAAGATAACTCATCATGCACGACTTCCACTTCTTGAAGTTAGTCGGCGTTAAGAGTTCAATACCCAAACCTCTTGCAAAGCTCCCTTCCATTGCAACACCTGCTGGCAACCTTTCCCCTTTCAGAAGCTCCGAGCAACAACACAGGTTGATCACCACTCAATCACTGAGTAACAATGTTGGCTGACTTCTGCTCACGCAACTGAACCTCGCTTTGATACCATGTTAAAATTTCTCAACGTGGTCAGCAAGATAGCCCAAACACCAAATCAATATCTTCGGAACTACCCAGTTCTCACGTTGAACCAGCGGAAAACCGAGGACCAAAGGTAAAGGTTAATCCCAACAACAATGGAAGCACAAGCAGGTCTATTAAACATTCACTTCTTTACAATACGAGGCATACATAGCGAGACATGATTTCGCTAGTATAACAGCTGTAAACAGAAAGCACCAAAAACAAGCCGGGCGGACAGCACCGGAGTCCGCCGAGACCGCGAGGTCGCCGAGTCCGCTGAGAACGCCCGAACTAGCTGCACACCGTCGAATACCCACGGAGTCCGCTGAAGCCGCGAGGCCGCGCGGACACACCGTTATTCGACTCCTGCTGAAGCTGAACTGAGGAACACCCCTACCCGCCTGAAGCCGGCGGACAGGTTATTGGAGCTGGCAAAGATGAAACAGAACTGACAAGCCGCAGAGCGACCTCCTGCTGAGTCCGCAGAGACCGCGCACTTCCAAGTACTTGACCGAAGTCACAGCCAAACTCCTGGCTCCTTGAAGCTACCCGCGCGACCTGCACACAGCAAACGTCAGCACTGAAACAATCCGCGTTGACTGACAAACAGAGACCGCAGCACTCGCTCAACTCAACTTACTGTTCACTCAAGTTACTGTAGACCTGCCAGGGGGTCCTATTTATAGGCAAGGTGAGGAGTGTGGTCACCGCCCAAGAGATAGCGACACTGCCCTAGCCCGCGCGTTAGCAAAAACACCGTCCGCCGAGTCCTCATGGACTTAGCCGGATACCAAGGAAAACCGCCAAGAGCAAGGCGACAATGGCGAACCCTCTCCAGTCCGCCCAAGCAATGCGGACAAGGCATCAGCCCGCAAAGCTCCTACTGCTGCAGGACAGCAAAACCCCTTCAATGGCTGTCTGCACCAACCCGAGGCAGTCCGCAAGACTCACACCTCAATCCGCCACAAGTCCACGACCAAAGGCAGACAGCAATAGTCCGCCCGGTCACAGTGGACTTGGCAGATACTGCGGACACCATGGTCTTGGCACAAAGAGTGACCAAGTCCAAAAACCACTAAAGACCAATGCAAGCATGGCGGACACAAACCATCATCCGCCAAACACCCTAGCACAGACCGCCAGCAGTCCGCAGGCTCCTTGCACTTCTGTCCAACGCAGCAACCATCCCGGACTCCAACACCAGGCCGCAAAAGACCTCCACAGCAAAGCACCTGCTGTAACACCAGAGCTCGACAAGGCCTCAGCCAAGCTATAAGCCCAGTCCACAACTGCCAATACCGTGAACACACCAGTCCACAAGCAACCCGCAGACACTAGCCAAACCGCTAAACCGCACAAGCTTACACCACGGCCACTGAGCAAAGCACCAGTCCGCAAGCCTCTCTATCCGCAGATACCAGGCCGCACAGTCCGCGAACTCCATGCAAACAAACCGCTCAGAAGACAAGCTCTGGCTTCCCACTAGACCTACCACCAGGCCGCACATCTCAGTCCGCCCAGTCCGCCTAGTCCGCCAAAACTGTCCGCCCAGGCCGCACGGCCTGTCCCGTCAACCACTTCCACTTCACAAAATTCAACAGAAAGGAGAATTTAGTTGGACTAAAGAGGCCACTAGTGCTTTCCAAACGATTAAGGAACGGATGTCTGAAGCCCCCTTACTACGATTATCGGATTTTAGTAAAGTGTTTGAACTATCATGCGACGCATCGAGGATCGGAATCAGAGGAGTGTTAAGTCAAGAGGGACATCCGCTCGGATATTTTAGCGAGAAACTAGCCGGCCCAAAGTTAAACTATTCGAATTATGATCGCGAATTCTATGCCGTGATTCGTTGTCTCCAACATTGGCGACATTACCTTATATCAAAGGAATTCGTGATATTATCGGACCATGAGGCCCTCAAATTTGTTAATTCTCAAAATAAGATTAGCCCACGACACGCTAAATGGTTCTCGTATCTACAGGAGTACACTTTCATTATCAAGCATCTGAAGGGTACATTAAATCGTGTGGCGGACGCATTAAGTAGGGTCACCTTATTACTAACTACCATGGAAGTGTCAGTCATATGATTTGAGAGGATTAAAGATGAATATGTCCAATGCCCAGACTTTAAGGAAATTTATTTCGCCGCTCAGGACAATTCCTCTACCACCATTTCGGCGTACTATATCCGTGACGGATACTTATTTAAACATTTGCAACTATGTATTCCCCGCTCGTCATTACGACATTTTATCATATGGGAATTACATAGTGGAGGGTTAGGCGGACATTTTGGTAGAGACAAAACGATAACACTCGTAGAGGATAAATTCTTTTGGTCGGGCCTCAGACCCATGGTCAACAAAATCGTAGGAAGTTGTCGTATTTGTCAACTAGCAAAGGGAAACAAGACCAATGCGGGTCTTTACACTTCACTTCTGATTCCGTCGGTACCATGGGAAGATGTCAGCATGGATTTTATTTTGGGTTTACCCATGACATTGAGGCGTCACGATTCTATTCTAGTTGTAGTAGACCGTTTCTCCAAAATGGCCTATTTTATCGCTAGTAATAACACCTACGATGCTTCAAATGTAGCAAAACTGTATTTCAAGGAGGTCGTGGCACATCGGGGTGTTCCCAAGACGATAGTGAGTGATAGGGATGTAAAATTTACAAGTTATTTTTGGAAGACACTCTGGAAACTCATGGGCACTAAACTTATGTTTTCGTCGGTCTATCATCCCCAAACAGATGGGCAAACGGAAGTTGTCAACCGTAGCTTGGGACGGTTACTCCGTTGTTTAGTGGGCGAACATAAAGGTACGTGGGATCTTATCCTTCCGCATGCTCAACTAGCGTACAATAATTCTAAGAACAGGTCCACTGGGTTGTCTCCGAATGAGATAGTGCATGGTTATAAGGCGCCAGTGCCTCTTGACTTGGTTCTGTTACCGCCTTCTTTTAAGTCAAGTCAATTTGCACAGGACTTCACTTCACACGTTCCCACTCTCCATGAGCATATTGGCAAGACGTTAGCTAAGCAATATTTTATCTATCAATCGAATGCTAACGTACATAGGCGAGCAGTCTCCTTGAACATTGGCGATTTGGTTATGGTTCGTCTTATCCCTGAACGGATGCCTTCGGGCACCATAAAAAATTAGCGAACAAGAAAGCCGGTCCTTTTCGAATTTTGAAGATATTAGGTGAAAATGCTTATTTATTAGAATTACCCGTTGATTGGGGAATCTCCCCTGTGTTTAACATTTCGGATTTAACGCTTTTTGTTGCTCCACCACCTGAACTGTCTGTCTCTCCGTTTAATAATTCCATTATACAATCTAATGGGGTGGGGGGTGAGCTCAATTCTGGATCGCTTTCTCCTTCGAAATCTACGGGAGGTATGCCGTCTATTGATGATGAAACTTGTTTTTCTGCTTCACCTAACGTTTTTCCGAGGTTTCCCCGGACAGATTTCTTGTCTGACAGGATTTTGCAGGATGATGTGTTTCCCACTCCCGACGGCGACATTCACAGGTTTTTGGTTCGTTGGCGAGGTCGTCCGGCTTCGGACGACTCTTGGCTCTCTGCTGCACAGGTGAATCTTCTTGACGCGGACCTCGTACGCCGTTATATTTCAGCCCGCTCATCAGAGACGAGTCCTTTTGAGCGGCGGAGGATTGATGGCGACGGTGATGGCGACGGTGATGACGACGGCCACCAGGACGGCCAACTTGGAAATGACTATGTTGAAGATGTGTCGGCAAAGGACGTGCGACGTCGTAGCGGTCATGGTTACAAGCTTCGCCCTCGCAACAAGACTCATATTTGATATTTTAGCTTTGGTGTGCTATTAGCCGTTTCATGATGGCTCTTTTAAACATTATTTAATTTCTGCATTTTCTTTATGTGGTGTGCCTTTAGCCACTTATTATTTGCTTTGAGATGTAAGCCTATATAAGGCCTTGAACTTTTCATTTGATGGTAGACAATTATTGAAATCAAAAAAGAGCTTGCTTGCCTAACCCTAATCTCCTCTCCTCCTCATCTTAGTCGCCGCCCCCTTCAAGGCTTCCCTTCTAGGATTCCGGCCGCCCCTCTTTCCATCCCTCTCGGCCATCTCCTCTCTCCCTCGTGCTCTCGGCCGCCCCCTTCTCTCTAGTGCTCGGCTACTTTCATCTCCCTCTTGCTCACGGCCACCCGAGATCCTCTCTCTCCAAGGATACTTTGGAACATGCATGAGAGGTGGTTTGCAAGGAAGAAGATAGGGGTTTCCTCCACGGCGTGAAGTGAAGGAGATTAGCACGTTCATCATCCGTAGAGCGCTTCCCGTGGACTTTCAACGGAGGAGCGATCAAACTTGGTGGATCCGCGCATCACGGATCTACAAATCCGAGAGGGGTAACGAAAATTTCTACCAAGAGTTTTCCTTCTCTAGATAGTTCTTGTGGTGGACGAATTTTTGCGTTATTTTCCGATTTGTTTTTCTTCGCGGTTAATCAAATAATAGATCGATATTTTTCGTTTAGATTTCCGAAAGATTCGTAAGAGGATTGGCGATCCTCGCTTTCTTTTTGTTGGGATAGATCCTACCATCTTTCGAATCATTTTGTTCTTGGTGAATCTATTTTGGTACAACCCCAAAGCTCGTTCGGGATCAAGATTATCTCATTTAGCCGGAAAGAATTTGGCATATAGCCAACATTCGATCTATTTGCGGAACGGCGATCCGTATTGTTAGCGCGAGAGATAAATAGAATAATTGTTGTGGCTGCGTTTTCGTTAGCAATCGACACCATCCTTTATTTTTACCAAGGGTTATCCTCGTTCGCTAGGGTGTGCACTTCCACTACGATTCACTTCAAATCTGAATTTTTGTTTTTTTCAAAACAATACATAGTTGGGCTGCAATTAGTAAAACACACAAAAAAAAATTGCAGAAAATTACAAAAAAAATCTGAATTTTCTCCTCATTTTTTAAGAAAAAAAAAGTCTGAAAAAGTTTTTCTTGTTGCTCACTTGTTTAGTGTCAAGAAAATTCAAACGCGTAATTTAAATCAGGACAAAATCGTTGTTTGTCCTGTTCGTTCATGCGCACTAGGCTGGGCACGGAATATCTTTCCTCCACCTCACACATGGCAAACAACCAAGGTGATGAGCATGCTCCGGCCACGATCGCCGAGCTACGAGAAGAGTTTAACGCTAGATTTGACGCACTGACACAGTTAATTGAAGGGCTCATTGTAAACCAAGCGGCGCCCCGAAACAACGGCGTTGGAAGAAACCGACCGGGCCCCCAACCCCCGGCCGCCAACCAGCGAGAGGAAAGACAAAATCATCCACGTGATCAGGACGATGAGTACCTACCTCGAGGTCATTATGAGTTCGACGTAACTAGGGCCGTTAAAATAGACTCACCCTCATATGATGGTTTGGGAGAGCCCCAACTATTCCTAGACTGGATCATGGGAATCAAGTGCTATTTTGAATGGCACGACCTGACGGACGTTGAGAAAGTAAAGGTTGCACGGAAGTCATGTAATATAAGTGTATCGTTATGTGGATACCATAATCCTAATTTATATATGCCAATAAGATATCTAAAAATGCATTTAACTGCTTTTAAATGAGACTCTTTGGGATTAGCTTGAAATCTAGCACATAAACATACAGCAAACATAATATCAGGCCTAGAGGCAGTCAAATATAATAGTGATCATATCATTCCTCTATAAAGTGTTTAATCTATGGATATTTCACTTTCATCTTTTCCTAACTTTAATGAGACACTCATGGGGGTATTTGCTTGTTTTAGATTTTCAAATCCAAATCTTTTTAAAACATCATGAAAATATTTAGATTGGCAAATAAAAATTTCATCATTCTTTTGAGTGATTTGAAAACAAAGAAAATAAGTGAGTTCGCCTACCATGCTCATTTCAAATTCATTCTTCATAATTTCAATAACACTATCACATAATTTTTCATTTGTGGATCCAAAAATAATATCATCAATATATATTTGTAAAACGATAAGATCATCATGGATATGTTTAATAAATAAAGTTCAATCAGCACTGCCCATTTTATAATTATTTTTTAATAAATAAATAGTCAATCTATCATGTCATGCTCAGGGTGCTTGTTTCAAACCATACAAGACTTTTTCTAATTTATAAACATGATCAGGAAATTTAAAATCAACAAAGCCTGGAGGTTGTTCTACATAAACCTCCTCCTTAATATACCCGTTAAGAAAAGCAGTTTTAACATCCATTTGAAATAATTTAAACTTCTTAAAACTAGCAAATGCAAGAAATTTTCTAACTACTTCTAAACGTGCTACGGGTGCAAAAGTTTCATCAAAATCTATTCCTTCTATTTGTGAATAACCTTTTTGCTACGAGCCTAGCTTTGTTCCTAGTGATCCTAGATTCACTATCAAGTTTATTTTTAAAAATCCATTTAACCCCTACAACAGGATGATTTGACGGTCTTTCTACTAACTTCAAAACTTTATTACGTTCAAATTGATTAAGCTCGTCATTCATAGCTAAAAACCAAGAATTATCATTTAAAACAGCTTCAATGCTTTTAGGTTCTATGTCCGAAATAAAACACAAATTTGAAAATAATTCATGTACGGATGAACGAGTACTTACCCCTCTTGATGGTTCTCTAATAACCAAATCTTGGGGATGATCTTTTGAAAATCTTAGTTCACTTCGAGGCACATATCCTTGGTCTTCTTCTTTTTCTTCTTCTTCTTGTTCGACTCCTTTTTCTTCATCTTTGTCTACAAGGTTTTCATCATCCACCCTTTGTAGAGGAGAAGGCTCTTCATGTTTACCTGTATTATTAGCTTCTACTACTCCAATGCTGATTATTTTTCCCTTTTCTGTTGTCTCCAAAAGTAACTACTCGTCCTTTCTTCATCTCTAGGCTAAGGAACTTTGATTTGTTGCCCGTCATGTGCTTGGAACACCCTGAGTCCAAGTACCACACGTCTTCTTTATGCTTAGCCTGCCAACACACCTAGAAAGAGGATGAGAGTAAAGATTCGGCTACCCAAGTGGTTCCTCCCATAGAATAGGTGGAAGCCTTAGGCACCCAGATTTGTTGTGTGACCAAACTTATAACATTTGACACACTTGATGAAAGAAGTAGACAGATTTTTTTAAAATAGATTTTGACCCTTTGCTGGAAGCTACAGGGACATGAGATTGATTGTTTTTAATCTGAAAAGTAAATTTCCTAGAATTTTTCTTATCGCCGACGACAGTGGATGTCGCTGGGCGAAGCATTCAGGAGAGTATCCAAGTCCGAATTTTCCAGAACCATAGTACTGGTTTCCCAAAATCATATTTAAATATTTTTGGCCCACTCCAAATTTGTTAGTGGCCATTTCTAAATTTCGAACTTGTCCCCTTAATACATTATTTTCGGCAACTACAGTGCCTCAACGATTAGCGAAGGACTTTCTACTGCCTTCCACTTGAGATTGAGAGAATTTTAGAGATCTCTCTAAGACCTCTTTCTGTTTTGTAAGAGTCTCAACCCGAGTCTGAGTCTTAGAGAGATCTTTCTCAAGTTCCACTATCTTTGTCAAAGATGGACAATCCTCTTGATAAGACGCTTTCTTTTTTCCAAGAATTTTTACTTCATTTTTTAGTTTTTTATTTTCTTTAACTAAAACTGTATTTTCAGATTTGATCAACTTAATTTCATGCAGTTTTTATCTAAATACTCGCAAGTACTTAAAAAATCTAAATATAAATCATCATAAGTTTTAGGAGTTACCTCAGTGTCGCTCTGGACACTGCTTCCTTTATTATAAGATGAAGCGCTCTTTCCCATCAAGCATATGTTGGCCTCCTCTTCAATTTCTGACCCTGAACTGCTCCACTCCTCAGAAGTGGCTTCATCCCATGTTTCAGCCTTTAGAACCTTCTTCTTATCTTTCTTTCTGTGTTGCTTCTCCTTCAGCTCTTTCAGATACTTTGGGCACTTGCTCTTTATGTGACCAATCTTCCTGCAATGATAGCATTCAGGTGGTGGTCTATCTTCATCATCCTCTTCTTCAGCTTGGGATTTTCCTTTCATATTCCCATATTCTTTCTTCTTGAAAAATCTCTTGAAAGAATTTCTTCTTTCAAGATTTCTCATAAATCTCCTGAATTTCTTCACAAACAAACTCTCTTCATCTTCATCATCACTTTCATCAGACTAGCTTTCCTTCTCCTTCTTGGAATTCAACGCCAAATCTTTCTTTCTTGACTCCAAGCTATACTCTTGTTGTTGAATCCTCAACTCTACTTCATGAGTTTTCAAGTTTCCTATGAGATTCTCAATTTTGAGAGACTTTAGATCGTGTGACTCCGAGATGGCAATCACTTTAGGATTAAACTTCGGGGGAAGCGATCTAAGTATTTTCCTCACCAAATCTCCATTTGAGAAATTTTTCCCTAGAATCCTCGAGTCGTTTACTATCTTGCTAAACCTAGTGTACATGGAGTATATATCTTCATCAACCTCCATTTTGAACTTCTCAAACTTCGATTCTAGCTGGAAAAGCTTCGAGTCCTTTACCTGCGATATCCCTATATGAGTAACTTCAAGAAGATTCCAAATATCATATGCAGTATCACATGCACAAACACGGTTAAATTCAGTCCTATCTAACGCACAAAATAAAGCGTTCATTGCCTTAGCGTTATTTTTACATCGAAGCTTATCAGCTTCATCCCATTTATCCTTGGGTTTCTCCATATAGACACTTCCTACAACAGTAATAGGGGTAGTGTAGCATGTTTCTACCATGCCCCAAACATCAATATCTAGTACTATTAGAAAGCATCACATTCGAGCTTTCCAATAGTTGTAGTTAGTTACCGTGAATAAGGGTGGTCTACTAATACCTTGCCCCTCAGAAAATGCATGCGTGTTTTGCGCCATTACTCTCGGTGGTGAAATCATTTTTGGAGCAACCTGCCTCTGATACCAAGTGTTGGATCTTACGGCTCCCTTAGAGGGGGGTGAATAAGGGTTCTTTTTAATTTTCTTAAACAATCGAAGCAACCTTTACAAGATGAATAACAACAAAGTAATAGAAGAGTGCAAATGAATACTAGCTAGAAATAATAATGATATATTTCAAAAAAGTTAAATTTCATACAAAGTGTCTCTATAGAGCTAGAGACAAAGGCTCATGAAATAAATATTTTTCTAGTGTATTCGTCGGTTCTTCTACCAAGAACCGGCAGGCTAAAGCATATCTCTCCCTAGATCTTGCTACTAGCCTCCCCATAGATCTATCCCTGATCTAGACGTTGCACACAAGACAACGATTTCTCCCTAAGCCACACAAGGACTTGGACGCCACTCACAAGGCAGCGATTTTCCCCTAAGCCACACAAGGACCTAGACGCCATATACAAGGCGTTGATTTCGCTTCCGATTATAATGAGAAAATAAATGAAAAATAACTAAAAACAAATTTAGCACTTTAGGCTAGACACTCCCTTCAAACAAAGCGCTGAAGATGCTGATGAATCCTTGCAAGAGATGCTTTGAATGCTTTGCACGTGCCGTCAATCTTCCACGCTATTTGGCCTTCTTAAGAGTATGGAGTATCTCTGAGTTCCGGAGCTCTCTGGATCATCTTTAAAGGTAAGTGCACTCCAGGTAATGAAATTTGTAACATTCTTAGAAAATGAGAGGCTTTTATATTCTAGCGCTATCGCCGGGCGATACTGGGTATCACCATCTAGCGATAGCGGTAACTGCTGCCACGTGTCCCACGATCTCATCATTTTTGCATCGCACAAATGTTGAGTGTCGAATCGTGCATTATTGTCGTGCGATACCGGATATCGCCATCTGGCGATAGCGAAATAACGGTAGCCACGATTTCGTCGAGCGTCGCGCGGAAATGCTTTGAGTGGCGCTATCGCCAGTGGCGATACGCACTCTCGCCTGGCGATATCTCCAAGCCACGATTTTGTCGAGCGAAAATGTGTCGAGTGTCGAGTGGCGCTATCGCCTGTTGGCGATACTCACTATCATCTGGCGATATCTCTCAAGCTCAATTCTGATCTGATTCATCATGAAAAAGATATGAGATATTAACCTGTGTTACCTGCACACCAATAACATGCAAATATCAAATACAAACAAGATTTGTTATTAGCAAACCAGGAAGCGTGGAATGCATACTCAAACAGTAGGGACCATCTAAGGGTATATATCAAATTAGTCATAATATAATTAAGACAAAACAATATTGAAAAAATGTAAAAAGAATTATATTAACTTTCAATCTTTTGTCTCACCATTCATCAGAAGCGTCAATAGTTTTACATGAGAGATTCCAACCCAAACCAGTCTTTTCCCGTTTCAACTCTCGCCATAACTTTCATTATTTTTTTATTGGTACCTATTTATTTTTCATTTATTTTATTATCATAAGATTTCCATGTCCGTTCGCGAAAGTTACTCATTAGATTATTCCACCCTTCTTTTCTAAAATGTGTAGTTGGTCTATTCCCCAAGTCAATTTCTTAGATGCACAAATCACAAAATTACAAAACATTGTTCATTTCCCATATTGCCGAGATTCCACTTTCTTTGTGTTTATCAATTCTGTAAAACTAGAAATACGCAAAAATAAATAAATTCATCACTCATACATACACACAAACACAAATAATTTTGATGACATAAACGCATATTACGCAAGCACACATATATGCAACGCAGCGGGTGAGAAATGATATTTCCTATTCGAAGTTATAAATGATGGCAGCAAAATATATGAATGGCAGAGCTTTAGGGGCTTATAGAATTGTGTTTCAATTCTAATGGCGTTCATTTGATGTATGGTAATAGATATTGTGAATGAGGGAGATGGTAGCCATAATAAGTTTGGTTATTGTTGTAAGAAGTAAAAATAGATTTAAAATATGGTCTGAAAACTGTCACTTAACAACATAATTCAATTAATAAAACACAACTACGAAGCTTATTACTTGTACAAAGAGTTTAGGCTTATTTGGGAATAGGACAATAAAATGATTTTCTGAATTTGCATCTAAACAACTTTGAAATCCATTAAGTAAATACAATTTCATGGACAATTAATTTTTTAAAAAAACAAAAAAAAAATCAAATTTTGAAAAAAAAATTGGTTCTTTTTAAAGACATTAAAAATAATAGAGAGAAAGAGTACTCATTCATTGACAGATGCTATGGAGTTCTTTTCATGCCAGACCTCTCCTCATCTCTTATCTCTTCAGCTCAACAGCAATGCAAGGAACAACCCCGCCGGAGATCGTCTCAACACTATATCTTGAGTCAACTAATTCGGTTGATAGCTCCCACATTGTCACAACATGTTAATGGAAGCAATAAAATTGAATCAAACCACCTAAAAACATGACCATATAGTCTTATTAGCCTTGCAGACTTACATCAATCATATCCTTCAAGCAACTTTTAGGCCATCATTAAAGCAGCATTCTAACACATCTCTCCCTTCAAAATAGTATTGTGCTAAATCTCCCCCATACCGAAGACATCATTATATTTTCTCACAATTTCCATATTTTCCAAGCTCCAGTTTACATTTATTTACTTCTATACTTATGCTTCCAACTGATTTACCATCCAACTACAACAAAGAACAATAAAATTGTGGAGAATTCCTTTTAAACGCGACCAATCACCAATAATTTCACTCTGTGATCAATACATCTAATGGTTAATTTGATTGGTACTATACAAAATTCAGAAACAAAAATAAATGGTTCTTCAACATTGATCTCATCATCTTCTGGAGGGAACTCTTACAGTTATTTATTCTCTACAGACTACAGGAAACAAGACATAATCCACGTCCATTGTATCAGCATCACCTTATGAAAATGAACAAACAAGAACTATTCAGCATTCTCGACAGCTGAAGGCTGTTCAAACCAAACCTACTATGAGTTAGGCGAGGAAGCACCCACACATGACCATAACTCATTTCAACACCCGAAAGAAATGCGACAAAAAGAACTAGTTCACATTGTTTGTCGTGTGAGGATAAAAAGCCAGTGGCCTCAGGAGATGCAAAACAACAACAAAAAAACTAGATCTGGAAAAGGAGAAACAAAAAGACATCTGTACAAAGGGAAAGAAGCATTTCTGGAATGGAAAAACGCAAAAAAAAACTAGATGTGAGGAAAATCGAAAAACTGGAAGGAGAGGGAGAAAGAGATGGCAGATTCATAACTTCTAATTGAGATCTGGAAGGAAGTCGACAAACTGGAAGCTCGTTGGCAGGGTTACAAACTGAGGAGCGCGGCGGGGTTGCGAACTCGGGAGGTGGCCGGGTAGTGAACTCGAGAGGCGGCAGAGTAGCGAACTCGGGAGGCGGCAGGGTAGCAAATTCGTGAAGTCGGGGCGAGCAGAGAAATAATACGAAATGCAGGCATTGAGAAAAGCACGACTGGTGCTATTGAATGACTTTTCAAAAAGACCCCTAAAAGTGCTTTTGGAATGTTGTGTTTTTAACTGGCAGAGAAAACAAATAGTTTTTTGGGGCGGTGGCGTTTTCCAGGAAAATGAAAAGGGACAAAAACTCCCACCTCTAACACCGTCTTTAGTGAAGCACCTTGTGTGATTAATGCTTTGTTTCGCACTTTTTTTTGGCTCTCGTGAGTTTGAATGCCACCATCATAGAATGTATGTTTGACATGACAGCGGTTATAACCGATAGAAAATGGCAATGTTATAAGGAGTCCTAAACGTCTATTCATATCCCGAAAAAACTTAAAATCTCTCATTTTATTCGGTTTAATCGTAGTCTAAAAACTCATGCACCATAACTCTTGTTTCTTCTCCGGAGCAAGTTTTCTCTCTCTCCCTCCCTCTATCTCCCTCTCCCTCTCTTTATCACCCTCTCCCTCCCTCTATCTCTCGACATAGCTACAATTAGCAAACAATAAAAATAAAAAAATCAAGGGACAACAGGTTCTAAAATTCCGAAAAATATTCTTCCTTTTCTCAATCATGAAGTTAATATAATTTTTGCTTAAGTAAAAAAACATGACACAGAATCTAAGCAAAGACGGAGTATATGGAGCTTAAATTTAACAGTACAAGAAGGATAGATGACTTCATTATTAAGTTGGGTGATCAAGATATTTCTCGAAGCGAGTGTTTTAAATATCTTGGATCGATAGTTCAAAATGATAAAGGTCTTCAGGGATCTTATGTGACACATAGAATCCAAGCGGGTTGGTTGAAGTGGAGAGGCGCGTCAGGGATCTTATGTGATCGTCAAGTACCACTATTTCTTAAGGGCAAGTTTTACCGTATTGCAAATAGACCCGTGATGCTCTATGATTCTGGGTGTTGGGCAGTGAATTGTGTACTTGAGCAAAAAAAATGGGAGTTACGGAGATGAGAATGCTTATGCGGATGTGTGGACACACGAGATTGGATAAAATTAGGAATGAAAGTATCAGGGATAAGATATGAGTAGCACCAATTTCAGAGAAGCTCGTTAAAGATGGTTTGGACATGTACAAAGGAGACCATTAGAGGCATCTGCTAGGCGTTGTGAGAGTCTAGTCACTAGGCATGTTATACGAGGGAGGGTTAGACCAATAAAGACTTGGAATGAAACTATAAAGAAAGACATGATGTACTTAGGTATTAGTGAGATTATGACAAAAGATAGGGCACAATGGAGACAAAGGATCCATATAGCCGACCCCACTATAGTGGGATAATGGCTTGAGTGTTGTTGTTGTTGTAAAAAACATGACAGTAACCTAAAAACAAGTATAGATGATGTTCAGAGCAAGCTATTAATGGCACTTGTAGCCAAACAAAGCAAAAAAACACATACCAGGTGGAAATCAACAAGATTAAGGATTCTGCAGACACACGGAAGTTTTTAGCATGGTCGGGCTGCGATTTGTTGCTTTGGGTCGGAGACGGCAGGATTGAACATGGTGGTGGATAGTGTGAGGCCTCCATTTTAGACCCCACTTAATTTTGTATCTAAGCTACTTTCAATTCATTTATCCCAGGATGAAGTAAGGCTAGTGAGTAGAAAATAATACACATAATAAAACGTAACTCCTACCTTTAATTATTCGCCAAGATTTTTTCTACCCAGCCACCATCACTTCATTCTTCTTTTAAGTATTCAAAGTCACGTCAGTTACCTAAATAAAATATGGAGATGGGCTTAGTCATAAAAATATGACAAAGTGAGGATATACCTCTTTAACTTCTGTAAAAACAAATGAAACGTATTAGGCAAAGTAATAAGTATATATCTATACTAACCCTTTTTTGTACCAGTAATGAAACTGTGAAGCAATATTATAACTGAAATGTTAGTAACCATAAAACATTATAAGCAGTATGTAACAGTGTTAGTGCAAGTATGTAAAGTATACCAGTAACAGTGCAAGAAGGTATGCTATGAGACCATGTGATCATGAAAGTACTGTAAAATCATATCAATTCGCATGTCCATTGGCAATGTATCAGTGTGACGGTATAACCGTACGTTCTTATGTTATCTTTTACATCAGGTAATGTTAAGGGTAACTGTAACAGTATCAGTGTCCATATTTCAGTTTTTTAGTCTTTGGGCCCGACCCCTCGGGGTCTACAACCAAATCAGTACATTCAATACGCATCTATGTCTTGTGGCCGACTGATTTGGCAAATCATCGGTATTATTTATGCGCATTTACATTCAGTTATAGCCTTAACATTTCCATGCATCAATGCACTTTTATTTATGTTTGTTGTATGCAATTCTTTACGATATATAGGGTTTATTGATTTCTTACTCCCCTCAGAAACTAATCGCATGTTCGCCTTTGTACAAGGTCATACATAATAGTGATAATCATTATCAGTGATTTAATATTATTCCATGCTAGCAATATGCAAGTAGTCATGTATTTTGTCATTTCAATACAAGTGTACATAATGAAAAAGAGAGCAATAAAACATAAAATTAAACATGTAGCTCTCATCATCAGTCGTTCTTTTCTTTTATTGCAACTCATATCATTGTCGCGCATATTTGGAGGTGTCATGCTTCGCGATATCTGTGATTAGCAATCGTTTCATTAGATACTTTTCTATCGAAGTTGCATCTCTTTCTAGTTATGGCGTTGACTATTTTGTTAACATCATTTGGAAGCTACCAAACATACCAACATAAAGGTCCAAACTATAAGAAACTGCTGGCAAGAGGAAAAACCCCCAAAAAGTTTATAGGAAATCATTAGTTTCATTCACTGACCACTATCCACTATAAAGAGACGAGCAACAGTAATTTGCTAACATCACAATATATCTCTCCAGCCGACTCAATAGCCTGCCAAGAAAGACAATAGCAGCGCAATAAGGAGTGGAACAACAGCTCCGACCAACAGGAGGTCAAATCTCAAATTATCATGCCAACACTTATAATAAGAAAACATGTCAATCCGGCCTGCACAAATCATTCTAACAACTGGATAACCATAGCCAGCCAACAACAGTTCTAGAACATAAAACCCCCAATACAGCTGGCCGGCGAAGAGGGGGCAAGAAGAACTTCCCCAAAATTCCATGCAGAAAACATGGCAATGACAGCAAAAGTCCCATATTGCAAACCCTAAATGACCCATTATATTTCATAAATCTAATAAGAAAGTGGGGGGGGAAGAGAAAGAAGGCTCACAGTATAGTAAAACCATTATGGCACCGATTTCACCCAAAATACGAGCCCGACCAATCCAAGGCCAAGCAAACCTTGCCAAACTCTGATCCCAGCAGCAGGTAAGAACTTTACATTTGATACCGTGAGATTACGAGAGGGAGAGAAGGAAGAAGATGAAAGCTCCATGAACCCTAGCGCCAACTTCGACCGTCTCCCCTCCAGGCGGCGTGAAGATGAGAAGAAGAGTATGAAAAGTAATAGTCTCGTGCATATTTAATAATACCACCGCTTATCAATACCACGACATCAATTACTTGAATCTTAATCTCTTAATACACCAAACTAAAAATCAATTAACCTATTAACAATTGAAGCCGGCCCACCAACCTAGTACAACCATTTCCCAAGTTAAACACATGTCAATGATTATAACACACAAATCCATATAATTAGATGGTACAATATAAAAATATAGAAATCAACATTCCCTCAAAATGACTCGAGTGCCGTGAAATTTCTCAATCTTTCGAAGCGACGCCGAGTCGACACTGATTCTTTCATTTTCATCATAGGGGATGGATGGAAAACAATTTATATGAAATTTACAATTTAAATTAAATTTGATTATCCGTTTGGGTCATTTTATGTTTTGGTCCATTACATATAGTATCTCAACAAAATTAAGGATTCTGTCGTTGCCGAATTCTAGTGGGCGTCAAAGAAGTGGGGCTTAAGCCGTAGAGAACATGCTGGGAATATGCGTCAAAGTATGTGACGTCATGCTGCACGTCGATTCCATTCACAGGGGTGGCGGTTATGTCATCCCGACGGCGAGAATGTCACTTTTAATTTGGACTGCGAATAAATATGATGGACTACGAATAAATAGTTTGGACTACAAATAACAATGGACTATGAATATTCATTTTATGACTGCTTATAATATTGTCATAAGAAAAAGAAAAGTAATTTTGAATATAAAAGTGGATGAAGGTGCTTAAGTGACGTCAGATGTTCACAAAAGAAAATTCATAATCACCACGTTCACAGTTGCCACTGTCTCGCCAAACGGAGCCTAAATTTTCACTAATTTTGACTTTTTTTAAATTGCTTGTATTATTTTTACTTATTTAATTATTATTTAATGATCAGTCTAATTAATAGAATTTAATTAAGAATCATTTCTATTAATTTATAGCATGCAAATTATTTTTATTTTCCATTTCTCCAACTCTTTCTTCTATTCTCTCTCTCTCTAATATTTTTTTCATTTCTTATTTATTTAGTTAGTTGGCGGCCTGATTGGTTTTAAATGAATGAATGTGAGTTAAATGGGGGGATTGGATAAAAAGATTAGCTAAATTTTCATGGCTAAAATTTATTTAATGATTTGGTATTTTATTTCGTATTCCATTTTAATAAATGGAAATGTTCATGCATTTCTCATAAAATCACCCAAATAGCCCGTGTTATCCCGTAATTGCTTCTCTCAGGTGCACGGGCTTCGCCTATGATCGACAAGAATGCCCCGCCGATCGCACCCTCCGAGCATATAACTGATCGAGAGACAGATTGAATTTCGCGCAGCTGCATCCACCGCACCATCAAATATATAGAAAGGGTGATGTTATATGCAGGTCATTTTCGGCAATTTGCAGAGCACGGATAAATACAGGTCAAACTAAAAAACACAGGAAGTCGTGCACCCATATAAACCTTGGTCTGCACATAAAAATTATAAAATTACATTGTTTGCACATTGCTGAAGTCAGCATGCATATAGTTATTGCCCATAGAAACTAATTGAGCTCCTTAGATCAGCACCAATTCAGCATGTCCTCTAGCCCTCTGTAGTAAAAATCAGCACCAATACATCCACCACACCATGAAGAATGCTCATGCTCTCCTCAAACGGTGGGGTTCACGGTGGTGTCAATGTAACATATTAGTCAATGTAATGAGTAAATGGACTCCACCCCTCCCTCAGGTCCCTATATGCTCAAAAGAAGGGTAGAGTCTGCAATGTTGTAGTATGTATCAGATAAGTGAATACATTGTAACACTCAAACTTTCACAAAATGAACTTAAAAAAATTCCTTTCAGATTAATATAAAAATTTAAATGAATTCCCAATGATCCACACCCCCTCTTTCTCTCTAGCTCTCGCCCGGGTTTCTTCCCTGAACTCTGAAGAGCATTTAAGGCTCAATTCCACTCTTCTCTCCTCTCCACCTCTTTTGAGTGAGCTTGTGCAGTTTATTCTCACTCAACTATAATTGCAGCCCTATTTCGGGGTTGGACTGAGCTCTACCTCAAGTTCTTCCTTTATTGCAAGCTTGTCTCTCTCCACTTCCCTTATTCTCCTTCTTCCTGTCTCATTAGTGTGCATGTCTTCTTCTTCTTCCTTTGATTGCTGGAATAAACCTGATCGTTGATCTCAAGTGTTGAATTCATCATTTCAAAATGTTAAAGCTTTAATTGAGTTAGATTTCACCACTGGAGGCAGTTGTATTTGCTCTACATATTGTTGACTGTAGTTGAAATATTTGAATTTGGGGGCATGCTTTAAGGTTGGTGGGCAGTTTGTGTAAAGCATGATTTTTCTATTGGGGTTTTTTCTTTTACCTCTCAATTCCTATTTGATTTGGTGTTACAGATGTGATACCGTTTGGATTGAATCAAATTAAAGAACAAAGTTATTTGTTAACAACCGGAGATATACAACGTGAAGATTTGAGAGAGAAATAGTCGCACCCCACGATTCACTCTAGTGAGACATGCTTCTATTTCATGAAAAAAACACTTGGGAAAAGAAAATTGATCAAGAAATCGGTCTTGAAACACTTGATCTGTTGTACAAGGAAGAGGTGAGAGAGATGGAGTTTCGACATAAGCGGCTTCCTTTATCCAGCGAGGAAAACTAAAAAAAAACTGAGAGAGATGGATGCTACAAAACAGAAAACCCCTCAGAATAAAACAGCCCCTGAGCGGCAATAACAAGAGAGAACCAGTTCCACGTGGACAAATCAAAAACAGGACAAAACTAAAACTAAAATCAAAAATAAATAAACCTGTGTGATTCATCTTGGCTTTTAACACTCCCCCTCAAACGATTCTTTTGGCAAAGGCTTCGTGAAGATGTGCGAACACATTATCGTGGCTTTGAACGTGCTCCACCATGATAGCTCCTTCAAGCACCCTTTCTCGAATGAAATGGTGTTCAATATATGTGTTTCATCCGAGCATGAAAAATTGGGTTCTCCACAAGCTTCAAAGCACTCTCATTATCCCCGTGAAGTATGGTAGTCTTTTCAATCTTCATAAACACATCCTCCACAAATCAACGAAGCCGGACACACTCATGAGCTACCAAAAATGACGCTTTGTATTCTTCTACGGTAATGCAAATGGACACATAGTCTTGTTTCTTGATGCATCACAAGACTGTTGAAGATCCACACTAAAATGCATACCCAGATGTCGACATTCAATCATCGTTATCTCTAGTAAGAACCTCATTTGTGAACTGATGTACACGAAAATACCACAATAGGCAGACCGAAAACTAGTAATAGTAATTTAAATGAATGAGGCAAAAAATACAATTCATCATCTCAAATGTACTGAGCAAAAGTAAAGCGACAAGAAGCATCACCGCGATCAATGAACTATGAATAGTCTTGGCTTTGGCCCGCTATGCACCACCATGATCCTTACAACCAAATACGTGTTAAGTATACATGGGTCAGCACCGGGCTGACCAACGCTATGTAATGACTCCTCCAACCCACCCCCGCCCCCGGTCAGCCTAGCATACTCTGGGGCAAGTTACCGCATTCCTACGAGTACACACGTAGCCAATCATGCATATAAAAATTAAACAGAAAAGTCAAGTGTTAGTATAAGAAAACTACTCTACACACGGTGAAAGAATCATTACACATAAGGATCTAAGTTGAGCATGTAAATAAAGTAGACCTAGATGTTGTCACATCCCTAGCACATGACCTCTGGATCACATCAAGTGCTTCACAACAACAACCCTAGAGTTCCATGTCATCCAACCTCCTCACGACAAGGAGAGAGTTCTCCTTTGCTTTGCAGACCACCAATGGATGAGGAAGAAGGGTTTCTCACAAAAGGGAAGAAAGTCCCCGTCGCAGCTCTCGGATTGTGGGTGGGGGTGGGGGAGTCAGTTCTCCCGGCAAGAAGAGTCATTGATCGAGTAGTCACCGGCTTTGGAGAAGTCATGTAGAGAGGAGACTGTCGGAATGGAGAAGATCAACGGAGAAGGATCTCGGTGGTGGGTTGTCGCGAGAGAGGGGGCAACGGTCTTCCGTCGATTTTCATGAGGGGGGTTGTCGCTCGGCTGATCGTGTAGGAGGAGGGCTCGGGTAACGGGAATTTGTTTAGGGCTTAATAAAATTTATGTTTATATTAGTATACATCTTAGGAGGCCGACCCTTTTTTAGAAATATTCAAACACATGTAACTTTTTATTGGGGACTCAGATTTTATCCCGGATAAGCTCTTTACAATTGTCTCGTTGATATACACCCACTGAAATGATCAGAGCCTGATTTTGAGTTCCTTTGCTTGATTTTCTCTTCTCGGGGATTTTTTGGCACGATTTAACTAAAACATCAAAACCACCCCCAACGATGTCGAAATTGCACGCGGAAGAATCGACTAAACTCATATAGTCGATACGAGTGTAACGAAACTAATTATGGTCAATTTTAATGTCGTTTGCTCACTTTCACCTTTTTGAATAATTGGGGGGTTACAATTCTCTCGCCCACACCTCAGGCCTCGGGCTCAGTTTGGCTCAGGTGTAGTGACTGGAGAAACAATGGTGGGAAGCATTGATGGAATAATCAACTATTTTGTAGAGTGGTAGTAAAATCTATGAAACTATTTGGAAGACCAACATTTACAGTGTTGTTTCAAACAGAGAAATTGTTTAAGCTATTTGGCACATACGAATAACGACTTTAGATTTTCATATGAAGAACCATCGATTTGGAGAATAAAAACAAAAATTATCTCAAATGAAATTTGGTATGAGATCGGAAATGATATCTGAAATGCAAAATAAAAAAAGAACTTAAATAAATTTTTGAAATTATCTAAAATGAAAAGAGATCTAAAATGCAGTTGTGGGAAGAACTGAAATCACAGTAGTGATGAAGATGCAGACTTGGAAAGATCAGAAATGGAGCAGCGCAACCCGACACAGTGGTGTGGAACTTGGAGCAATCCAGCCCGACGTCGGCCAACCACGAATGGTTGATGCTCTGGCAATGAGGGTTGACTTGTGCCAGGTGGAAGAGGCAGAGGATGCGGTCTTGGGAGGAGAAAGCAGTGACGATGAGGAGATTTCTGACATTCTCGGCGGCGAGCTTGTTGGTTTCGGGCTGGGCGGCGATCATGGCAGCGACTATCGGGAAGCCTCTCGCAAAGTAGTTTAGGGCAAGAACAGGGTGACATCCATTATTTGTTAATTTCAGAAACATACGGTTTCCTATTATTTATTGATTTGTAAATCCATTATTTGTTAATTTCAAAAAAATATAGTTTCTTGTTATTTGTCGATTTGCAAATTCATTATTTGTTGATTTGTTGTTTTCAAAAACAGAAACAAATTATTTTCTATCATTTGTTGATTTTACAAATTCATTATTTGCTGATTTCATAAACAAAAACAGGTTATTTTCTATTAATTGCTTATTTGCTAATTTCATAAACAGAAACAGATTGTTTTATGTTGCTTCATTGCTGATTTTAGAAACAGATGTGAGATATACATACATATATATATATATATATATATATATATATATATATATATATACATACATACATATATATATATACATATATACATACATATATACACACACACACAACAACAACAACACTCAAGCCATATATATTAAATTTAATATAATGTATCCCACCATACTTGTATCCATAGTTTTAAAATTTGGCGTACCGCCGTATCAGATACGTATTGTACCCGGTATTCATACTTGTACCGATGCTTCCTAGATTAATACACAATGCATAAAAGTCTTGCCAAAGCAGGGTTTGTGAAGTTATAAACAAAAAAGAGAATGCTCTGAGATTCAAATATAAAATATAAAAAGGGCAGCCCGATGCACAAAGCATCCCCACACAGCGAGGGTCCGGGAAGGATCTCACCATAATAGTGAAATGTAGGCAAACCTTCCCCGACATTTTTGCAAGAGGCTGCCTCATGACTCGAACCCGTGACCTCAAGGTCACACTGAGACACCTTAATCGGTGCGCCAAGGCGGCAATTTGCTTGAAAGTCGGGTGCATGCAATCTGTTGTTTCTTCATTTCACTTTCTTTTGAGGAACTAAAATCATTATACTGGATTTGTTTATCTGTAGGGGATTATGTTCATGAGCTTAAAGAGAATCAAGAAATTAACAAAGCGTATAAGTAGTGATGGGTTACACCATCATTTATAAGGCATGCTCCCCCATGATCTCCCCCCAAAATGGGAGATCATGGGGTTGACTAGTCAACCCCACCTCCCATGATGAGGAGAACATGGGGGTGGGGCCCACTCCCTCTCTCTCCTCTAAAACCACCCCCATGGGGAGGTAACCACCGGCCGGCCGCCGCCGCCGCCGGCCGGCCGCCACCTGCGGAGTGGTCGCCGTCGGACAGGCCCGGCCCGCCGGCGCCTAGGCCACCGCCGCGGCCGCCAGGCAGGCGGCAGCAGGCTAGGATGTGGCCTAGGCGCCGCCGGCCAGGCCGCAGCCGGCCTGGCCGCTCTCGCCAGCCAGCCAGCCCGCCGGGCTGGATGCGGCCTCCGGCCAGGCTGCCGCCGGCGGGGCCGCGGGCGTCGGCCAGGCCGCCGCCGGCCGGGCCGCGGGCGCTGGCCGGGCCGCGGGCGCCGGCCCGGCCGCCGCCAGCCGGGCCGCGGGCACCGGCCCGGCCGCCGCCGGCCTTCCGCGGCCGACGGCCTGGTTGCGGTCCAAGCCGGCCTCCGTCGGCCTGCCGCGGCCGCCGGACAAGCCATCGCCGGCCAGCCGCGGCTGTCGGCCAGGCCGCCACCGGCCTGCCCGCAGTCCAGGCAACCCCTTGGTCGGCCACCGCCGGCGCATGGCCACCCCACCACCGTGGACGGCCTGCCCACCGTCCGATCATGGTGGGCTTCCCTCACCGTCCAATCTGGTGGGTAACCACCCGCTAACCCACTACGTTGGTGGTGGGGCCTGCCATGATCCTCTCCTTGAGTCTATTAAAGGAGCCTTATATCCTCCTCATTGATCATCTTTTGGCTCCTAGTCATCTTCTTCATCATGTCAGGGCTCTACCGGACTCCTCCCACAGGTCATACTCCAGCCACCTCGAGCCACTGCGAGCCACCACGAACCACCAGAGCACCATCAGCCGGAAAACGCCCAAGTCCCAGAGGAAGCAGAGGACGAAGAAGACGATCCTTACAAGTAGGCGCGCGATGCACCCGCAATCCAAGCTACAGAGCACCAGTGTCGCCACTCGAATTCTAGTACCCAAAGCGCCCCCGCGACGCAGCCTATTTCCCGCTGGGGGCTGTAGTCCTCTTCTCTTACCTCAAGTTGTAATGGGAGCGGCTTGTCGCCACGATTCACCAAACGCACTGTAACTGCAAGCAGCTAGTGGATTCTGACCGACACAGATCCGGTCACGTGGTTTTTTACCCAATTGAGGGGTTTTTCCACGTCATCACATCTTGAGTCGATCTTTCCTTTTCTCTGACTGTGTGCGCGCTCGACCGCCCCCCAAGCTAAGGCGGTCCAATTGATTCCGGTCCGACCGGGATATCGAGTTAGCCCGAAATATTTTGGTGCCGTATGTGGGAAACGATTCCCAACATCCTTCATAAGAATTAGATCACCAGCTCAGTCGCGTCCAAGTCTCGTTCCAATGTCAAAGAGAAGCACTCGCACCGCTGAAGGGTCTGCCCTAGGCGGACACGTCTATCCGGCACACTCCCACTCTTTGGTAGACATGCCGCTAACGGCTAAAGCAGCTTTTGCCCTTGTTACCGCCTTGGAGGGGCGTGTTCGCCAAATAGAAGAGCAATAAACTGAAATGCTAACCTTGCTCTGAAACCTTGGGGCACCTCCCCCACCGGTTAAACAACCAGTGCCGGCAAATCTTCCACCGCAGCTGAATCACCATAGAACCCAGGAAGTTTCTTCAATACAGGAAGGACCCGAGGAATACTATGAAGCCTCAAGTTCTGCTTCCCCAGCCCAAAGAGGGGTCGGAGCAGACCACCATCAACGCAACCAGGTCAATGACGCCCATCCTCCACCACTTGAAAGATTTACTCGAGAAGAGATCTGAGAGGTCATCGCTGAGGAATACTACCAGGTAGGAGGAAGAAATGTTCACGTTCGCCGACCCCTTTGCCAACACTCCCCTTTGGCGCTACAAATTCTCGACCATCCAATCCCATATGGGTTCAAGCTCCCGAGCATCGAAACGTTCGATGGGACAAACGACCCACTAGAGCATGTTAATCACTTCACCACCATTATGAGGATCTACAATGCCCCAGACTAGTTGCTCTGCCAAGTGTTTTTGGCCACTCTAAAAGGCCAGGACCGAGCGTGGTTCCATTCATTAAGGGCAGGGACCATCGCCAAATTTACGGAGCTAACAAGGAAGTTTGTCGATCAGTTTATCACTAATCACAAGATCGTTCATGACTCCTCCCACCTCTCTAGGATCCTCCAGAATGAAGGAGAAACCCTGAAGGGCTTCTTCCGCCGTTTTACTGCAAAGGCCCGCCAAATTCCAGGTGTTGACCCCGAATTGTTGCGAGGGGTATTCCTGGGAGGCCTCCGCCCTAGCGGTTTATACTCAGCGCTGATGAGAGAGACTATCCCTAGTTATCCTGACCTCGTGCATCAGGTGGAGGCTCAGATCGCCGCCGACGAAGCTATTGAAGCCCATCGCCAGCTGTTTGAGGGGGCCCAGAAGCGTAGGAGGGAAGAAGGAGTCGGCCCCCCAGCACCAAGAAGGAAGATTCCAAGAAGGGCGCCGGAACGGGCAACACCGGTGGGACCACCAGAGAGATCAACCACCCAGGGTTTATACTCCCCTCAACACCACACACACAAATGTGCTATATTCCATCCAGAACAAGCCAACGCTACATCGGCCCAAGCAGCCAGCCCATAATCCCAGAAATGATCAGTCCAAGTATTGTGAGTTCCATCGAGCAACGAGGCACACCACCGAGGACTATGCCCGCCTGAAGGAGGAAATCGAGTGCCTTGACCGCCAAGGGATCCTCAGAAGGTTTTTGCAGGGACGTATGCCAGACTAGAAAAACCCGCTTAGGCCGCCCAGAGATCAACAGAACAATCCCCCGAGAGGAGCAGGTGGTAGGCAAATGGTGGGAAATATTGAAACCATTGCTGGATCGCCCATCCTTTCGACTCGAATCTTCTCAATAGGCATGCAAGGAGGCTCCCATGAAGACAAGAAATGCAGACAGGACACCACCATAACCTTCGGAGACGAAGACCTTGTTGGGCTCCGAACACCTCACCAAGATCCTTTCGTGATCAGCGATGGGGTTGGAGACCCCTATTATAATGTCAAGTGAATTCTCGTCGATAATGGGAGCTCAATTGACTTATTATTCTACTTTAGCCTTCAGAGCATGAAGCTCTCCAGCCAAAGTCTGACACCGGTGGATGGACCAGTGTACGGCTTCGATAACCATCCAGTTCAGGTAATGGGCACGATTTCCCTCTCAATCAACATGAGGGAATTTCCAAGGCAGGTGACGCACGAAGTCCAATTCGTCATGGTAGATTCAAAGGCCGCCTATAATGCTCTTTTTGGGAGGCCCGTCCAGTCCATCTTCAAGGCCATCCCTTCGATTCCTCACCTAGCCATAAAGTTCCCCACTCTAGGGGGAGTCGGGGTCGTGCGTGGCAATCAGGAGGCCGCCAGGAACTGCTATTCTAAGCAGGCACAACCGACCAAGGCCACCACATAAAACATCGACGACTTCGACCTGCGCGACGAGACGATTTTGCAGCGAGGGATGCCGATGGAATGGCTGGTCGAAGTCCCCCTTTCTACAACAAGCCCGACTCGCACCGTCCAGCTCGGGTCGCTCTTACCGCAACGGGAGAAAGAGGAATTGATAGCCTACCTCCAGAAGAATAAGGATATCTTTTCCTGGGCTCCGGAAGATATGTCAGACATAGACCTTCGCATTATTCAACACTCTCTCAACGTCAACCCGGCATGCAAACCTGACATTCAGAACAAGAGAAACTTCGCTCCAGAACGTCTCTAGACAATTGAAGAAGAGGTAGAGAAGCTCCTCAGCGCCCAATTCATCCGAGAAGTAAAATACCTAACCTGGGTGGCTAATGTTGTCTTGGTAAAGAAGTCTTTAGGAAAGTGGAGGATGTATGTGGATTACACCAACCTTAATCAAGCTTGACCCAAAGACAACTTCCCTCTCCCTAGAATTGATCAGTTGGTTGATTCGACCGCCGGGCACCAACTCCTCAGCTTCATGGATGCCTACTCCTGGTACAACCAAATTCGAACTAATCCTGCGGACGGGGAGCATACCGCCTTCCAGACTGACAAAGGGACCTACTGTTATAAAATAATGCTCTTTGGGCTCAAGAATGTATGAGCCGCCTATCAACGACTCATGAATAGGGTTTTTAAAGACCTTATCGGTAAGACAATGGAGGTATATGTCGATGACATGTTGGTTAAAAGCGTCCGGCTGGAAGGTCACTTGAAGGACCTCGAGTAGTGTTTTAAGATCCTTTGACAGTACGGCATGAGGCTTAACCCCACAAAGTGTACCTTCGGGGTAACGTCAGGGAAATTCTTGGGGTTCATGATAACCCAGCGGGGGATAGAGGCCAACCCCGAAAAGATTAAGGCTCTGGAAGACATGTCACTACTTCGGTCCATTAAAGAGGTGGAACGGTTGAACGGGAGAATCATAACACTCTCTCGATTCTTAGCACGAACTGGGGATAAATATCTCCCCTTCTTCAAGATTCTCTGGGGTCTAGAACCACATGCTTCCAGTGGACGGACGAATGTCAGTCAGCTTTCGAGTCACTAAAGCAGTACCTGGCCTCCCCTCCGCTTCAATCGAAAACAGCCCCATGAGAGACTCTTTTTCTGTACCTCGCTATTACACCAGCCGCTCTGAGCTCCGTGTTGATTAAAGACAATGGAGGGGTTCAACGCCCCATCTACTACCTTAGTAAAATCCTCTCGGACACTGAAACCCGGTATTCAGTTGCGGATAAGACAGCCATGGCAGTCATTTTCTCAGCAAGAAAACTCTGCCCATACTTCCAGGCCCATACCATCAAAGTTCTAACCGAGCTACCTCTTTGTGCAATTCTTCAAAAGCTAGAGGCATCGGGCCGGCTGGTTAAGTGGGCGGTCGAATTAGGTGAATTTGACATCCACTTTCTGCTGCGCCCTGTCATTAAATCTCAGGTCTTAGCGGACTTCATCGTTGAAAATACTCTACCGGCAGAACCAAAAGGCACTCCTGCAGAGCACGCACAAGGGTGGACTATGTATGTTGACGGAGCTTCCGAAGTAGAAGGCGCCGGAGCCGAGCTGCTTCTCATAAGCCCAGAGCTCATCACTCTAGAATACGGAATCTGATCGAAGTTCTCTGCCACCAATAACATAGCATAATATGAAGCCTTAATCGCAGGACTCAGGCTCGCCATCGACTGTCGCGCCAGAAGATTAACGGTTTACTCTGACTCCCGGCTCGTCGTCTCCCAAGTGGAAGGAGAATTTGAGGCGAAAAGTGCACTGCTCGCCCAATACCTTCGACTCATGAAATCTCTCCTGCTTTAGATACCACAAGCCCAAATTCTCCACCTTCCTAGAGAGCAAAACAGCCGGGCAGATGCCCTGTCAAAGTTAGCCACGTCTCTCTCTCTCGCTATCAGTCAAGGAGGCGTCGAGTTGAAGAAATTGCCTTTCCCAGGGTTCCGGGGTCTTGGGAGGTGGTGGAAATCGGGGAACCTAAAGAGTCATGGATCACTTTGTTGTTAGAGTACTTAGAATGTCAGTGGTTGCCAGAAGACCCTAAGGAGACCTGTTGCCTTAGGATGAGGGCGGCCACCTTCACGCTGATCAGTGGAGAACTGTATAAATGATCTTTCGCAGGACCCTACCTGAAGTGTTTAACGGAAATTGATGCTGAGTATACCCTCTGCGAGATTCATCAAGGAGTCTGTGGAGAGTATTTAGGAGGAAAGGCTTTGGCCCGAAAAATCTTGCGTCAAGGTTTTTACTGGCCAACCATGAAAAAGGAAGCGACGGACTTCGTCCAGAAGTGCAAGAGTTGCCAGCTACACACCAACATCCCCCACCAACCTTTTGTTGCCCTTCACACATTGCAAGGAGCTTGTTCATTCGCTCGGTGGGGAATAGACCTCCTCGGCCCGCTACCGCAGACCTCGGTACAGAGAAAATTCATCATCATGGTCATTGACTTCTTCACCAAATGGGTGGAGGCGGAGCCTCTCGCCAAGATTACTGAGGAGAACGCGAAGCAGTTCGTGTGGAAGAACATCATCTACCGCTTTGGCATACCAGCGATTATCATCACCGATAATGGCACTCAGTTTACGGGGAAATCTTTCATCAAGTAATGCGAGGACTTAAAAATCGAGTTGCGGCATACGACTGTGTCACTCCCTTAATCCAACGGGCAGGTGGAGGTGACCAACTGAACCATTCTGAAGGGACTAAAGGCACGACTTGAAGACGCTGGGGGAAATGGGTCGACGCGCTCCCCAATGTGTTGTGGGCATATCAGACAACAGAGAGAACCCCACCTAGAGAAACACCGTACAATCTCTGTTATGGAACTGAAGCTATCATCCCGGTCGACATCGGCGTCCCAAGCCCCCGGGCCTCCAACTTCAGCCCCCAGACGAATGACGACGCTCTCCGGGACAATCTAGATTTGATTTCCGGGATCAGCGAAGATGCCGCTCTTCGTACTGCGGTCTACCAGCAACGTGCGGCCCGCTATTACAACCGCAGGGTAAGGCCCCGAACAATCAACGTTGGAGACTTAGTCCTCGGCACTCTGGAGGCAGCTGGGAAAGGAACGCAAGGCGACAAGCTATCTCCAACATGGGAAGGACCCTTTGTCTTCATGGCTGTTGGAACACTCTATTACTAATTTGGGTCAGGATCACTATGTCTCTAGGAACCTTTGCTTGACCTCCTGTATAGCTCAATAGGTCAATTAGAATTGAGTCTAAGGGTTAGAAGTCTAGGTTTGGAAGCTGCCCTGAAGACCAATATTTTCTGTCTGGAGACTAAGTCTGATCGTCGAGCTCCGCACGACGATTCGTCGAACTCCGATCGACGATCGTCTAGCTCAACTTCGACAGATCGTCGAACTCCATTCGACGATCGCTGAGCTCAACTTCATAATATCGTCGAACTCCATTCGACGATCGGTGAGCTCAGTTCGACGATTTTGACTCTGTTTTGGAACTTTATCTCTGAGCTCAGTTCGACGATCTTTGAGCACAGATCGACGATTGTTTTGCTGCTTAAGTTTTCCAGATCGCTGAGCTCTGCTCGACGATAGCAGAGCTCAGTTCGACGATTTCAGATAACTTCCAGAATTCAAATTCAAATCAGTTAGGAGTTATTCTGCAATTAATTCAGAAGATTTGCTAGCCGTTTTCATTCAATTATGGACCAAGTTTCAAGGGATTTTTCAAGGAATAATTCTGTGGACTTTCCTCCAGAAGAAATATGCAATTAAGGATGCAATCAATACAGGCTAACGGCTATCCTTGACAGAGAATGATATTCTATTCAGAACCAGAGAATAAAAGACAGAATGTTTTTGAATCTACACAACCAACAAGAAGAATAGAACTCACAATACAGATTACAGAAAAATACTCAAAAATCTTCTGTCAAAAAGAATTCTGAAGAACACTCATTCAAAGAGATCAAGCTTTCTCAAAATCTCAAGATCTCTTCAGTTTTCAAAGTGTTCAAGGCCAACATCTTTTCAAGACTCCAGACACTACATTGTTGTCAGATGCTCATCTACCTCTATCCTTTTGGGCAGAGGCAGTGAACACCTCCAACTATGTGCTGAACAGAAGTCTGATACATAAACTAAAGGGAAAGACTCCCTATGAATTACTCAAAGGGAAGAAACCTAAAGTTGGCTATTTTAGAGTTTTTGGTTGTATTTGCTACATTCACAATAATGACAAGAAAAATTTAGCAAAGTTTCAAGCCAAAGCTGATGAAGGAGTGTTTCTGGGATACTCCATGATCAGCAAGGCCTATAGGGTCTATAATAAATCATCTTTGAAAATTGAGGAATCTGTTCATATTTCATTTGATGAAACTAACATGTCTTTTAAGGAGAAGATTTCTTCTACCATAGAACCTTTGCAGGAACACTCTCTAGTTGAAGATATGAACAAGTTACAGGTTGCTCAAGAGGATGAAAGCAGTGAAGATGAAGGGAATGCTCAACACATTGAAGCACAACTTGAAGAGCCAGTTGTTGTACCACAAGAGGAAACAACAACACAGGTTGGTGAACAATCAACACCCCCTGTTGATTTAGTAACATCAAGAGACCATCCAATTTCCCAAATAATTGGAGAAATCTCAGCTGGTGTGCAAACCAGAAATCAGGTCAACCAAAACCTGTTGCACACCTGCTTCCTATCTCAAATTGAACCTCAGTCCATTCAAGATGCAGAGCAAGATCCACACTGGATCATTGCAATGCAAGAGGAATTGCATCAATTTGAGAGGAACAAAGTATGGGAACTAGTGCCAAAGCCTAAGGATCATTCCATTGTTGGAACAAAATGGGTATTCAGAAACAAACTGGATGATCAAGGAGTAATTATAAGGAACAAGGCAAGGCTAGTTGCCCAGGGATATTCTCAAGAAGAAGGAATTGACTACGACCAGACCTTTCCACCAGTTGCAAGATTGGAAGCCATCAGAATATTTCTAGCCTATGCAGCTCACAAAGGCTTCAAGGTCTATCAGATGGATGTCAAAAGTGCTTTCTTAAATGGAGACATCAAAGAGGAAGTTTATGTCAGACAACCTCCAGGTTTTATCTCTCCAACTTTTCCTGATTATGTTTTTAGATTAAGCAAAGCATTATATGGTCTCAAGCAAGCTCCTAGAGCATGGTATGAGACCCTAGCATGCTTTCTCTTGGAAAATGGTTTTATAAGGGGTAGAGTAGACCAAACTCTTTTTATTAGAACCCATAAGTCCCATACCCTACTAGTACAAATTTATGTAGACGATATCATTTTTGGTTCTACTGACTCACAATTGTGCAGAAAGTTTTCCAACCTAATGCATTCTAAATTTGAGATGAGTAGCATGGGTGAGCTATCCTTCTTCCTAGGATTGCAAGTCAAACAACATACTGAAGGCATCTTTATTTCTCAAACCAAATATGCAAATGAACTGGTTAAGAAATTTGGTCTGTCTGAGGCATCTTGTATGAAAACACATATGCCTACCAATGCTGTATTGGATGCTGATGAACATGGGAAACCTGTTGATCAGACAACATATAGAGCAATGATTGGCTCTTTATTGTATCTTACAGCTAGTAGACCAGATATAATGTTTGCTACATGCATATGTGCTAGGTTCCAAGTTAGCCCTAGAGAGTCACACCTAACTTTAGTAAAGAGGATTCTCAGGTATGTTAAAAGTTGTCCAAATCTAGGTCTCTGGTATCCAAAAGACTCAGCATTTGAGTTAACTGGATTCTCTGATGCTGATTATGCTGGATGTAGAATTGACAGGAAAAGCACCAGTGGAACTTGTCAGTTCCTTGGTGACAGACTTGTCTCTTGGTTCTGTAAGAAACAAACATCTGTGTCAACTTCAACTACTGAAGCTGAATACATGGCTGCTGGCAGTTGTTGTTCACAGATCTTGTGGATTCAAAACCAACTTCTAGACTATGGTTACAACTTAGAGAAGTCTAAAATCTTTTGTGATAACACAAGTGCTATTTTCATAGCTCAAAATCCAGTCCTCCATAGTAGGACAAAACACATAGAAATTAGGCATCATTTCTTTAGAGACAATGTTGAAAAGAATAAAATTGAATTACAATATATCCCAACTGATTTACAAAGGGGAGATATTTTCACCAAGCCTTTGGATGAAAAGAAACACACCTTCTTCCTAAATCAGTTAGGAATGTTAGATGGAGGGAGTCTTAAATAATATCCAAGATTTTGAAAGCTAAAAATTGACCAAGACTAGGCAAAATTTCTGATCTTTCTTAGTGTCTAGAATTTTTCTGATCTCTGAACTACGCTCGACGATTTTCCCCAAGATCGTCGAACGGAGATCGATGATTTCCAAAAATCGTCGAACTGAGTTCAGCGCCTCTCAGATAGTATGAACTATCTCTTCCGGTCAACGATCGTCGAACGCCGCTCGACGATTTTGTTCTCTGAACGATCGTCGAACGCAGCTCGACGCTCTCCAATATCGTCGAACGGAGATCGACGATGTTGAAGACTCTTCAGATTCCTTTAGAAGCATCGATCGTCGAACTGAGTTCAACGATCTTTCCAATTCTACGTCGAACCCTAATATAAAACTCTTTTTCGCCGTCGTTCTCTCTTGCGCTTTCGATTTCTCTGCAAGAATTTTCTTTCCCTCCAGTTCTACGCTTGGTCGTTTTGTTTGTTGAGTTTTTGCAGGTACAATGGCTGTGTCAGCTGCTGTTCTTTCTGCCATGAAGTTCGATGCTGGGTTTGACATTGATCTGGAATCTTTCAGCACGACAGATCAGATTTTCCAAGACATTCTGGGTTTGTTCAAAGACCAGAATCTGACTGCTATCATGACTACCAGGATCAAGCTGGCTTCAGATGAGATCAAGGAATGGGTTTACACTGCTCATAATCAAGACAACAACACCATAGTTGGGTCTATTGCTGGAAATCAGGTACTCTTGACCCCAACCATTTTAACAGAAGTTTTTGGACTGAGAAATGGAGAAGAATCTGCTGAGTTATCAGGGGAAGAATATTCTGAACTACTTGCCAGGATGGGTCATCCAGAGGGAAACCCTAGCAAGCTGTTCAAGAGGAATCTGTCTGTTGAATACAGGTTCCTGGCAGATGTAGTAGGGAAAGTGCTGCTGGCAAAGCACTCAGCTCATGATACTATATCCAGACATCAGCTCTGCCTCATGGGAGCTCTAGTGGATAAGAAAAGCTTGAACTGGGGAGAGGTTTTCTTTGACCTCATTAAAAAGAAAATAAACAAAAGTTTTGTTAATTTTGGAAGGATTCTTGGAGTTTTCCTGCAGACCAGGTGCCCTGCCTTGCTGGTCTCCTCTGGAGTTCACATAAATGCCTCCAAGAGACTAACCTGTGCCCTCTTTGGCAAGTGGGACAGGCAAATAAGTAAGCCTGACAGGCCCTCCTCAAGTGCTCCTTCAGGCACAAGGACTCAAGGAGTCACTCTCCCACAGGTCTCTGCTCCTGCAGAAGACCTGGCTGCTGCTGCTGCTGCCTCTTCTCCTCCTCCAATTCCAACCCTTCCCCTACCATCCACCACTCCAGCTCCATCCACCATTACCATATCTAGCCCATCTCCAACATCAACTCCATCTCCAGAGCCCATTCTGCCTCCACCAGAGGACCTTTTCCACCCATTATTCTCATACCCTCCACCAGATCTCACCTCTTCTCCATCCATACCATCCTTCACCCTCCTGGATGATTTCTACATGGATGATTCCCCCTTATCTCCTCCTGTTTTACCCTCCTCCTCCACTTCGTTCCAAGACCTCCTACATCACATCATTGATCAACCAACATTCACCCCATCCATATCCATCCCCCTGTCCTCCATATCCACCCTACCAACACCTGAGCCCTCCATTCCACACTTCTCCAGCCCTTCCCTTCCAGCATCCCCAGCTGTTTCCATCCCATCTACCTCTGCTCCAGCTGTTGAGCAAGTAGACCTCTCAGCCCTAGCTGACAGGCTGTATGAGCTGATTGCCCCCAGGCTCTCTCTCATATTGGAGACCTCCTTGGCTCCTCTGCACCTGTCAGTGGCAGCTCTCTCTGCCAGGCTTTCCTCCCTCTTCCCTCAGGCAGCACCTACATCAGTATGCCTTGATCCAGATGTTTCTGCATCTAGGCAGGGGGAGATGCCACATGAAGAAAGCCTTCTTGTTGTTGCTGCTGCTGTTTCTGCTTCTTCTTCTGCTCCTCCTCTTGTTGCTGCTGCTGAGCCTCCTTCTGCAGTTCTTGCAATAGACCTAAGGTCTTTGCTTTCTGCCTTTGATTCTGCCTTCTTCAGCTGTCTGCCAGAGAGTAATGCTGTCCAGCCCCCAGAAGACCTATCCAAGGCACTGGTGCCTTTCTCTTGCTGTGACCCTAGCATTATCTACTCTTTTGTACATTCAGTGATTGCTGGTGCTGGAGATGTTGATGCTGCTGCCTCCTCTGAAGAAAGGATTGTTGATACTACTGCTGAGTTTGTTCACATTAATGCTGAAGTTCCAACTGCTTCTGAAGAGCCAATATCCAAGGACTTTCTGATGTCAGAGGCCACTGATTTTGAGCCTGTTGCAGATGTTGATGATGTTACTGCTGTTATCAGTGAGACTGTTACTGCCGTTGTCACCTCTCCTGCTGCTGCTGTTGTTGTTTCTGCCTCACCTCCTCCATCTGCTGCTGCCCCTACTGCTGCTGCTGTTTCAGCTTCTGCCTCATCTGCCCCTGTCCAGCTAAAGCAAGACTTGATGAAGAGAATAGATGCTCTATATGATGACCAGAGCTCTGAGACTGATGAATTCCAAACAGACTCTGATGATTCATCTGCTACCATTGCCAGGAAAAGGAAGGCAAGGAGCAAGGCTATGAAAAGGGTTCCTCCTGCAAAAGTCAAAGATAACAATGACATTCCTTACTACATTCTGCATAACTGCCCAATCTCTGAACATTGGATGCAATATTCTAGAAACCAGCTGAGAGCCATGAGGAAAAAGAGAAAATATGAGAAGGGCTCTTCCCAATTCCAGCACCCTCATCCTCCTCCACCACCTCCTCCTGATGCAGGTGCAGGTGGAAGTTCTGCAAGTCAAGCCCCAGCCAGAAGCCAGGCACCCTATCAACCCCATGTCAGATCCTATCAAAGGGAAAGCCAGTCCAGGGGTTCATATTCTAGGAGAGGAGGATACAGGAGTAATCAAAGAGATATGCAAGTATATTCTAAAGGGTATTCCAGGCAGCACCCTTATTCTAGGGGAGGACATGGTTCTTCTGATACATCAACTGGTCCTTTCCCCTACAAGCTAAAAGAGACTGTGTCTGCCAGGCCTCCTCAAGACAATCCTTCCAACAGGTATGAGCCACCTGTACCTTTTGAGGACCCTGAGAATAATCCATCTGCTTGGACTGCCAGGATGAAGGAGTTGGCTGCACTGGATCAGATTAAGAAGGCCAGAGATCAAGGATTAGATTCTTCCAATATTTCTACAATGTCTGAGCAAAGACAGAAGGAACTAGAGAAATATGCTTCCAGCAAATTCTTTGATGCTGAGAGATACATGGAATTGCATCCTGCTGCTGTGGTTCCCAGGCCTACAAAGCAAACTTATTTGGGTGCAGCAGATGACACCAGGTCTAACAAGGAAGCTCTAAATCCAAACAGAGAAATTAAACTTGTCAAAGGCAAAGAAAAGAAGTAACACTGTAAGGTGACAATTTCTGGAACTTCTGATTATCTGGATGCTATATATATATCTGTGATGTTTCTGCTTGTCTAGCTGTTGTTTCTATGATTTTCTGATTGTATGTTGTTATTTGAATTTTCCAAAGTCTGTAAATAGTAATCCTAACCCAAATAGGGGGAGATTGTTGGAACACCCTATTACTAATTTGGGTCAGGATCACTATGTCTCTAGGAACCTTTGCTTGACCTCCTGTATAGCTCAATAGGTCAATTAGAATTGAGTCTAAGGGTTAGAAGTCTAGGTTTGGAAGCTGCCCTGAAGACCAATATTTTCTGTCTGGAGACTAAGTCTGATCGTCGAGCTCCGCACGACGATTCGTCGAACTCCGATCGACGATCGTCTAGCTCAACTTCGACAGATCGTCGAACTCCATTCGACGATCGCTGAGCTCAACTTCATAATATCGTCGAACTCCATTCGACGATCGGTGAGCTCAGTTCGACGATTTTGACTCTGTTTTGGAACTTTATCTCTGAGCTCAGTTCGACGATCTTTGAGCACAGATCGACGATTGTTTTGCTGCTTAAGTTTTCCAGATCGCTGAGCTCAGCTCGACGATAGCAGAGCTCAGTTCGACGATTTCAGATAACTTTCAGAATTCAAATTCAAATCAGTTAGGAGTTATTCTGCAATTAATTCAGAAGATTTGCTAGCCGTTTTCATTCAATTATGGACCAAGTTTCAAGGGATTTTTCAAGGAATAATTCTGTGGACTTTCCTCCAGAAGAAATATGCAATTAAGGATGCAATCAATACAGGCTAACGGCTATCCTTGACAGAGAATGATATTCTATTCAGAACCAGAGAATAAAAGATAGAATATTTTTGAATCTACACAACCAACAAGAAGAATAGAACTCACAATACAGATTACAGAAAAATACTCAAAAATCTTCTGTCAAAAAGAATTCTGAAGAACACTCATTCAAAGAGATCAAGCTTTCTCAAAATCTCAAGATCTCTTCAGTTTTCAAAGTGTTCAAGGCCAACATCTTTTCAAGACTCCAGACACTCAACATTTCAGTTGTTGCTGAAATCATCTATTGCTGGAGTTCTACCTTTGAAGGCCTATCACCCTCAGCAAAGCTTTCCTTCCTGAAGATTTCAAGGACTCAGGGGGAGCTTTGACATCAATCCACATAGTCTTCTCAATTGTTTGAGAAAGAGAAGACTGTCATCACTCTCTCACCCCCACTCTGTAAAGGGTTTTTCAAACTCCCTTCAAAAGTTTGAATCTGGTTTTTGAGCACCTTGTCAAAAGCTCATTGGTGGCAAGACACCTGATCAAAAAATCTGCTTTGGTTTTTGAGCACCTTATCAAAAGCTCATTGGTGCCCAGGACACCTGATCAACTCATCCTGCAGTGGATTCCTACCTAGGGTGGTAGAAGAGTGGATGTACCCAAGTTTGGGGAACCACTATATTCCCTTGTGTCATCTGGTTTTGGCTTGCTTTCATTTTTGTTTCTGGCCTTGATTTGTCTGTGCTTACTGTTTTGTTTAACTTAGTAGTGTGGTTAGATTTTTTATTGCTTCCCTGCTCTCACATATTACAACAATTGTTGTACAAGTTTGCAAAAGTTTTTAAAGCACCATATACTCTATTCACCCCCCTCTAGAGTATATCAGATCTAGTTGCACTCTCAATGGCCATGGTGAAACCAGGAACGTATAAGCTACGTAATGTTGAAGGAAAGACTTTCCCCCACACCTGGAATACGCAAAACCTGTGCCGATTTTACCAATGATGTCCAAGTTTATGTTTTTGTCAATTATGTAACGCATTTCTTTCTTTAGAACAAAGAACTCTTTGGTGTGTGTAAGCCGCAGGCCTGAACCCACAAAAGTTATCTTTGCTTAAGTATTTCATCATGATGCCGCAAATATTGACTACTCAAACGGGAAAGCTAATGCACTCAAATACCCCGTGGGAGCCTGCCCCCCTCACGAAGAAGCCGCGAGCAGCCCTCGTGCAACATAAGCCACGAGCCCGACTCGCGCACCCCGTGGGGGCCTGCCCCCCTCACGAAGAAGCCGCAAGCAGCCCTCGTGTAACCTAAGCCGCGAGCCCGACTCGCACACCCCGTGAGTGTCTGCCCCCCTTATGAAAAAGACGCGAGCATCCCTCGTGCAACCTAAGCTGCATGCCCGACTCGAGCACCCTGTGGCGGCCTACCCCCCTCACGAAGAAGCCACGAGCAGCCCTCGTGCAACCTAAGTCGCGAGCCCGACTCGTGCACCCCATGGGGGCCTGCCACCTTCACGAAGAAGCTGGGAGCAGCCCTCATGCAACCTTAGCCGCGAGCCCAACTCACGTACCCCGTGGGGGCCTGCCACCCTCATGAAGAAGCCGCGAGCAGCCCTCGTGCATCATAAGCCGCAAGCCTGACTCGCGCACCCCATGGGGGCCTGCCCCCATCACAAAGAAGCTGCGAGCAGCCCTCGTTCAACATAAGCTGCGAGCTTGACTCGTGCACCCCGTGGTGGCCTGCCCCCCTCACGAAGAAGTCACGAACAGCCCTCGTGCAACCTAAGATGCGAGCCCGACTCGCGCAACCCGTGAGGGCCTGCCCCCCTCGCGAAGAAGTCGCGAGCATCCATCGCGCAAGCTCAATCGTAGACTAGAGCCACGCAAACAAAGCCGCATGCTAAAGACACGCTAACAAAGCCAAACTAATGTCAAATAAAACAACTGAAATGATCTAGCAAAGGGAAAACAACGCCTAAGGGCGATAACAACAAATGTCGAACAAAAAAGCAATACAACTGGCTAAACAACAAAGTACAAATACACAGCTGCGAAAATAAAAGGCTACTACTCGTCGTCCGAGCCGGAACGCTCGTCTTCAGAAATGTCAGCAAAGATGAGACCAGATGTATCACATCCCAGACTCTTGCTAACTAGGCGAAAAGCCTTCGAGACACCGCGCCGAAGAGCCAGCTCACGAACATTGTCCATCTGGGTCTCCACCTCCTTGGACCAAATCTCGTCGCGAACCTCCTCTGCAATCAAGCTACGGTCTCACATGTAGTCCATCAAGTCCAGGTATTCTGCAAATCTTGCGGCCTTCAGCTCTGACGCATGGTTGTCAGAAGACAGCATCTCTACTTGGGTCTTTTCCGCCCATAGCTGAGTATCGAGTCTGGAGACCTCATCTCGTGTCGCCTGCAACTCGGTCTCCAAGCACAAGGTCTCCTCCTTCGAGTGCTTCAACATCTTAGTGGTCCTCTCCACCATAGTTTTCTCCACCTCTAAAGCCACGCGTGCGTCCTCTAGCTCGGACTTTAGCACCGACACAGTCCGGCAAAACCACGCAACATCCCGATCATGCTCCTATTTTAAGGAGGCAAGCAAGCTCGATGTCAACCGGAGCTTCTCCAGAAAGGCAGGGTACCCATCCTTCAAACTCACATAGTGGTCATTCCAGGTCACCACCATCTGGGCTTGATTCTCTATCTGCATAAAGAAAAGGGAAGAAGTTAGCACCGAATAATGAAGATGACCAAAAAATCTCCACAACAAGCCAAAGCACTTACCGCATCACTCATTGCCCTCAAGGAGGAGGACATATGAGGGGCCACCTCCTCCGAAGACACCTAGGGAACTGGGGACGAAAGTATTTGCACCTCGGGAGTCGACTCGGGACATACGACCGAAGGGGCCGCCGCCACCACAATATCAAAGTCAACTGGAGGGGCCGCCACAGCTTTCCTCCTTCGTCTCCCTTCCTGAGAAGTCCCAACAGTCTGAAATGTGTCCAAAGAGATACCATACCGCAGCAGGCGCTTCTCCTCCACATAGAAAAAATATCAAAGTGTCGGTTGGCTAGTTCACGAGGCTCTGAAAAACCAAGCACCGTAGAGAATTCTTGTTCCTTCCCCCTCAATCGATGGCAGCGGTCCGGTAGCATGTCTTATGCCTCGGGAAGGCCCCAATGAATTCTTAACTTACCCAAACAGAGTGTTCCCGTGTCGACAATCTTTTTGAGCTTCAAACTCCAACCAAATTTTATTGTTACGAACCTCCACCCGTTCGCCGCCATCAGAGAGAATGTCACACCAATCTCGGAATTGGTCCAAGGAAAGCAGTGCACCATGCTCGCGAAAGAATGCAGCTAAGCCCATAATTCAGGCAATTCCAACAGGGACAAATTGTGAAATTGGCACCCCACAGAACTTCAAGATCTCAATCACCTCCTCGCACGGCGGAAAACGGAAGTCGGACCTCATAGAAACCTCGCAAATCGTCAGCCAGTCACAAGGAGGATTCTGAACTCGCTCATCGGCATGTGGGATCCTCACTTCCAAAGTGGCAGGAAGATCATATTTATTCCTCCAAATATGCACACCGTCTTCGGTTAAAGAGGTGCGCAGGCACATCGGACCAGAGGAACGCTTCAAAACCTGCATAACATGAAAATAAATAGGTCAGGACTTGGAGGCGAGCATCCGAGTGCACGCAGCCCAAGCGACACACAGAACAGGATCCGTGCAGCCGGGGCACGCGCGGCGTGCCACGCACGCGAGCGGCCGGGGCGCTCGCGGGCTGGTCGTGCACGGCCCGCCTCGCACGGCCTGGGCACGCGCGACCCACCACGCGCTTGGCCCGGCACGCGTGCGGCCCGCCTGGCGCGCGGCCCGCCTCGCGCGCGGCCCTCCTCGCGCGCGGCCCGCCTCGCACCAAGCCCGCCTCGCACCGCCTGGTCGCACGCGCACAGCTAGCCTTGCTGGGCCCGCCTCGTGCGCGGCCGGTGGCGCGCGCGACCAACCGCTCGCGCGGCCTGCCCTGCGGGTGGCCTAGGCACGCGCAGCCTTGGCGCGCGTGCGGCCCGCCGGCATGCGCGCGAACTGGTCGCGCGTGCGGCCCGCCGGCAAGCGGGCGACCTGGTCGTGCGTAGCCTAGCCACGCCAAGCCTAGGTGCATGTGTGCGGTCGCGCGGCAAGGACGCGTGCAACCGCGTTCGGCGTCTTCACCAGCCGGCTCTTTATTGGCAATTTGCTCCTGTTACCTTGGAAGCACCACCCTTCGCCGCCTCGATCTTCTCGCCGGAGGTGGTCATGACAGCAGGATATGAAGAATAGTGGGAAAATCCTCCTTCTTTCGCTCACTTCGCTCTTGAATAACAAGGATTTGGGGAGCAATTGATGGGTTACACCATCATTTATAGGGCATGCTCCCCCATGATCTCCCCCCTAAAATGGGAGATCATGGGGTTGACTAGTCAACCCCACCTCCCATGATGAGGAGAACACGGTGGGTGGGGCCCACTCCCTCTCTCTCCACTAAAACCACCCCCATGGGGAGGCAACCACCGGTCGGGCACCACCACCGGCCGTCGCCGCCGCCGCTGGCTAGCCGTCGCGGCCGCTGGAGGGCCGCTGTCGGCGGAGTGGTCGTCGTCGGCCAGGCAGCAGCTGCCGGACAGGCCGCGGCACGCCGACGACTAGGCCACTACCACGTCCGCTAGGCAGGCCGTAGCCGGCTAGGCAGCGACCAGGGCGGCGCCAGCCAGGCCGCGGCCGGCCTGGCCGCTCCCGCCAGCCAGGCCGCCGGCCTGACCACGGCCGCCAGCCTGGCCGCTGCCGCCGGCCTGGCCGTGGTCCAGGCCGCCCCTTGGCCGGCTGCCGCCGACGCTTGGCCACACCACCGCCGTGGACGGCCTGCCCACCGTCTGACCATGTTGGGCTTCCCTCGCCGTCCGAACTGGTGGGTAACCACTCACTAACCCACTACGTTGGTGGTGGGGCCCGCCATGATCCTCACCTGGATGCTATAAAAGGTTCCCAGGGGCTCCTCATTGATCATCTTTTGGCTCCTGGTCATCTTCTTCCTCAGGCCAGGGCTCTGCCGGACTCCTCCCTCAGGTCATCCTCCAGCCACATCGAGCCACAGCGAGCCACCACGAACCACCAGTGCACCACCAGCCGGAAAACGCCCAAGTCCCAGATGAAGCAGAGGAGGAAGAAGACGATCCTTGCAAGTAAGCGCGCGGCGGACCCGCAATCCAAGCTACAGAGCACCAGTGCCGCCACTCGAATTCTAGTATCCAAAGCGCTCCCGCGACGCAGCCTGTTGCCCGCGGGGGGGGGGGGGGGGGGGGGGGGGGGGGGGGGGGGGCTGTAGTCATCTTATCTCACCTCAAGTTGTAATGGGAGCGGTCTGTCGCACCGATTCACCAAACGCACTGTAACCGCAAGCAGCTAGTGGATTCTGAGCGGCACAGATATGGTCACGTGGTTTTTTACCCAATTGAGGGGTTTTTCCATGTCATCACATCTTGAGTCGATCTTTCATTTTCTCTGACTGTGTGCGCGCTCGACCGCCCCGCAAGCTATGACGGTCAAATTGAATCTGGTCCGACCGGGATATCGCATTAGCCCGCAACAAGTAGATAATTTTTTAGACATGAAGGTAGTTACTTCAGCATTCTAAGCCAGCTGACATAAATTTACAGCTAAATTATTTACTACGAGGATTATCATTTATGTAGACTTTTTATACTGAATTTAAACAGCTAACTTATACTAAAGCCACAAAACATATAGGTTTATCAAATAATGAAGTTCTGGCAGTCGATTGGCATTCAAACGTAAGAAAAGAAGGGTTAGCTGAGAAATCAACAGAGAGAATTTTAAGAAGATGAAACCACATACCAAGATTAGTCGAAGAATCAGCAGAAGAGAGGTTGGACACGAATTTATCCGCCCGGGCGCGAATTTTTCGCACGGGAGTTATTTTTTCGCCCTGATGTGATTTTTTCGCCCGACGGTGATTTTTTCGCCTGAGAACGATTTTTTTTGCCGCTACACGAATTTTTTGTCCACGAGCGGTTTTTTCGGTTGTACGCGATTTATTTCTACAGAATGCATTTTTTCGCTTTCGTGCAAAAATATCGGGTGCGCTCAAAAATATCGTGTGCGCTCAAAAATATCGCGCCCGAGCAATAATATCACCCCCGGGCGAAAAATACGGGCACGGGGCGAAAATTCGAGCCCGGGCGGAAAATTCGAGCCCCGACGGGAAATTCGCGCCCGGGCGGGAAATACGCGCCCGGGCGGGAAATTCGCGCGCGGGCGGCAAATTCCCGCCCAAGAGGGAAATTGGCGCCCGGGCTGGAAATTTGCGCCCGGGCGGGAAATTGGCGCCCGGGCGAGAAATTGGAGCCCGGGCGGGAAGTTGGCGCCCGGGCGAAACATTCGCGCCCGGGCGAAACATTCGCGCCCGGGCGGAAAATTCGAGGCCCGGCGGATAATTCGCGGCCCGTCGGAAAGTTCGCGCCGCGGCGGAAAGTTCGCGCCCCGGCGGAAAGTTCGCCCCCCGGCGGAAAGTTCGCGCCCCGGCGGAAAGTTCGCGCCCCGGCGAAAAGTTCGCGCCCCGGGAGGAAAGTTCGCGCCCCGGGCGGAAAATGCGCGCCTCGGGCGGAAAATTCGCGCCCGGGATGAACATTCGCACCCGGGCGGAAAATTCGTGCCCGGGCGAAAAAAAAACGCTTCCGTGCAAAAAATCACAACTGGGCGAAATAATCGTGCCCGAGCGAAAAACCGCTCCCTGGCATTTCGTCCGCGTGACAAATTCGATTCGGGGTGAGAAATTTGCACTCAGGTGAAAAAACCACGTCAGGTCGAAAAATCCGCGACCTGGTGAAAAAGCTGCGTCCGGGAGAAAAAACTTCGTCCGGGCGAAATATTTGCGCTAAGGCAAAAAAATCATTGTCGGAAGAAAAAATCACACCCGTCTGAAAAATTCGGACTCAGGCAAAAAAACGTGCCTGAGTGAAAAAATCGCATATGGATAGAAAAAAACGTGTTCAAATGAACGGAATTTTATGAATGAATGAAAATTTAGATAAACACTTATGAAAAAACTATCCAAACACTCTTCTGCTTATTGATCATTATTTTTATAAAATCTATATTCAATCATCAATTTACAATTAGCAGCTTATTCATCATCATAAGTTGTCCCAAACAGTACCTATAGGAGCGCGCTGCCTAAAATCAAACCATTATTAACCTCACCTCTTATTTGCCTTGTTAGACATCAATGTTAACCATAACTCAAAAATTTATCCACAAGTCAATTTTGATTTGCTGCAACTCAATATTAGTGCTCGCCAAGTACAACCCTTGCAGCTTTCATAGACCTCAAACGCCATGCCGCAATGGAGATCTGCCTTCTTGCCAAGCATAGCCCGGAGGAGAATCGCCTTAAAATCTCTCGTGCTGGTACTGGTGTTGTTTGCCCCCTAATCTCCCTACTTTCCCACCTAGATCCTGTGCTTCGGGAGAACGTCTCATGTGTGCTCGTGATATTCTTCTTAATTTGGAAGAGCACTTATCGGATTCCGACATGGTTGTTGTTCTCAAGGTTAGAAACCTTGAAAAATCCATGCTCATTCTGATTTACGTACTTTGTTTTGACGTTTTATCTTTCATTACTTTAGAGCATATTAATAAAGATGATTACATAACACTAAACATTTGCCTCTGCTCAATCTTAATACTGTTCACATTTCAATTTATTTTGAGTACTACTTGTGTTTTTTGTGTAAGTTGTTGTGTAGATGTTAATGAACAAAATAGCTATCTTAAAATTATTTTGTTTCGGGAATTGATCTTCAGAGGAGGAAGAAGAAAGGAATGGTCGGGTTGTGATTAACCACAAAAAATAGATTTTGTGAAAAACTTTAGCTTGAAATATTTTGGCCAAGAGCTAGACAACAAAAATGTAAGGACAATATAGACCTTAATTACTAAAAAGGAAGACTCATACACATAAGAACTAGGAGGTAAAGAGTCGTAAGAAAAATATATATGAAGGGATAATCTATACTTTCAGGGGAAAATGATAAGATAAAAAGAGAAAAGATTGCTTCCCCGAAAATAGAGACAGATGGAGAAAGGATGCCACAAGTTGTCACATTTTTATTTCATCAACCATTTAAGTTGCAAAACATAGCCCGCTCTATAGTAGTATCCATGATCTCATAGGCAATTAATCCAATAAACAATACAAAATAAATATAATGATGAATATCATAATAAACATAATACAATTGTAACGACTCGGGCCCGACTGCACACAAGGGAGACCCAATGGGACCCAGCTGACATTATCGAGTTGTAGCCCCATGCAACCCCCAACCCCTCTCCACGTCTGTTTCTCGGCAGCGGCGAGTTGTTGAGGTCGGGGAATGAACTTGAGACCTCCTTGATAAGGAGCCTTTATGTGTCGCGGCCAAATATACAATAGGTATGAAGTCTAAATCTCCTCTGACTTTAAATCGGTGTGCTAATAGAAGAATAGTAAAATGTTGTGTCCATATAGTGTACAATGTTTATTAATGGGGAATTAGTTGAAATAACAACTTAATACAATTAGTAATAATTAAATTAATGTTAAAAAACAAATAGGTGATTAATTCATAAGAGGAGGACCAGCTACAATTGTTTGAACCAGCGGTTCCCAGTTAAATAAGTCAATGCGCGTGCGTGTCGTGCTTGGGAGAAGCGGTGCTCGATAATAAGAAAGGAAGGAAGCGCGATACACCTTCTTTCTCCCAGTCCCGAGCAAGAACTGTTGCTGCCCGACGGAAAGTCGCACGCCGCCTTAGCCTCCCGAGAGCTCGAATCTCCTCCATTTCTTGTGATTTCGGGTCTGTTTGGGGCAGCTCTGACGGATTGAAACTCTGCTGTCCGGATAGAGCTATTTTGAATTAGATCTCTGGGGAGCAGTTTTGAAAAGCTGCAGAGTGTTTGGGTGTTCTGTGCAGAAGTGCGCTTTGAAGAGCGATTTTCTATTTTTAGCTGTTTGGAGAAACAACTTTTGAAAGCTGTTTTTTTAAAAAAACTAAAATATATAAATATATAAAAATAACTGATAACAGGAGTCTTTTACATAGTTCTAGCAAATAGAAAAAAAAAGTCTTGCAACATCCGGCGACTTCTTTTTCCAATCCTTTCGATCACCTGTTCGAAAATAAATTGATATGAATCAAACTTTTGATATTTTTAACCCTTTAAATTTTTAGTAAGAGATGGATCGAATTTTGACCTGCGTGCACTGTATATCTCTTCGGCAATGTTATCTCGTACTGTAGATGTTGAAACCGGAATCTGGTCTCCTGTGGAGTTCGACCCTCGGGGAAGGGGTGGACTCGCGCCTACTTCACTCCTGCAAGAAAAACAACAAAGAAGACAGGGAGAAACATACCCAAGGGCTTGGCAGGGAGGTCCCACCACATACCCGGAAGATCTCAGAGCGCTTCCCCTCATTAGCCAGGCGCCGAGCTAAGGTACCCTCAGAAAGCTCTTGAAAACTGGAGCAGGGGGCACTGAAAGCGTGCTTCCTGGGGTACCCCTTGGGTCTTATTTATAGTTTTTGGAATCTTAACTGCCAATAACCAAAAGAACTGACCTGAAAATACCAAAAAGCCCTTTGTCGGGTCTGCCAACAGCCAAACTCCGCTGTTCTGAAGAGCTATGTGCAGTCCAACCTAGTCTGCCAACAGCGTGGCTCCGCTGTTCTGAGAAGCTATTCGCACCCATGGGGAATCAGCTCGCCACCAATCCCTTTCCGCGAGAGGCGGACGCGACCTGGCTCTAGCGGCTCGCCTATTCTTCTTGGGCGAACGCGAGCCGGGCCGCCGCGACCAGCCAGTCCTCTGCCGAGGCGGATAGGCGACCAGGTCGCGTATAGGTGACGGACTGGCGGCCACTGTGACCTTCAGAATGGCTCACAGTTCGTCGAGCCCATCTGCGAGTACCGGTTTGACGAATGGGGCCCGCCGCTCCGGTCGACGATTCTTTGAGCGAGCGGGAGGGGTAGGGGAGTCGTTTCGCCTGGCTCGCTCGCATGACTGAGCGAGAGCGGACCAATCCTTATGCCGCATATTTTGTGGGGCCCGTTCGATGAACACGGGGTTGTACACAATCCCCGCTCTTTTTGAGCTTGATAAAGCTCGGAAAGAACCATCCAACCCGCATGTTCGGCGAGTACTGTGCTGAGCTGGCAGGGAATCTTCTGGTGGGGCCCCATCACTCAGCTATAAATATACCACTAAGACCAGGGGGCTCCCCAGACCATTTCGTTTTTCAAGCGGACTGACGCTTCCCGATGCCGGTCAGCGAAGAGGTACGAGCCCGCCTGGCGGCCGCGGGCCTTTTTACTCGGAAGGAGGCCCGCGAGGCCGCCCCTTGGTTAGCGCGTGGGTCTCCCGGCCCTCTCTTTAGGCCGTTAAAGGGAAAGATTATGAGGCGCTCCCCGGCAAATAACTTCCCGGGTTCTGGTTCGGCGACTGGCGTCGAGGTCGCTTCTGAGGTACGCGACCTTCCTTCTCGTCTTGTTGTTACATTTCTGATCCTTTATCTTGCAGGCACTGCCTCGTGAAGACGAGGGGGACGGGGGGGGGGGGGGGGGGGAGGTAGGATCGCCCCCCTCCCTTGTCGTCTGAGAGGGCTGCTAGTCCCTAAGGTCTGGACCGCCCACCCCCGAATACCTCTCGCTCGCCAGTTCCGCACAGATTGGGGAAATCTCTTGCGGCCTTCGGGGGAGAGCCCTTTCAGGGTCGGCCGGGCTCCTCTCGTCCTTCCATCGGTATGGACGACGTGCCAACCCCTGGTAAGATCGTGCTCAGCGCTCGCCTTGTTCTCGCTCGTTCCTTCTGAATTGCCCTTTTGCAGGCTTCAACATGATCTCCTCCGAAACGGAGATGAGTGAAGGGTACTCGCCTCCGCCTGACGTGGAGAGTGTTTCAGATTACCTGGGTGACCCAACTGATGCAGTGGGGATGAAGAGGCAGGTGACGCGGCTGTTCCAGAAACATACTCTACTGCTTCAGGAGCTCGTGAAGAGGGTCGACCAAGACAAGGCCGACATCGAGGCTCGGCTCGTGGCCCTGGAGGGGGCCCCGCGCGCAGCAGGATATGGCGAGGTCACTTCGCCTGGCGTGCATGTTGGAACCGGAACCCGGCCTCCTGTGGAGCTCGCCCTTGGGGAAAGCGGTGGTCTCGGGCCTACTTCGCTCCTGCAAGAAAAATAACAGAAAGCAAGGAGAAAACAGACCCAAGGGCTCGGCAGGGAGGTCCCACCACAAACCCGGAAGATCTCAGAGCGCTTCCCGTCCTTAGCCTGAAGCCGAGCTAAGGTACCCTCAGAAAGCACTTGAACATTTTGGGGAGAAAAGCACATGGGAGAACCTCCTTTCTGGGGTACCCCTTGGGTCCTATTTATAGCATTTGAAATCCGGACTGCCAATAACCAAAATAATTGACCTGAAATTACCAGAAAACCCTTGGCTGGGTCTGCCAACAGCCAAACTCCGCTGTTTTGAAGGGCTATGGGCAGACCAGCAGGGGTAAAAAAGTAAAAAGTACCTCTGACACCCAGGCGAGCTGGGAGCTCTGGTCACCTCGGCATGCTCTGCTCGCCTACTGCTGCCGAGCTCCACCGCGAGGGTGCGAGCTGCAGCTCGTTCGGCGAATGCTGAGCTCGGGGTCGCCGATCGTCGATCTCCGCTCGACGGATGCCGAGCTCAGGCTCTGTTGGAACACCCTATTACTAATTTGGGTCAGGATCACTATGTCTCTAGGAATCTGTGTTTTGACCTTCTGTATAGCTGAATAGGTCAATTAACATTGAGTCTAAGGGTTAGAAGTCTAGGATTGGAAGCTGCCCTGAAGACCCAAGTTTTTCTGGAGACTAAGTCCAAATCGTCGAGCTCAGCACGACGTTTCGTCGAACTCCGGTCGACGATCGTCTAGCTCAACTATTGACAGATCGTCGAGCTCTGGTCGACGATCGCTGAGCTCAAACCTCATAATATCGTCGAGCTCTGGTCGACGATCGCTGAGCTCAACTTCTCAATATCGTCGAACTCCATTCGACGATCGCTGAGCTCAGGTCGACGATTTTGACTCTGTACTGGATCCTTATCTCTGAGCTCAGTTCAACGATCTTTGAGCTCAGATCGACGATTTCTTTGCTGCTTGCATTTTCCAATTCGCTGAGCTCAGCTCGACGATAGCAGAGCTCAGTTCGACGATTTCAGTTATCTTTCAGAATTCAAATTCAAATCAGATAGAAGTTATTCTGCATTTAATTCAGAAGATCTGCCAGCCGTTTTCATTTACTTCTGGAGCAAGTTTCAAGGGATTTTTCAAGGAACAAATCAATGGACTTTCCTTCAGAACATATTATGCAATTAAGGCTGTAATTAATTCAGACCAACGGCTATCTTTGACAGAGTAATATTCTATTCAGACTCAGAGAATAAAAGAGAGAATGTTTTTGAATCAAAAATAGAAGAACAATAAGAATAGAGATTGACAAGTACAGGACACCTCTCAATATACAGAGACTCTGAAAAATATTCTGTCAACAAGAATTCAGAAGAACACTCATCAAGAGATCAAACTTTCAAACATTCTTCAGATCTCTTCAGCTCTCAAGTGTTCAAGGCCAACATCATTTCAAGACTCCAGACAATCAACATTTCAGCTTGCTGAAATCATCTTCTGCTGGAGATCTATTTTTGAAGGCCTATCACCCTCAGCAAAGCTCATCTTCCTGAAGATCAAGGACTCAGGGGGAGCTTTGAAATCAATCCACTTAGTCTTCTCAGTTGATTGAGAAAGAGAAGACTGCCATAACTCTCTCAACCCCCTCTCTGTAAAGGGTTTTTCAAACTCCCTTCAAAAGTTTGAATCTGGTTTTTGAGCACCTTGTCAAAAGCTCATTGGTGGCAAGACACCTGATCAAAAAATCTGATTTGGTTTTTGAGCACCTTATCAAAAGCTCATTGGTGCCCAGGACACCTGATCAACTCATCCTGCAGTGGATTCCTACCTAGGGTGGTAGAAGAGTGGATGTACCCAAGTTTGGGGAACCACTATATTTCCTTGTGTCATCTGGTTCTGCATGTTTTCTTTTTGTTTCTGGCCTAGATTTTCTTGTGCTTAGTTTCTGCATAGCTTAGTTCTGTGATTAGTTTTATTTCTGCTTCCCTGCTTACACTCATTACAACAATTGTTGTAAAGCTTTGCAAAAGTTTTTCTTTGTGTTTTAAAAGCACCATATACTCTATTCACCCCCCCTCTAGAGTATATCAGATCTAGTTTCCCCTTTCAGGCTCGCCCCCTGTTGCTGCCGAGCTTGCCTGCTGTTCTCTGCCTGATCGGCTTGGCCCCTGGTGATCTTGCTCGCCGAACACGGGGTTGTACACAATCCCCGCTCTTTTCGAGCTTGTCAAAGCTCGGGAAGAAACATCCAACCTGAAGTGTGCGGCGAGCACTGGCTGGCGAGTTGGAGGGAATCTTCTGGTGGGGGCCACCTGCGGCTATATATATGTGCACCTCCTCAGCCGCCTGGCTCTTGGCATTCATGTTGCCTTGCCAAGATGCCACTTCCTAAGGAGATCCAAGAGCGCATAGACCGAGCTCGCCTGGCCTTCGACGCTCGCGTTGCCGCTCTGACAGCAGTCCCCGCGAAAGCTCCCCAAATTGATTCTGCCGAGCCGAGCTCCAAGAGGACGAAGCCATTCCCCGAGGCAGCCGAGCCCATTTTCCACGACCTGAGGGCCACCCTGGCTCGCGAGACCGGCTCCTCTACATGAAACATCCTGGAGAAGGATAGGGAGGTCGTCGTAGTCGGCGACGATCAGGACGGCCGACCAGATGGCGAGGGCGCCGTGCCGCGGGTCCCCACGCCGCGAGGCGAGGCCACGCTCGCTACCTCGCGATTCTCGGCACCGGACAGCCATCCCCGGGATCCGCCGCTCCTCTTCGGGATCCTGCCTGAATGCTCGCAGAGGCTAACTTCACCAGCGGGCTCCCCTCCTCGGCAAATTGACGCGGCCGCGGGCAAGGTCTGGGGTCCATTCCCACCCCGGGCTTCGAGCTCATATCGCCGGGGGCTCGCGGCCCAGGTCGCAGGAAGGACCTGAGGTTCGTCCCTCCCCGTCTCTCCTTTGAGCCGCCGAGCTCTTCAGGTCAGCCTCTCTCAACCCTGTGCTTCACAAGTTTTTGCTCTTTGTTGATATCTGCCTTTACAGCCCTTCCCAGCCGATCGGCTGCCGAGGAGTCCTCGCGGGCAGCCCACTACTCTCCCCTCCCATCCCCGAGCTCGATGGACTCTTACCTGGGTCCAGAGGTGGATCAAGGTGAGCTGACGAGGAGGGAGGTCAAGCTCCTCAAGAAGCTGGTGCGTGGACTGCGCGAGGTGCAGGGGGTCAACGAGACGCTACGGCGCGACTACGCGTGTCTTGCTGAGGAGGTGCGCCTCGGCCAAGCTGGCGTGTTGATGTCCCCCTCCCGTCTCCTGGACGAGATAGACGACGGTCTCTTGGTCGCGCAAAGGAATTCTGGAAGGATCCGCGAGCTGCTCCGAGCGCGGCAGCCTGGGGGGCGGGGGTCGCGAGGCCGGGGTAGGTAAGTCTGCGGGCTCCTCTGCCGAGCTGACTGGCGCTCGCATCCCGATGCCCTCCCTACTCGCGCGCCCTGCTTTAAATTCCGAACTTTTTTGCTTCTGTGACAAATAATTCTTAGAACGTTCTTAATTATGTTACTTAAATAAAAAGCTGCAATGTTTTGACTTAGACTTGGTTGGGATGCGTCGGAAGTCGGCGAGCTGGGGTGGCGAGCTGGGGTGGCGAGCTGCGCCGATGGGACAGCCTGCCTCAGATTTCTTTTCCTATAAATAGCCCCCCCCCCCCTCACCTACCCCCGTACTGCCTTTATTGCTTTGCTTCCCTCTGTGCTTTCTTCTTTCCCTGCTCGCGTCGTGCTTTTCCTCTGCGATCATGGGCAAGACCAATCCGGATGCCGACGGCCGCTCCAAGTGTGCGCAACACTTCGCAGACTATTGTTTCTTCGACGGCCACACCAGCGAGGAGGAGCTCGTAGAGTTCGTGGCCGCTTACGTGCCGCCGGGCTTTGAGGCACGCAGGTCGGGGCCGGGCGAGGCCATCAACACGTTCTACGAGAACGAGCTCGCCTTCCCCATCTCGCACTTCGAGGTGGGGCTGCGGCTTCCCTTGTGGCCGGAGATCCGGCAGATCCTGAAGTACTACGGGGTCGTCCCCGCGAAACTGAACTCCAACGCCATCGCTTTGATGGTGGCGTTCACGAGTTACCTTCGGCGGGAGAGGATCGAGTTTAACCTGACTATATTCATGAAGCTCTTCTCCTATAAGGCGACGACGGACGGGGTCGCCTACTTCGGCGGCTCCTTGATCAAGGTTTGCGAGATCGCGAACAAGCACCATACTTGGATGACCAAGATCTCCTTCATCAAGGGCGATCTCGGCAACATCCCCTACTCGCCGCAACAAAAAGGCGAGGAGGTGTACCGCCCGCCGGCCGTGTCCGACAACGACGCCGAGCTCCACAAATTCTTCCTCCACAAAGATTTCGAGGTCGCCTTCCTGCGGAGGGGCCTCGACGCGCTTCCCCCGGTTCTGCCCGGCGAAGGTATACTCTCCTCATCTTGCCGAGCTCGACTACCTGCCGAACTCGTCACATCATCATATCTGAATTCCTAACCTTTCCAAGTGTTTTCCTGCAGGGGAGCGAATAATCCCCGCGAACCCGCCGTTCGCGGACCCGGGGCTCGATACTGACCCTCTCGCTCGCGAGAGGGTGGCGGCGGCGGCCTGCCGAGAAGAGGTGTCCCTATCGCAGCCCTCCTCCAGCAAGAGGCGAGCTGAGGATGCGGGGTTGAACCCGCCATCCGGCCACCGTCAGATAAAGAAGATGCGGAGAGCCCTGCTGGCCCCGCGGAAGCAACAACAACAACAACATCAGCCCAGCCCCAAGTACATCAGCTCATCGGAGACTCCTCCCGACGCGTCGCCGGAGAGCCCGCTGAAGGAGACAACCAGCAAGGGCCGAAAGGGTGGCGAGGGCCCTTCTTCCTCGGCTGCGATCTCCCCTCCTCCCTCGGCGAAGAGGGCTGCCAGCGAGCGCGCGCCGCCGAAGCAGCACCCCCTCTTCAACTTCGGCGCACGCTGGAAGGATTCCGCGGGCGAGCCCATGCTGTAGTGGGACGAGCTCGCTCATCGAGTCTCCGTCTCCACTCTGCACCCGTCCTGGCACGACCGCGAGCCTGCCACCGGTCACGCCTATGCCCTCGGCTTCGGCCTTTATGGCCGGGAGGATGCCGAGGCCTACAAGAGGACGACCCTCCGGCAGCTCGGCCATGAGGGTCTGCAGTCCCACCTGCGGACCCTGGAGCTACACCACATGCTGGCGCGCCGCAGCTTCGCCCTCATCCACCAGCTCAAAAAGGCCGAGCAGGCTCGCGACCTCGCCAAGGACCAGGTCGCCGATCAGGCAAGGCGGCTCGGCATTGCGGAGGGTCTTCTCGCCCAAGCCGCTGGCGGGTTGGTAAGTGTTACGCACTGCTCCTCTCTTTTACTTGGGAAATTTTGTACTACTGCTAAATACCCCCCTTTTTCTTTTGTTCAGGATGCCAAGGCGGCGGGCGAGCTCCAGGCTCGCAACACTGAGCTGGGGGAGGAGGTCAGCCAACTGCGCGCACGCCTTGGCGAGCTGGAGGGCGCGAACGCGAAGCTGAAGGGGGAGAACCAGCACCTCCTCGGCGAGGTGCGTCGCCAGGCGGAGATCTTCTTCCCGTCCCACGACATCGATCCCACACTCCCCTATAAGAGCCCACGTATCTTTGGCGAGGCCGACCTCGTCGAGATACTGCGGGTCAACTCAATCCAGACCGCCGAGTGCACCCTCCAGATGATGAAGGACTCTGGGGTGCTTGTGGAAGGGTGCGAGGGGATCTCGGCTCGGGACCTGATGCCGAGTCTGTTTTTGGTGACGCCACCCAACGAGAAGGAAGATAGCCTGGACGCCATGTTCGGGAAGAGCTTCCAGGATCCTTCGGGCGACGGCGAGGACCAGTCTGGCGGAGGGGACGAGGCCAGCGGATAGCCTTGTATTTTCTTCTTTTTCTTTTTTGACTACTCGCCGAGGCGAGCTCAATGTAATCTTTGTAAATAATGAATGAAAGTTTTTTGATCATACCGGTGTCATTTACTTCCTTACTATGCTTGTTGTGCTCTGAATGTATGAGAGTGCCCCCCCCCCCCCCCCGCCTTCACCGAGACAGGTTCCGCTAGTAGTGATTATGAGAGCACGCCCGCGAGTGAGACGCGCTTTGAGTGTTCGCCGAGCCCCAAGCGATTGCGGGGCGAGTTGCTCGTCGCCCTTATCACGCCACCATTACTCGCGCGCGAGCCATCCAGGTTGGGCCCGTCAAAGAAGAAATTTTTTAAGTGTAATGGGCCAAGGGGGTGAGGTGCCCCGGTCTGGCCTGTCTTCCTTTGGCGAGGCCCGGGCTTGCGGCCTAGTCGCCAATGCCGAGCCGGGAATGACGAGCCCGAACTCGCCCATGCAGAGCCCTCCAGCCCGGCTTGCCTTTTTGATTATGCCGAGCTGAGTTTGCCGAGCCCGAGCTCGCCCTGACAGAACCTTTCCCCTTTGCTCCCTGCCACAGACTTTGACCTTCACCTGACGACTTCAAGGCCGACACCATCGAGTGACTTCCAGCCCTGACAGCTAGGTGAGAGCCTGACAGCGGGATCTGCTCGGGGTCTGCTACTACCACCATCGAGTGACTTCCAGCCCTGCCAGCTAGGTGAGAGCCTGACAGCGGGATCTGCTCGAGGCCAAGGATGACATTGAGTGACTTCTAGCCCTGCCAGCTAGGTGAGAGCCTGACAGCGGGATCTGCTCGGGGTCCGCTACTACCACCATCGAGTAACTTCCAGCCCTGCCAGCTAGGTGAGAGCCTGATAGCGGGATCTGCTCGAGGCCAAGGATGCCACCGAGTGACTTCCAGCCTTGCCAGCTAGGTGAGAGCCTGACAGCGGGATCTGCTCGGGGTCTGTTACTACCACCATCGAGTGACTTCCAGCCCTGCCAGCTAGGTGAGAGCCTGACAGCGGGATCTGCTCGAGGCCAAGTATGACACCGAGTGACTTCCAGCCCTGCCAGGTAGGTGAGAGCCTGACAGCGGGATCTGCTCGGGGTCCGCTACTACCACCATCGAGTGACTTCCAGCCCTGCCAGCTAGGTGAGAGCCTGACAGCAGGATCTGCTCGAGGCCAAGGATGACACCGAGTGACTTCCAGCCCTGCCAGCTAGGTGAGAGCCTGACAGCGGGATCTGCTCGGGGTCCGCTACTACCACCATCGAGTGACTTCCAGCCCTGCCAGCTAGGTGAGAGCCTGACAGCAGGATCTGCTCGAGGCCAAGGATGACACCGAGTGACTTCCAGCCCTGCCAGCTAGGTGAGAGTGATTGATATTTTCTCGCATCAAGTCCGAAAACTTAATGCGGTTAAAACTCCAAAAGGATTACGGTTCACGGGCGACCCGGGCGGTTTTATTTAAGTAAAACGGAAGTGGTTTTTTATTTAGAAAATGGGGCGCGCGTATTTATTTATTTTGGATATAAAAGGTTGTGATCGAGTTTTAACGAAAGGAGGCAAGTGCACCTATCGTGAGTAGTACAGGATATTCCGGGTGGAATATCGAGGTCGTATTGTTCTCGGGGACTGTTCGATTATTTCTACTCTTCCTTGGAGGGGACTATTATTTTACCGATAATTATCTTGTCGGGATATTTTATATAATTATAAAAATACAGAAAATGGCAGAAAGAAAATGAAAGCATGAAGGTGGTGCCGATGAAGAGCTTAGCTCGAGGGCACCAAAAATACATTGAACTAAAATAAACTTTGAATAAAAAGAGCTCTTAAGTTTCTAATTAATTAGGGCGGAGACTTGGCCGTGGAGGTTCCACTAGAATGAGCTCACCTAGCTATAGGGCTATCGCTCACCTGAACGCTAAGACTATTCGACCGGGCTCTCATCCGACGAAGGATTCCTCTTAACGCCTGCATTATGCTAAGAACCCCGCTATTGGGTGGGAAACCCAATCCGGTAGAGTTGGCGCGCCTCCTATCTCGAGGGTGAGTGTAGAACTCCATTTACCAAGGGGTAATCGGTCCATATGCACGGCCTCTCGGCTAGCTAACATATGGACAACGGAAATAGAGCCCACACATCGATTATGTGGTCCTACGCGTCGTAAACCCACGACAAACCTTAAGTGATTTTTAATTAAATAGAAAAATAAGACCTTCAATTATTTAAAGGAATATTTTCTGTCCCAATGCTCTTCGATACTGAGGGCTAAGAACGTTAGCCACTCATCGGAATGGGGACGGCAGCGATTGAAAGCAATAAAATTAAAGCAGTAAAATAAAGCAGAAAAATGAAGGCAGTAAATTGCAAGTACTACTCAAACGAGTATGACTAAAATGAAAGCAGAAAAATTGCAAGTCCTACTCAAACGAGTAGGACTGAAATGAAAGCAGTAAAGGTGCAAGTCCCAGCGCAAATGCGTGGGCGGGAAAAAGAAAGCAAGTCCTACTCAAATGAGTAGGAGAAAAATAAATGCATTTACAGGGCTTTCTAAAATATTTACAACAAAATAAAGTCCGGCCAATCTAGCCCCCTCCCCAGCCGGCTACCACCCCCACCACCTTCGTTGAGTGGTGGCTATCGCCGGGCGGTGGCACGACCGTCGGTGAGGTGTTTTCTGGCGATCCCGAGAGGAAGCCCAGAACTAGTTTTCCATGGAAATTTCAAAATGGATTCGACTCGATTGAGGTTGAATTCAATCCCTATTGATCTAGAAAGCTAGCAAAAGGGGAGAGGGGGAGAAAGATGCGTGATTCCGTGCTTGAAGGCGGCTATTCTGACGGGCGGCAATGGATTTTGGCGTCTTCCGGCGAACCTCTCCCGATCTCAATTCTCCACCAAAAGCTTCGATCCAAGAGTCGATTTCAACTGCTTGAGGGCTTCTGAAGGTGATGAAAGTGTCGAATTGAGCTTTGGAGGCCTCTATATAGGATATCCATGAATGGGTGGTGGTAGGCCATGGCCATTAATGGCCCTCCTTGATGGTGGCCGACCTTGAACTGTTGGAAACTCCTCTTCATCATGGGAGATGAAAGGAGGGGTTAGGGAAGGAGAAGGGAGTGTCACTTGACCTCTCTCCATTATTCCCCTTCTCCAAATGAAACTTTCCCCTTAATTACCTCCATTAAACCCTAATTAAGTAAACTAATTCAGATTAAATAAATTTGATAAACTTATTGGGCCTTAGGTTGGGCCTTGGGCAAGGCCTTAGCCCAGTTGAATTGACTTGGTCTCTCATTTAGTCTTTAGAGGTTAATTTAACCATGGTTGACCTTAGAGTTGACTTTGGTCAACTTGATAGGTTGACTTCTCCAAGGGGTGTGCCTTGTGTCCCTTGCCACCACCCAATGTTGATTGGGTCATGGTGATGCCCCAATTGGGTCCACTTTGCCAAATAGCGTGATTTTGACCTAAATATAGCCAAGTTTGACTTTGGTCAAAATGGTCAACTTGGTGACCCCATGATGGGGATTTTGGGTCCACTTGGCCCCTAATGACATTACATGGTAGGGGTGGGGTCAACTTTAGGTTTTGAGGCCAACATGACCTCTTAGGGGAAGGTTTGACCTATATTGACCTAAGGTTAACTTTGGTCAACTCAGCCCACTATATTGACCTAGCCTTGAGTACATCGCTCAGTTGCCTCTATCTTAGGGTTAGGGAAGTGTTAGTGAGCCTATCTTGAGGTGGTGAGTTCATGTGAGTGTGAATTTACGTAGGTTTACTCGTACATATTGGGAGTGCACTTAGTCATTTCCCTAAGCTCAAGCTGAGCTAGGGGAACACTAGGGAATCCAAGCACCACTCAAGCCCTAAACCTAACTTTATGGGGTCTGGAAGTGTGGGGGATGTTACACACCATTACTCCCGCTACTTAGTTTGTCCGCAAACTAAAGCTCGAGTGGGGTGACCCAATGTTTTGTGGACTTCTTTATCTTATGATCGTTATTCAAGTGATACCAGTTGTAAAATCCCTCCTTCCGGTAATTGAGCATGGCCGAGAAGAGATTTTAAGACCAGGATTTTCGCCTTACAATGACACTAACTTACGAGTTAGCTGCCACCGCAAGACGGCGACCCTACCGGCCGGTATGATCATACACATGGACAACGAGAAAAGAAGTAATAAAAATTAGTCCACAATATAATAATATAGATATATAAATATTAAATGAAAGGAAAGGTCCATAATGAGATAACAATCGAGGAGAGTAATATGGTTTATGCCTAGTACATAACCATAACACAAAATTCTCTCTCGCACTCTCTCAACTACATGCGGAAGCTAAACAAAATCCTTATCAACCTGTCGCCGGATAGTAGTAAAAGTGCGCGGTAACTGCTCCTCCAATCCTGGTAACTCAATCTCTGGCTCCACCGGGCCGAACAGGTGCAGCATTTCCATGCGTCCCTAAAATGATATGGTCCACCGACCATTTGTCAAAAGACTAAGCCATTATCATCATTGCCTCATCCCAGCAACTCCTAGGCACCGCGCGGGAGGAAGGAAGTGGAAGACAACAAAGCAGAATGACAAAAGCAGGTGACATGACACTATCTAACAGTTTATATATAATTCTAGCAGTTCTATACCATTATGAGCAGCAACAAAATGTAGTAGTAATGAGCAGTAACAATGAAGAGTACAAAAGCAGTAAGGAAGAGCTGTATAAATCTTAGGAAAGAAAAAACAGCTACTCTACCATTATAGAGGCATACCTTAACTTATATGAATGCCCATAAAAACTTATTAGTTAAGGTTTCCAGTTAACTCATCCTATAAAAGAGTCCATAGGAATTTATATTATGAGGGTCTAGAAACATAAGCTAAACTATACTATCTACATATGACATGTTATACGTCGTAATGCAATGATTATAATGCAACTCACCCACCCGACTTTGTGTGCACATACATTTCAAACATTCCCCACTTTTTGGAGGTAGCTAGCCTCTCAAGTACAACCATCGTGGCTCACGATGGCAGTGGAGCAGGTATCTCCACTCCTATGCGAGTATGCAAACTACTAGGCCTAGACCTTGTATACGCCTTAATACTATGAACACAACATCAGAGCCCTCGCGTACTCTTAGTGACAACAACCATACTTTATGGTCGGGTGTGTGTTTAGGGGGTAAGTCCTCCAGTCCTTACTATAAACATCCTACAAGCCCCTTCAAAGACTTGCACACCTCATTAGAGCCATCGTACTTCCATCGATGTGTCGAATGGACCAGTACCGAATGACCCGCCACAACAAGCACAAAGTAGGTATGAAAGTACATACCCGAGCCTCCAGCTCGCTGGACCATCCCATCCTCAAGACTTATACGTCACCGAGCCTTCAGCTCGCAGGGCTAACAAGTCCTTAATTTATCTCTTCCCCGAGCCTCAAGCACGCAGGACTAACGAGTCCTGATTCACTCCAACCCATACACGAGTGAGATTGATAAGTTATCCCATCAACCTATTAGACTACTCTTGTCTAACTTTTAATTGTACATAGCAATTTAAGGTTGATATTGGACTTTCCGTGGTCTACTCGGTGAAGGACTCGCAGCAGTACTAGGAACTATAAAAAGATTAACCCCATCATTCACTTTCTCAATATATTTAGTTTTGTTAGTGACTACCCTTTATCAATCCCTCTTGCATAGTTACTCTTAGAAAGTTTATAGCGATTTGTGTTTTATATAGTGTACGACAAATCTTCTATTGTTCCCGAACTTAACTACGCCCTTACGGTCCATGTACAACTAACACCACCTCTTGGTAAATCTCTTAGGACTCCAAGCAACATCACATCAAGGTCCTAAGTATACCCCATCTTGACAAGATCCAATTTGTATCGCATCTAATCATCGCCACTTGACTTTACTATATGCAGCCTAAATGATCGATATGAGTCTAAGGGTTGTACCTACTTAACAGTTTATCCAAAGGACATACGATTAATTATAGTAGTCTGAATACTTAGTTAAGACGAAGTTCCAAAGTTTCACAATTTTTTAAATTAAATTGACCATAATTGAATTTTCCTAAAATATAAGTCACTAGTGGATTAGAACATGAAGTATCACTTCCAACGGTCCCAACAGTACCATGTAATTGCCACAAGATCCTAAAGATAAATAAAAGGTTTGGACCAAATTTCATATCATTCCAACAATATTTGAGATTTAATTTCTAATTACAAAAATCTGATCAACTAAGTCATGTTACACATGAAGTACTATAAATATTCATCAAATAATTTCAGAAAAATTACTGAATATTAAAAATGATAAATAATTATTTATTCCAGAAATGCATAATTTTATAACTCAATTTGAGCACAATTATCTCAATTATATAGAAGGGGCAAAAGGGTAATTTTAACTACAACCCTAAGATTCTGACTTCCAAAAATTCCAATTAATATATCTAGTGTGTATCATACTAAATTATTGCAAATTGGAAAGATTTCATAAATTTTGCAACTATTTTAGTCACCATAATATCATTAATACACATGCATAACAAAATATTTATTAATTCATTTGCCAATCAAATCAACTCCAAATATTTCAAAACTTCATGAGGAGATGTACTTTCACTAAATAAGTGCATTTAAAATTTCACTAAAATTTACCAAGTAAATCTTGCTAAATTCACAAGATACACCTTTTGGCTAAATGCACACCATATACCACAAGCCATAGCCTCATTCATTGGAATACACCCATATTCAGAGCTCCAAATGATTTGAAATTTTTAAAAGGGCTTTATAATGCCCTATTGAGACTCTCACCAAAATTTGGTGTTATTGTAATTATTTTTCACCAAAATATTTCACTTTTATGAAAAATCACATTTTACTTAAACTTATAGGAAATTTTGTCCAAAATTCTCATTTTTAGGCTGTAGGTGTATCTAGTGTATATTATTACATGACCAAAATTTCAGGACCATAAATTTAAAATTTTAAAAGTTATTTAAGAAATATGGGTTGTCCCCTCCTAAGGACCATGTACAACCTCATATCCGGCGAGTGGGGATCGACAGGAACCAGATCTGCCAAGTCATCTTGTTCAAGTCCCAAGCGAGCCCGACCCCTGGTGTTGAGACCACTCGACGCTTCTCGCTGGCGTAGACTCCACTCGACTCCTTCCGTCTCAGTATTGAGTGGGACTTGCTCACTCAATGCCTCTTTCTTGGCATCGAATGAGATCTTTGCATCCCCACCTGCTCTCCTAGGTGGGGTGGAGTGGAAGAGGGGCAAGTGGAGCAGCCAGCTCGCACTCACCCATTGCTCTTTGCAGGAAGTTGGCAAGTGGGGGAAGGTTTGGCCCGCACTCGCCCAGGGGCTTAGGGAGGCGGCGAGTGCCAGCACCATCGAGCACTCACCACCCCATGCAAGTGGAGGTTTTCAAGGGCCACTCGCCCAGTGTTGTGTGATATATTTTTACCATTTTCCCCATCTAGTCTACCCATAGCCTTTTAGAACAGCAGAGGTTGGCTGTTGGCAGGCCATTTTCAGAAAACTATAAATAGACCCAAGGGGGTACCTCAGAAGGCATTCTTTCTGGTGCCCTGGTCTTCTTGTGCCTTTTGAGGTATCCTTAGCTCAGCACTTGGCTAAGGAGGGGAAGCACTCTAAGATCTTTCGGGTGTGTGGTGGGACCTTCATGTTAGAGCCTTTAGTCTGTTTCTTATTCTAAGTCTCTAGTTGTTTGAGTTTGTGAGGGAGAAGTAAGTGCGAGATCACCCCTTCCCCAAGGGTTCAAAATCAACAAGAAGCCGGTTTTCGGTTTCAACATTTTGGTGCAGTGAGCGTGGAGAGTGATCAACACCGAAAATCTTTAGTGAGCTCAATGACTGAAGGAGAAGGACAAGGTTCGGGCAGGGCCGACTCGCCACCCTCGGGATGTTCGAGGATTTCCGTCAGGAGGTGCTTAGCCTCGTCAAGTTCGCACTCGGCACATGCGCCGAGTGATCGACACCAGTAGTCCTAGTTGTCGCGGCCCCAAACCTGGTCGGGAACACCACCGATAGGAGACCTGGGAAGGAGGTAGCTGGGGAGGGGAGGGAGCGAGATCTTTAGGGGTGAGTGTTGTTCCTAGCTCGGCGAGTGGAGACCGGATCAACAAGATGGGTGTGAGAGATCCCCCGGCTCGCCCAGTAGTGGAGGCATCCCTTTCAGCGAGTTGGTCTCATCTGCCCCAGTTCCAGATGGGTTTCATGAGCTGAAGATGTCCTACTATACCGGGAAGGATGATCCAGTTCAACACATCCAGTGGTTTGAGGATGTGGTTTCGATCCGACAGATGTCAGATGCGTTCAAGTACAGGCTCTTCGCCATCACCCTCAAGGAGAAGGCAGGAGATTTGTTCCAACAGTTGCCGGCCAGTTCCATCTACTGTTTCAAGGACCTACATTAGGGGTTCATGCTGAGGTTCACGACTTCAAAGAAGAGGAAAAAGGAGTCTGAGTCCCTATTCCACATCAAGCAGGGGGTGAACGAGACCCTAGGGAGCCATGTGGACCAGTTCTAAGAGGAGGTCCTTCAGGTCCAGGAGATGCCAGGGTGTGCGAACAGAAATAAACAAACCTGAAATTTGAGTAACAAAACTTTTATTATCCAAAATGGTGTGTATTACAAAGATATAACCTCCTTTTTATAGAATGGAGGAGATGAGAGATATTACAAATAAGCAATGTGGGACTAAAAAATTACAAGTACATGAGGCTTTATAAATAAACAAATCGAACAAGTCGCGCAGTTAGATGGATAGGTTAACCGCTCGACAACCACCAGAAGGAGAGAACAAGCCGCCACAGGAGACTGCTAGACCACCAGTCTCCAAGTTGCCTAAGACAAACCGCTAGACCACTCGGATACCAAACAACAACAGTCCGGCAGATAAGCCGTTGAGATAAACCGCCAGACCGCCTGGTCTCCAAACTGCAACAGACCGCCCGACCTCCATACTGTAACACCCCCCTCAAGTTGGAGCATAGATATCAATCATGCCCAGCTTGTCGCAAATGTGGAAAAAGGAAGCAGACACCAGCTTGGTGAAGATATCTGCCAACTTGTTATCAGAAGTGACGAACATAGTACAAATCTGTTTCTTCAAGATCTCTTCCCGAATAAAATGGCAGTCGACTTCTATGTGTTTCATTCTCTTATGAAAGACCAGATTTTTGGAGATGTATATTGCAGTCTTGTTGTCGCAGAACATAGGAAGAGGATAGTAATAGACCTCTCCTTAGTCAAGCATGAGAGCTCGTAACCATTTCAACTCACATGTGGTTGGCGCCATACTATTATATTCCGCTTCAGCACTATACGTAGAGACCATAGACTGTTTCTTGCTCTTGCAGCTCACAAGATTTCCTCCAACAAATGTACAAAAGCTCGATGTTGACTTGCGGTCTCCTTTGTCATCAGCATAGCTCGAATCATAGTATACTTCAACCCTCAAGTGACCATTCTTCTGAAAAAGAATTCCTTCCCCTGGCGCTACATTAACATACTCCAATATCCTTAGGGTAGGCTGTAGATGACACTCTCTAGGAGCTTGCATGAATTGGCTCACCTTGCCTACAACATAGGAGATGTCGGGTATGGTTACGGTGAGATAAATGACTTTGCCAACCAGATGCTGCTACCTCGTAAGATCGGATAGAAGAGGCGAGTCATCTATCCCAGTTTTGTCTTCTCTAGCAGCCATGGGACATCGGGCATGTTTAGCCATAGTCAACCCTGCCTCTTTTAGAAGTTCAAGAGCATACTTCTGTTGGGAAAGGACCATGGAGTTGGGCTTCCTACAGATTTAATTTCCTAGAAAGTATTTTAGGGAGCCCATATCCTCTGTGACCAAGTGTTGACGGAGGTGTTCCTTTGTCAAAGCTACCCTAGCCTGGTCATTGCCAGTAAGAAGAATGTCATCCACGTATACAGCCAGAACCACCAAACCCGTGGAGGTTTTGCGAATGAATAAGGTGTGATCGACAGAACTTCTTGCAAAACTGTTGAATTATTAGACCGGGCGGCCTGTTGAAGTATTAGACTGGGCGACCATGCGGTCTTGTCTGGTGGGTTGTTGACTGCGCGGTCTAGCGGTTCCATTCCAGCAGGTTCGTATTCAGACTATTGCTGCCTGGAGACCGGGCGGTCTATCGGTCTCCTATTGTGGTATGTTATCTTCGTGCTGGAGTTGCCGAGCGGTTAGCTCATTTGTCTAACCGCGCGGCCTGTGCGGTCTCTTTATTTTCTAGCCGCTCAGCCCTGTACATTTTTACTCCCACATTGTTTGTTTGTACTCTCTCCTATCTCCTCCATTCTATAAAATGGAGGTCATACCTTTGTAAATGATATCTTTTTGGATAATAAAACTTTCGATTATTCAAATTTCTGCTTGTTTGTTAGTTGCGTGCTTGTTACTTTTACATGGTATCAGAGGACTCGGTCCTTTCCTCCTGACTGAGCTCTATCTGTGCGTGCGGCTTGTTTCTTCTTTCCACGACCTGTTCTCGCGGCTTGTTTTCTCTTCTGACCGCTCTCCTGTTCATGCGGCTTCTCTCTGTTCGCACGATTTTCTATGGTCTGTTCTCGACCTGTTCTCTCGGGTCCCCTGCTTCCTCTTCTCTTCTGTTCGCTCGGACTCTTTCAGTTCGCGCGACCTCTTTCCCTGTGCCTTGGTCTGCTTCTTGGCCGCTGGTTTTCTGCCACCGTGCCACTGCATCTTCTTCTCTTTAGCCCGCTGCGGTTTCATCCTTGTTCGCTGCGGTTTCTTTCTCGTGTCCCGGCCTCCTCCTTAGGTTGTGCGGCTTTCTCCCCCCTTTCTCTCCCCGCGGCTTCTCATCTTCTGGCGCGGTTTCCTGCCTTCTCTATAGCCACTTCCGGTCTCTCCACCCCCGTTATCTCTACCTCCATCACCCCTGTCGGTCCTCCTCCTCCTCCTTCGGACAACCTTAGCATGCTTTCTAAACTTGTTGGCTCCAACTATCCCGATTGGAGCGTTTCTTTCACCTTTCTTCTTCTCTCTCAGTGCAAGCGTCATCACCTCATCGATGGCCCTCCTCCTTTAACTCTCCTCAATTTGACTACTGGGATACGAGTGATGCCCTTGTCCGTACTTGGCTTGCCAACAGCCTTTTTGATGACTGCCTTCCCTTCATTCGCCATGATGAGACGATCAAGGCTACATGGCTTCACCTAGCAGCTCTCTATTCGAAGGGGGCCAGACGTCCCGCAATTATACTCTTTATGCGGACCTCTTCGCCCGCCCTTCCATGTCTCCTGCTGCGGCTTATAAACAAGTTCAGGCTCTTGGCGCAGAGATCCTCCAGAATCGCCCCTTCTCCGCGGACTTAGCCGACCACCACAAACACTTCCAGGAACTCCTAGTTGTTTGTTATCTTCTTCGTCTTCCCGATTCCTATGATATGATCCGTCAGCAGATCTTGGTGAGGCGGAGTCTCCCACTTTGGATGCCACCGCGGCTCACATTGCTGCTGTTACTTCGCTGCTCCAGCGTCCACTGTTGACCTCCCACCTTCCCAGGACTCCTATACTAAACAGGCTCAACGGGGGGGGGGGGGGGGGGGGGGAGGGGCAAGGGGCCCTAGTGGCCGCAGCCACTCAGGCAGGCGCGGTTCGTCCAGGTTCCTCTGCTCTCACTGTGGTCGTACCGGCCATTCTGTTGACCGCTGCTGGTAGAAACACCTTCGCCCTTCTGGTGATGCACCTTCCTCGACCTCCGCCTCCTCTCGGCTGTCTGCCTCTGTGGCCACGACTTCAGGTAGTGCCCACGTCGTTACCCAAGATAAATGGCTGATTGACTCGGGTGCTTGATACGCCCGAAATGGTCTACGTATTTAAACGCAAGTGCACGTGCCGTGTCAAGTAATAAAAGTGAGTAAGAATCGTCTCCACAGGGAGGTGGTGAATTCAGTGCTTGCAAATACTAGTTAGGCCTTTTCCTTAAATCCAAGTTAAATGAGATTTGAGATTTTCTTAAACTACCAAAATTAAGAATGCAGACTTCTAAATGAAATTACTACGGATCTTTGGGAAGATACGTTTCTTATCAAAGGAGAGAAATATAATCTTATATTATGATTTCCTAGGTTTAGTATGACGGATGAGTGAATGAATCGATGTGAAAATGCGTGGTGAGTGTGCCTTGCAACGATCTTAAAATAGATAACCGTATCTCTCGATATCGGCAATCCCTAGTTCTATATTTCCCCTCGGGTGAAATAAGAACCGCTCAAAGAACAAAGACCTAAGTTGCTAACACCAAGAGGAAGTCTCCTTCGCTCTTCAAATGTTATATCAAAATTATGATATACTAGCGCAACTCCTCTCTCGATTTATGAAGCGTAGCATAAATGTGAAACATTGGCCAAACATTTCAGAAATAAAGATCATAAAATTGATAAAGAACATTCACCAAGTATTCTCAACAAAATAAACTAGAAATTATCCATCAAACAAAACCTAGTACTCTCATAATACAAGATTAAGGAAGGATTAGTTCATGGCGTTGGAGGAAACACTCAAAATGTTGAAATAGATCTTACAAAACATTGCGGTTCACGCTTAATCGCTGCAGGAATTTCTTCCTTGAGTTGCTTCTTTGATCCGTACGAAGATCTCCTTCTTCTTCCTCTTGCCGTCGCTCTCCAATGGAGGTTTTTCTTCCTAAGCCAACCCTAGATGGTGCTCTCCTCCTTAGATCCGAATTAGTAATGGATTCTACTCCTTTTGGTCAGTTTTTAGCATTAAAAACGTCCATACTCCTGAAGGGACGCATCCTTCCATAATTAAAAATAGCGGGAATTCGAATTTGAAATTTAAAATTTCGGACAGACACATGTTGCAGTTTCAGAATTGGATGTTGCAGTAACTGGTCCAGGCCAAAATAATAATTCTGCATTCACTTCCAAGTTGATTTCTCCGGCGAATCTTGCATAGAAAACCATGAAATAAGATCAACTTAGTACCATAAACATTAAAATACTAATTAATCATATTTTATCATCATTTAAGCTCCTTTTTATTAATTATGAAGTAGAAATATTAGGCAAGGATAACTTCAATTGAGAAGTTATCACACCTCCACACTTAAATTCTTGCTAGTCCCTAGCAAGATAAGTTCACAATAATAATCTAGGTAAAGGATAATACGCAGTGCATGATTCAATGGTACTTAAAAATTTTTATTTTTCTTGAAAAAAAATCAATTAATGGTGGCATACTCACAAGATTTGCTTTACTAATATAATAGGTTTAACAATCAATAACAATCCAACCATTCACAAATCCCTTAGTTAGATGCTGGATTAGAGCTCAAATAAACATCCTAGTGTGATGTGTGGTAGCAAGTAATGCACTCTAATGCAATGCTTCCCTTTTGAACCCCCGCATCTACAGGTAATAACAAGCTTAAGCTAAGTAATTAATTTCGCCTCCATATGAGTTAGTAGTTCCAATAAGAACTAGGATATGTTCAAGCTTGGCTTAGCGTTTAGGAATACGTTGATCAATAGATGTAGCTCCCTAGTTAATACTCTTAAGGAATCGCCATATTGTGGATGTCACATTTTTCTAAGACTATCCATAGTAGGGATCTTTCCAAATATAAGTACACATAACTAGGCCACATGTCACTATGATATTTCTTCTTTTCCATTTTTTTTATATCATCACAGTTGGGATCATTCCGAGTATGCATTCACATATTCGGGCCACATATCACTATGACTTTTCTTTTGTTTACTTACTTTTTTTTTTATCATAGTTGGGATCATTCTAAGTATGTGTACATATATTCAGGCCACATATCACTATGAATTTTTTTTTTATTTTGTTAGCAACACTCACAATAAGCTACATCTTAAGACACAACTAGTGGGGGTATATGAAATTTAGCCATGGAATGATGTGTATCAAATGGTTCAAGCTCAAATAATGGCGTGAATGATCAAAAAGCTAGGACGAACTAACTATCCTCATATTTTGGTGTACATAATTTACATCGCTCTTACTCACCACTCCCCATTAAATTTAGAGGACAATGTAGGAAAGCATGCAATGGACGTACATCAAAATTTTAGTGCACGAAAACATTTGCTTAAATGAGCTCAGTCAAACCAACATCCTTCTAGCTTCAAATTCATTAGTTGGGTTCTTAAGATTGACATGCCCTACTGATCATTGAAGAACTCTAGAGTAACCCATAGATTAATTCAGGACAAAAGATAGTATTATTGAATTCATATGTAAAGTAGCCTTTACCCAGTGGGGACAGGGCTACACCCCTCCACACTTAGAACGTTGCTAGGCCCTAGCAACTCTACTTCTAGAGCACTAGTTATGACAATAACACACCCCTCCACACTTAATACGTTGACGTAATTAATGACGTTATCGAATGAGCATACATAAATAAGGAATAAAGCAGTTAAAAGTAAAGGACTTCCCTGAAGAATTAAAGCCGCGGGAGGATTGATCCACGTGTGCGCAAGATAACCAATCCTGCCGAAAATGTGCTTCTCCATTCGTGTAAGGACCTTCGTTGGTGAATACAACTGCATTACCTGCACTTGAAGTGACATAGGACGCAACGGAATAGAAGTACTACGAGGGATGATAACAAGATAATTATTCATCGGATAATAGAAGCAAGCATACTTGATAAGTAGAGCAGGGTAAGCAGTCATGTTCCATACATTATTATTAGCTGGGATAGAAACAGGCAATCATTAGAAACACAGTCTAAACACCAGCACTGCTGAACAAATAACCAAAACAGATTAACAAAAATCAAAACACAGTTCAACCAAATGAGTATACTATAAACAAAAACACAGCTTAACATAGCTGTCCAAAAACCAAAACAGAGTTCACCCAAAACAATGTCAGTCCCAATCACAGCTTAACATAACTGTCCAAAATATAGTATAGTATAAACCAAAACAAAAGGAGATTGTCTATTCGTCATCTCCATCCTTGTCATCTTCAGCCTCATCACTCTCTTCATCACCTTCCACATCATCAGCATCATCTCCGTCGTCATCATCAGCATCATCTCCGTCGGCATCATCAGCCTCATCTTCAGCAGCTGCATTTTCCTCATCGGCTGCATCGTCGTTTGCATCCCCTTCTTCATCTTCAGTCTCATCGGCATCCTCATTCCCTTTGGATCTACGGATGTGAGGATCTACTCGCATGTAGTCGGAGTTGAGCAAATAACCTTCATTATCAAACTGCTTCCGCATTCTCAGCTTGGATGGTGGCCGAGAGAGCTTAGCTTTCTCCATTAACCTGTAAAGAAGAGCCCTTTGCTCATCCAATTCCTCTTGCACATGAAGATGGTGGTATCTCAAGTAGGCTTTCAAATATTGTATCTCCTCCATCATAGCATCAGGATCACCACCTCCATCTTCTTCCTGAATTTCAACATCCATAGGCTTGTCATCTTGTGCCTTAGAGGACTGTGCCATGGTAGAATCATCAGCAACCTTTATGCACACCTCCACCACCGTCTTGGTTATGTGGCCCTTCAACTTTTTGATCACATCGTCTTCCTTTTCCGGCACGTCAACTGCACGACAGAGATCCGTGATCAGGACAGGATACCAAAGTTGCTTGGGGCCTCTTTCCTTTATCTTCTCCTGCAGCCGATGCGTAATTACTTTCCCCACATTGAATTTGATGCCCTTGAGGATACAGTAGAGGATGGCAACTTTGTGGATAGGCACATTATTGAGGTGCTTTGTCGGAAGTATGGTGGCATTGATGAACAGGAGCCAAACTTTGGCCTGTCTAGTTAAGCAAGTTGCTTTCAGGTACTTGGAGGCGACATTGGTCCATACCGGTCCTGTAGGAATGCAAACTACCTCTGCCATTTCCTGTGGGGTGACCTTAGCAAGGACCGTAGTGTAATCAACTTGAGCATGGTCATCCAAAGCAAACAATTCAGAAATTCTCTCAGCTGTAAACACGACCTCCTTCCCCCTCACAATAGTTGTCTCATCATCCGCTGATACGGCGTTGGCGTAGAACTCGTAAACGAGGGTAAGGGCAACGTCAGTCCTTGGGTGGCAGAAGTGCTCCCAGTTTAGGGCACAAATTTGATGTGCATAAGCTAGGTTCCAAGCCCTTGTGTCCATTTTGAATCCTCTTTCCATGATGAATGGAGTGGTCCTCACCTCCCTAAACCGTAACTCCGCCGTTTCATTTTGGAATGTTCTACCGCCCGTGTCAAGTGATTTCCCCTGTTTCTATTTCTTCCGCTTCATTTTGTTTCCTAGATTGGTCGGGCTCTATTACAGTGGGATACAAAAAGAGAAGGCAGTTGGAAAGGAAAGGGGGGAGGTTAAATTTACCTGAAGGGCTTTTGGCGACCTTCGCCGGCGCAGCCGTGGTCTTCCGCCGCGTCTCTCTCATGTTTTTTCTCACACGCAGTGTCGCCCCGCTTCCTTTGACTGGTGGTCGGCGTCCGACGAACTGGGAGATGTTGTCGCAGCAGCCTCCAGCCGCCCGTCGCTTCAGCAGTCGCAAACGGAGGGTCGCCGGCCGCGTCGCTCCAGCGCGAAGAGGAAGGTCGTGACCTAGGCGGGGATTTGGGAAAGAAATCGGGGTGGGGAAGATTTTAGGAAAGGTTAATTTTATATTTGAATTTAATTAAATCTTATGCGATTAATGTGATTTAGGTTTGGAAAGTCTTAATCCTGATTAATTAACCTAACCGCCTCACTTAAGAAGGAACTGAAACGTCCCTATGGTCCGCCCGCGGCGGTTCACGCAAACCGGGCGCCGGTTCAGCTCCCAGCGCAAAGCAGCACATGCAGGCAGCAGGCAGAAAATGACAACTTCCGCTTCTTGCGTTGTCATTTTCCGCTGAACCGGCGGTTCACGCAAACCGGTTACCGGTTCGGCTCCCAAGAAAATTCCGCCAAGGAGGGCAGAAAAACGAAAATGACAACATTCGTTTTTTTACGTTGTCATTTTCCGCTGAACCGGTTATATGGTGGTTCAGTTAGACCGGTTCGCGGTCCAATTCCCAAGCATGATGACGCCTGTCCAGGCAGAACACGGAAAATGACAACTTCCATTTACACTGTTACAACAACCTGTTTTTTTATTTATTTTTTTCAAATGGCCGAATTTTTTTCAGAATCTCATGTTCATCCAGCAGCTTTTCCTCCATTACAAAACTACTAACTATGAAAACTTAAAACTTTAAAAACAAGAAAATAATACAAAGATGCAATGGGTTGCCTCCCACCAAGCGCCTGATTTATGAGTCCCGGCAGGACTTTGCTTGATTAGACAAGCTCTACACGCGACACGACTCGGTCAATGTCGCCTCCCAGATACAACTTCAATCTCTCTCCATTCACCTTGAACTCTGTTCCATCAGTTTCATTTAAAATGGTCACAGCTCCGTAGGGGTGCACGAGTTTAACCTTGAACGGGCCCGACCAGCGTGACTTGAGCTTACCAGGGAATAATTTCAAGCGAGAGTTGAATAGTAGAACAAGCTGTCCCGGCTCAAAATTTTTCTCCTTCATGCGTCGATCATGCCATCGTTTCGTGCGCTCTTTATAAATTCTCGAGTTCTCATACGCTTGCATTCTAATCTCCTCTAGTTCATTCAATTGTAGGAGCCTCTTCTTACCGGCGTCGCGGAAATCATAATTAATTTTCTTTATTGCCCAGAATGCCCGGTGCTCTAATTCTAGAGGTAGATGACAGGACTTTCCATAAACCATCCGGTACGGGGTCAGTCCAATGGGAGTCTTGAAGGCAGTGCGATACGCCCACAGTGCATCAACAAGCTTCTGTGACCAGTCTCTACGGTTCACGCTCATTGTCTTTTCTAGAATTTTCTTAATCTCCCTATTGGATACTTCTGCTAACCCATTCGTCTGGGGATGATATGCTAATGCGACTTTATGAGTTATCCCAAATTTGTTTAGTAATGCGGTGAACTGATTATTGCAGAAATGACTTCCGCCGTCACTAAGGATTGCCCTCGGGATTCCGAATCGACTGAATATATGGTGTCTTAAGAAATTAAGGACTACCTTCGCGTCATTCCTGGGCGTCGCGATCGCTTCCACCCACTTAGATACGTAGTCTACAGCCAACAATATGAATAAATTACCATTCGAGTTCACGAACGGTCCCATGAAATCTATACCCCATACGTCAAATAGCTCGACTTCCAGCATTATATTCATGGGCATCCCTTCGTTCTTATGTATATTCTCGCTCCGTTGGCATCTATCGCATTGCTTCACAAATGCATTGGCGTCCCTAAACAAGTGAGGCCAATAGAATCCAGCCTCAAGCACCTTCATTGCTGTCCTCGTTCCCTTAAAATGACCTCCGTAGGGGGAGCCATGACATTTATCCAATATCGCGCTCATCTCCTCCTCGGGGATGCATCTCCGTACGATTCCATCGGCACCAACCTTGAACAACAAAGGATCATCCCACATGTAAGACCGTGCCTGATGTAAAAATCGTTTCTTTTGTTGGTAGGATATTTCAGGTGGCAAAATATTGCTTGCTAAATAGTTTACTAAGTCAGCATACCAAGGCGTAGCACTCTCCGAGATCGCTAGTAACTGCTCATCAGGAAATCTCTCTTCCACTTCAGAATGTAGTGTCGACTGTGTACTCTCAATCCTAGATAAGTGATCTGCAACCGGGTTGTCCGTTCCTTTCCTATCCTTAATTTCTACATCAAACTCCTGTAAGAGAAGTACCCATCGAATCAAACGTGGTTTTGAGTCTCTCTTCTCCATGAGGTAATGGATCGCTGCATGATCGGTGTACACTATAACCTTCGTACATAAGAGATACGATCGAAATTTTTCGAATGCGAATACCACCGCCAATAGCTCCTTCTCGGTGGTAGTGTAGTTGGTTTGGGCCTCGATTAGGGTCTTGCTAGCATACGCAATCGTATGAAATATCTTCTCACGCACTTGACCCAAAACAACTCCTACCGCGTAGTCGCTCGCATCACACATCAGGATAAATGGCTCTTCCCAATCAGGTGTTACTACAATAGGAGCGGTGGTTAACCGATATTTGAGCTCGTCGAACGCTCTCAAGCAATCGTCATCAAAAGAAAATTTTGCATCCTTCTCTAGAAGTCCACTCAAGGGTTTAGCTATTTTCGCGAAGTCTTTGATGAATCTTCTATAGAAGCCCGCGTGTCCAAGGAAGCTTCTTAGCATTTTCACATTTTTGGGTGGAGGTAATTTTTCTATCACATCTAGTTTTGCTTTGTCTACCCCCAACCCAGTCCTGGAAACATGATGACCCAACACGATGCCTTCTCGAACCATGAAATGGCATTTCTCCCAATTTAATACTAGGTTTGTCTCTACACAACGTGTGAGTACCTTCTCCAAACACTCTAGGCAGTCGTCAAATGATTTTCCGAAGATGGAAAAATCATCCATAAAAATCTCAATACCCTGGTCCATAATATCAGAGAAAATGGAAATCATGCAACGCTGGAAGGTAGCCGGTGCGTTGCATAGACCAAAGGGCATTCTCCTAAACGCGAAAGTCCCATAGGGGCAAGTAAATGTGGTCTTTTCTTGATCAGCGGGGTCGATGGTAATTTGATTATACCCGGAATACCCATCAAGAAAACAGTAAAGATCATTCCCCGCCATTTTATCTAGGACTTGGTCGAGGAAGGGAAGAGGGAAATGATCTTTTCGGGTGGCTTTGTTTAACTTTCTATAATCCATGCAAATCCTCCACCCCGTGATCGTCCTAGTGGCGACCAACTCTTCCTTCTCGTTCCTCATAACCGTCATCCCCCCTTTTTTTGGTACACACTGAACAGGCGAGACCCACGGACTATCCGAGATGGGATATATTATACCCGCATCTAGCCACTTAATAATCTCTTTTTTAACTACCTCTTTCATTGGCGGGCTTAAGCGGCGTTGAGGCTCAATCGACCCATGAAATGACTCCTCCAAAAGAATCTTGTGCATACATAATGAAGGGCTTATCCCCCGGATATCAGCGATGGTCCATCCTATGGCAGTTTTAAAATGCTTAAGCAGTTCAATTAGTCGTTTGCGTTGATCCGGTGTTAAGTTTGAATTTATGATGACCGGTAGTGTCTCGCCATCCCCTAAATATACATAAGTAAGATGCTCGGGAAGAGGTTTTAACTCGAGTGATGGTGGCTCAACGATGGACGGTTTAACTGACAACGATTTCTCGGGCATCTCTAATGGTTCCGGCTTACGAAACCAAGCCATTTGCTTCTCGAATGCTTGTGAACATTCTTGAATCACTTCATCATCCCCAGACTGGTCATCCTCCGTCAATAATTGATTCAATAAAATATCATGTTCATCGGAAAGTGAACTAGGCATGTAATCGCATATAGAAACGTGATTGACCACCTCCATATTATCTTCCTCCCGGTGGGGGAACTTTAACGCTTTGAGTACGTTAAAAGTGACTTGTTCGTCATTCACCCGCATCGTTAACTCTCCTTTATGCACATCAATCAAGGTTCTACCCGTCGCTAGGAAAGGTCTTCCTACAATAATCGGAACTTCTCTATCCTCTTCCATGTCTAGAACCACAAAGTCCGCTGGAAATATAAATTTATCCACCTTCACCAACACGTCCTCCACTATTCCCTTTGGAAACGCTAGGGTCCTATCGGCCAACTGTAAGGTTATGGAAGTCTTGGAGATTTCTCCCAAGCCCAACTTCCTATATATCGATAAAGGCATTAAATTAATGCTCGCTCCTAGGTCACATAATGCCTTACCCTCGAATCTATATCCTATGGAACAGGGAATAGTGAAGCTCCCCGGATCTTTCAACTTGGGTGGGAGTCTTTTTTGGAGAATGGCGCTGCACTCTTGAGTAAGTGCCACCGTCTCATTCGTTCCAAATCTCCTTTTCTTTGATAGGATATCTTTCATGAATTTCACGTAGCTTGGCATCTGTTCCAACGCTTCCGCGAAAGGGATATTGATTTGCAATTTCTTAAATATCTCCATAAATTTTTGAAATTGGTGGTCTAATTTACTTTTCCTTAATCGTTGAGGGAATGGTGGTGGTGGATAGACTATCGCACCACTCTTCTTTTTAGAACTTTCAACGGTCGACTCACTTGTCTTTTCTCCTAACACCTCCACTCCTTCACTAACATTCTCTTCTTGTATCAACTCCTCCCTAGGTATCGCGGGACTAATCTCCTCCAACTCATTTCCTTCATTATTCGACTCAGATTTTTCTCTCTCCGGTGCTTCCACCAACTCCTTTTCACTCCTTAAAGTGACTGCCTTACAATGTGGATTATCTCCCTTTGGATTTGTAATGGTGTCCGATGGGAGTGTTCCTTGGGGTCTCAGGTTTAAAGCACTCGCGATTTGTCCTAACTGCGTTTCGATTACCCTCAAAGAACCCTCTAAACTAAGAATGCGAGCGTCACTCTTTTGGATTGATTCTACTATCACATCTTCGGAGTATCTTCTTGAAGCACCTTGTTGATTATAATTGTTATTATTAGGTGGATTCGGGTGTGGGTTTGAACTAAATCCGGGTGGGTGTGTCAAACCGGTGTTGTTCTTCCACGAGAAGTTTGGGTGGTTTCGCACTTCGGGATTATAATGATTAGGAAATGTGTTATTGTTATTATAATTGTGATGATGATTGTTATACCTCGGTTGTCCCCCTACATAGTTAATCTCCTCATGATGACCAACAAGTTGTTCTACCGTAAGAGATGGGTTCATGGGAATCGAAGAGGAAACCATGTTATTAACCTGAGGGTGTGTTTGGGCTTGATTTAAGGTCAAGGCATCTAATCTCTTATTCATAGCATTGAACTGTGCCGACATTTGTGCGGCAAATGAGGTCAACTGGTCCACTTGGTAAAGACCACCTACCGAAGAAGAAGGAGCCTGTCGATCGAACGACTGATAATTATTTGAAGATAAATCTTCAAGAATAGCGTAAGCGTCCTCGGGGTACTTGTTCATGAGGGAGCCTCCTGCAGCTCCATCTACTTGAATCATCGTAGATGTCTGGAGGCCGTTATAAAATGTCCACACCTGTTGGTGCATCTGCAAACCATGGTGAGGACACTTTTGTAAGAGCTCTTTGAATCGCTCCCATGCGTCATACAACGTTTCCCCATTCCCTTGCATAAATGTACTAATGTCTCGCATGAGTTTCGCTGTTTTTGCAGGTGGGAAGTACTTGGCTAAGAATAAGTCAACCACTTGCATCCAAGTGGTGAGACCATGTTGGGAATCAAGCCACTCCTTCGCTCTACCTGATAGAGAGAATGGAAATAGAGGAAGTTTAATCGCTTCATCTGACGCACCATTAATCTTGAATGTGTCGCACACATCCATGAAAGTTCGTAAATGGGAGTTTGGGTCCTCATGATTCATTCCGCTAAATTGTTTCTGCTGCACTAGGTTCATAGCCATGGAGTCAATTTTGAAGTTATTGGCTTCAATGGCAGGCTTGATAATGCTATATTGCAGTCCTCCCCTATAAGGCATATTGTACTCGCGACAGGTTCGCCTAATTTCAGCAGGTCGTCCATTCTGTTCTACCTGACCTTCTTGACCTAAGCCTTCCTGGTCAACTTCATTAGGAGCGTTCTGGTTATTATGATTCATTGTTATTACGTTATCGCTTCCTAATCGAACCGTTCTCCTATTCTGTCTACACGTCCGCTCGATCTCTAGGTTTAAGGGTAGTAAATCAGGTGATCGATATCTGGACATAAAATGCACACACCAACAATTGATGATTGATAATAACTACTCAACAAAACAATCACAAAATAACACAACAACAATAATAAGAAAATTAACAATGACAAAAACAAAACTTGATCTCTAATTACTAGGGATTCACTAATATTGCAAGAAATAAACACTAACTCTCGCACCTCCCCGGCAACGGCGCCAAAAACTTGATACGCCCGAAATGGTCTACGTATTTAAACGCAAGTGCACGTGCCGTGTCAAGTAATAAAAGTGAGTAAGAATCGTCTCCACAGGGAGGTGGTGAATTCAGTGCTTGCAAATACTAGTTAGGCCTTTTCCTTAAATCCAAGTTAAATGAGATTTGAGATTTTCTTAAACTACCAAAATTAAGAATGCAGACTTCTAAATGAAATTACTACGGATCTTTGGGAAGATACGTTTCTTATCAAAGGAGAGAAATATAATCTTATATTATGATTTCCTAGGTTTAGTATGACGGATGAGTGAATGAATCGATGTGAAAATGCGTGGTGAGTGTGCCTTGCAACGATCTTAAAATAGATAACCGTATCTCTCGATATCGGCAATCCCTAGTTCTATATTTCCCCTCGGGTGAAATAAGAACCGCTCAAAGAACAAAGACCTAAGTTGCTAACACCAAGAGGAAGTCTCCTTCGCTCTTCAAATGCTATATCAAAATTATGATATACTAGCGCAACTCCTCTCTCGATTTATGAAGCGTAGCATAAATGTGAAACATTGGCCAAACATTTCAGAAATAAAGATCATAAAATTGATAAAGAACATTCACCAAGTATTCTCAACAAAATAAACTAGAAATTATCCATCAAACAAAACCTAGTACTCTCATAATACAAGATTAAGGAAGGATTAGTTCATGGCGTTGGAGGAAACACTCAAAATGTTGAAATAGATCTTACAAAACATTGCGGTTCACGCTTAATCGCTGCAGGAATTTCTTCCTTGAGTTGCTTCTTTGATCCGTACGAAGATCTCCTTCTTCTTCCTCTTGCCGTCGCTCTCCAATGGAGGTTTTTCTTCTCAAGCCAACCCTAGATGGTGCTCTCCTCCTTAGATCCGAATTAGTAATGGATTCTACTCCTTTTGGTCAGTTTTTAGCATTAAAAACGTCCATACTCCTGAAGGGACGCATCCTTCCATAATTAAAAATAGCGGGAATTCGAATTTGAAATTTAAAATTTCGGACAGACACATGTTGCAGTTTCAGAATTGGATGTTGCAGTAACTGGTCCAGGCCAAAATAATAATTCTGCATTCACTTCCAAGTTGATTTCTCCGGCGAATCTTGCATAGAAAACCATGAAATAAGATCAACTTAGTACCATAAACATTAAAATACTAATTAATCATATTTTATCATCATTTAAGCTCCTTTTTATTAATTATGAAGTAGAAATATTAGGCAAGGATAACTTCAATTGAGAAGTTATCAGTGCTACAAATCATATGACTTGCAACCCTCATTGCTTATCTCTCCTTAAAACACATGACCGACTGCCCCCAGTTCGTGTGGCGGATGGTTCACCGTCCCTGGTTCATGGGACGGGCATGATTCAAGTCACCCTGTCGCTTCTCTTGGAGGACACTCTCTATGTCCCGAAGTTCCGGTGCAATTTATTATCTGTTACTAGTTTATGCCGACAACTTCAGTGCGCCATCTTATTCACTCCCACTTCATGTTCTTTTCAGGACCCGAGGAGCCAGCGGACGATTGCTATTGGGACTGAGAGCAACAACCTCTACTTCCTCGACAATGTTTCCGCTCTGTCTGCCTACTCCTCCTCCTCTACAGATCTGATGTAATGGCATCTTCGTCTTGGATATCCTCCTCCTCGGATTCTTCGATAGCTTCTGCCCCACTTACCTCCGACCAGTTCTCCGCTCAACTGTGATGCGTGTCAGCTTGACAAACATCATCGCTCCTCCTTCCCGTCGAAGCAAGGCCGTGGCTCCTCTCACCCGTTTGATCTCATTCATTCTGATGTCTGGGTTCCTACTCCTAACCTCACCGTTGGTCGGGGTAGTTCCTACTTTGTAACTTTTATAGATGATTTTTCTAGATGTACCCGGGTGTATCTGTTAAAAGATCGCTCTGAACTCTTTTCTGTCTGCCAATCGTTTTATTTTATGATTAAAACTCAATTTGACATTTCTATTAAAATCTTTTGCTCTGATAATGCTAAGGAATATCTTAGCCATGAGTTCTCCTCCTTCTTTCTGCAACATGGTATTGATTCATCAGACCACCTATGTTTACACTTCCCAACAAAATGGGGTGACCGAGCGTAAAAACCGTCACCTCCTTAATATCGCTCGCACTCTCATGATGCAGATGCAAGTGCCCAGCTCCTACTAGGGCTACGCTGTGCTCCTCGCCTGATATCTCATCAATCTCCTTCCCTCTACGGTTCTCCAAGGCCAGACCCCCTTCTCCATTCTATACCCCAGTAAGAAACCTTTTCCTCTCCCTCTCCGTGTCTTTGGGTGTATGACTTTTGTACACGCTCCGTCCACTACCCGCGACAAGCTTTCCTCCCGTTCCACCAAGTGTGTCTTTTGGGGTACTCTACCACTAAAAAAGTATATTGCTATTTTGACCCCGTTCTGCGCAAACAATTTGTGTCCGCAGATGTGACCTTCTTCGAGAATGCCTCCTACTTCTCTCTTGAATCCCCTCTTCCTCCTGATGTCTCTGCTTCTCCACCACCTCTCTCCGTTCCTTCCCCGCCTCTCGACGTCTCACCTCTTACCTCATGTCCTCCTCCGTCTCCTCCTCTGTCCGTCTCACCCCATCCACCTTCTCCCTCTTCTCCGCATCCGTCCCTCTAGTCTCGGGCCAGCCTTCTTTGCCACGGATGCTCCGGTCGCAGAGCCACGCGTTGACCTGGATCTTACCATTGCTCTTCGTAAAGGGGTGCGGGCGTGTACTCAACACCCGCTTGCGGCAGTTGTTGCATATGATCGGCTTTCTCCTTCTCGCAGGTGTTTTGCCTGGGCTATCTCCGCTGCTACCACTCCCCGCACCTACCAGGAGGCTCTTATTATTCCTCATTGGAAATCTGCCATGGATGAAGAGATGGCTACTCTTACTGAAAGGGGTACCTGGACTCTTGTTCCTCCACTAGTGGGTACTGATGTGGTTGGCTGTCGCTGGTTTTTTGTTGTGAAATTTCGCCCTGACGGCACTGTGGATCGCTACAAGGACCGGCTGGTGGTTAAAGGCTTCACTCAGACTTACGACATTGATTACTTTGACACTTTCTCTCTGGTTGCTCGCCTCAGCACCATCCGGGTTCTTCTCTCTGTGGCTGTTAACAGGGATTGGGCTATTTCCCAGCTTGATGTCAAGAATGCCTTTCTCTATGGCGATCTTCAGGATGACGACTACATGGAGCAACCTCCTGGGTATGTTGCTCAGGAGGAGACCAGAGTATGTCGTTTGAAGAAGGCCATTTATGGCCTAAAGCAGAGCCCTCGGGCGTGGTTCGAAAAATTCAGTGGCATTGTGTCTACCATCGGCTTTGCAAGGAGTTCGGCCGAACACTCCTTATTTATTCGCAAAACCGCCTCGGGACTGGTGGTTTTGGCTGTGTATGTGGATGATATTCTTCTTACTGGCGATGACCAAGCTGGGGTAGACTTGACAAAGAAACACCTTCGTCAACACCTGGTCACGAAGGATATGGGCTCCCCGAAATACTTTTTGGGGATAGAGATCTCTCAGAAGCTTGACTCGTTGGTTCTCTCCCAACGGAAGTATGCCCTTGATCATCTACAAGAGACAGGATTGACAGGTGCCAAACCGGCCTGGTTTCCCATGGCTATTGGAGAAGACAAAACATGGACGGATGACTCGCCTCTTCTATCTGATGTCACGAGGTACAGACATTTGGTGGGCAAACTCATCTATCTCACGGTGACCAGACCCGACATCTCATCTGTTGTAGGCATGGTCAGTTAGTTTATGCAAGCTCCCAGGGATGCCATCTTCAGTCTGCCTTGAAAATTTTAGAGTATGTCAAAGCAGCACCAGGCAAAGGGCTAATCTTTCAGAAGAATGGTCATCTGAGAGTTGAAGCCTACTCAGATTCAAGCTATGCGGATGATAAAGGTGATTGTAAATCCACATCAGGTTTTTGTTCTTTTGTTGGAGGAAATCTTGTGAGTTGGAAGAGCAAGAAACAGTCTGTTGTATCTAGATCCAGTGCAGAAGTCGAATACCGGAGTATGGCGTCAACCACGTGTGAGTTAAAGTGGTTACGGGGTCTCATGCTTGACCTAGGAGAGGTCTTTGACTATCCTCTTACTATGTTCTGTGACAACAAGGCCGCTATATACATATCCAAAAATCCGATCTTCCATGAGAGAACAAAGCATATAGAGGTTGACTGCCACTTCATTTGGGAGGAGATTTTGAAGAAACAGATTTGTACTCCGTTTGTCACCTCTGACAAAGAATTGGCGGATATCTTCACAGAACCGGTCTCTACTTACTTATTTCACATTTGTGACAAGCTGGGCATCATTGATATTTATGCTCCAGCTTGAGGGGGAGTGTTGAAGTATTAGACCGGGCGGCCCGTTGAAGTATTAGACCGGGTGGCATTGCGGTCTTGTCTGGCGGGTTGTTGACCGCGTGGTCTAGCGGTTCCATTCCAACAGGTTTGTATTCATACTGTTGTTGCCTGGAGACCGGGTGGTCTATCAGTCTCCTATTGCGGCATGTTCTCTTCCTGTTGGAGTTGCCGAGCGGTTAGCTCATTTGTCTAACCGCGCGGCCTGTGCGGTATCTTTATTTTCTAGCCGCTCAGCCCTGTACAATTTTAGTCCCACATTGTTTTTTTGTACTCTCCCCTATCTCCTCCATTCTATAAAAGGGAGGTCATACCTTTGTAAATGATATCTTTTTGGATAATAAAACTTTCGATTATTCAAATTTCTGGTTGTTTGTTAGTTGCGTGTTTGCTACTTTTACAGAAACTAATGACCGCAACAATGCCGCTAAACTAGTCAAACCAATCCTGAGGGCTTTGCTTTAGGCCCTAAATGGACTTCTTCAGCCGACATACTCGTGTCTCCCCCTGAGCAACATACCCAGGAGGATTCTCCATGTAAACATCTTCCTGAAGATCACCATAGAGAAAGGCTTTCTTGACATCCAGCTATGAAATGGGCCAATCCTTGTTGATAGCCACAGAGAGAAGGACCCGAATGGTGCTGAGAGGAGCAACGAGAGAGAATATGTCAAAGTAATCAACACCATATGTCTGAGTGAAGCTTTTGGAGACCAGGCGGGCCTGGTATCGATCCATGCTTCCATCTGGACGGAACTTTACAACAAAAACCCAGCGACAACCTACCACATCAGTGCCAAAAGGGGGAGGAACAAGGGTCCAGGTACCCCTTTCAGTGAGGGTAGTAATTTCCTCATCCATGGTAGTCTTCCAATGAGGAACAATAAGAGCTTCCTGGCAGGTGCGGGGAGTGTCAGTGGTAGAGATAACCAAAGAAAATGACATGTGAGAAGGAGTTAAACAATCATAGGAAACAATAGCATCTAACACGTGTTGGGTACACATCAGCACCCCTTTGCGAAGAGCAATGGGAAGATCCAGGTTGGCTTGTTCCATAATTTTTGGGGCATTAGTGGCGGAGAGAGCTGGCCCGGGAGTAGAGAGAGATGGCTACGACGAGGAGGGAGATATCTCGGGAGATGAACACGGTGAAGGAGATGGTGGAGACGGTGGAGGTGGAGGAACGTCAGTAGGTGTAGATGGAACGGAATAGGTGGTATGAGAAGTAGGAACATCAAGAGGAGAAGAGGAGTCATGGGAGAAGTAAGATCCATTTTCAAAGAAGGTGATGTCCGCATAGACAAACTGTTTGCGGGTAATCAGGACAAAGTAACAATAAACTTTTTGAGTGGTAGAGTACCCCAGAAAGACACATTTGGTGTCCCATGGTGACAGTTTGTCACGGGTTGGCGAGGGAGAGTGCACAAAGGTTGTGCACCCAAAGACATACAAAGGAAGAGGAATCATATCCTTTTTCGGATAGAGAATGGAGAATGGGGATTTACCATGAAGAACCATGGAGGGAATGCGATTGATGTGATAGTATGAGATGAGGATAGCATAACCCTAATAAGAGCGAGGAACGTGCATCTGTGTCATCAAAGTGCGAACAACATCGAGAAGGTGATGGTTTTTGCGTTCTGCCACCCCCATTTTACTGTGAGGTATATACACAGCTAGTTTGATGAATGATACCATGTTGCATACAGAAAGAAGAGAAATCAGTACTAAGATATTCCTTAGCATTGTCAGAGCGAAAGATTTTAATGGACATATCAAACTGATTCTTAATCATATAGTAAAATGATGTCCATACAGAGAACAGTTCGGAGCGATCCTTTAAAAGATACACCCACGTACACTGAGAGAAATCATCAATAAAGGTGACAAAATATGAACTATCCCGACCGATGGTGAGGGTACGAGAATGACCCCATACATCAGAGTGAACGAGATCAAACGGGCGGGAAGATCCACGACTTTGCGTTGGTGGGGAGGAGCGATGATGCTTGCCAAGCTGATATGCATCACAATTAAGCGGTGCACTATGCAGAGGGAGGTGGGGCAGAAGCTGGCGAAGAAGCCGAGGGGGAATGACCAAGGTGAAGATATCATTGAAGGAGATCTGTAGAAGAGGAGGAGAAGGCAGACATAGCAGAAACGTTGTCGAGGAAGTAGAGGCCACCGCTCTCAGTCCCAATAGCAATCGTCCGTTGGGAGCCCGGATCCTGAAAAGAACAAGAAGTAGGAGTGAATGTGACAGAGCACTGAAGTTGCTTGCATAGAGAGGTAACAGATAATAAGTTGCAAGGTGTAGAAAGTAGCAAACAAGAAAGAACAAACAGATAGACTTTGGAATAATTGAAATTTTATTATCCAAAAAAGATGTCATTTACAAAGGTATGACCTCCCTTATATAGAATGGAGGAGATAAGAGAGAGTATAAACAAACAATGTGGGACTAAACATGAACAGGGCTGAGCGGCTAGAAATAAGGAGACCGCACAGGCCGCGCGGTTAGACAGATGGGATAACCGCACGGCACCTCCAGCAGTATAAGAACAGGCCGCACTGAGAGTCCGATAGACCGCCCGGTCTCCAAGCACCAGAGGAGACCGCTAGAGAAGACTGCAAGGCCGCCCGGTCTACAAACCGCCAGACAAGACCGCAAGGCCGCCCGGTCTAATACTTCAACACTCCCCCTCAAGCTGGAGCATAGATATCAATCATGCCCAGCTTGTCACAAATGTGGAAGAAGGAAGTAGAGACCGGCTTGGTGAAGATATCTGTCAATTCCTTATCAGAGGTGACAAAAGGAGTACAAATCTGTTTCTTCAAAATCTCTTCCAGAATGAAGTGACAGTCAACCTCTATATGCTTTGTTCTCTCATGGAATACCGGATTTCTGGATATGTGTATAGCGGCCTTGTTGTCACAGAACATAGGGAGAGGACAGTCATATACCTCGCTCAGGTCAAACATGAGAGCCCGTAACCACTTTAACTCACACGTGGTTGACGCCATACTCCGGTATTCGGCTTCTGCACTGGATCTGGAGACAACCGACTGTTTATTGCTCTTCCAACTCACGAGATTACCTCCAACAAAGGTACGAAAACCTGATGTGGATTTGCGATCGCCTTTGTCATCCGCGTAACTTGAATCTGAGTAGGCCTCAACCCTCAGATGACCATTCTTCTGAAAGAGTAACCCTTTGCTTGGTGCTGCTTTGATATACTCTAAAATCTTCAGGGCGGACTGAAGATGGCACTCCCTGGGGGCTTGCATAAACTGACTGACCTTGCCTACAGCATAGGCGATGTCGGGTCTAGTCACCGTGAGATAGATGAGTTTGCCTACCAAACGTCTGTACCGTGTGACATCAGATAGAAGAGGCGAGTCATCCGTCCACGTTTTGTCTTCTCCAATAGCCATGGGAAACCGAGCCGGTTTGGCACCTGTCAATCCTGCTTCTTGTAGAAGATCAAGGGCGTACTTCCGTTGGGAGAGAACCAACGAGTCAAGTTTCCGAGAGATTTCTATCCCCAAAAAGTATTTCGGGGAGCCCATATCCTTTGTGACCAAGTGCTGACGGAGGTGCTTCTTCATCAAGTCCACCCCATTTCGGTCATCGCCAGTAAGGAGAATATCATCCACATATACTGCCAAAATCACCAGTCCCGAGGCCGTTTTGCGAATAAATAAGGAGTGATCGGCCGAACTCCTTCTAAAGCCGATGGTAGCCACAATACCACTGAATTTGTCAAACCATGCCTGGGGGCTCTGTTTTATGCCATAAATGGCCTTCTTCAAATGACATACGCGCGTCTCCCCCTGAGCAACATACCCAGGAGGTTGCTCCATAAAGACGTCCTCCTGAAGATCGCCATAGAGAAAAGCATTCTTCACATAAAGCTGGGAAATAGCCCAATCCCGATTAACAGCCACAAAAAGGAGAACCCGGATGGTGCTGAGGCGAGCAACCGGAGAGAAGGTATCAAAGTAATCAATTCCGTAAGTCTGAGTGAAGCCCTTGGCCACCAGCCGGGCCTTGTAGCGATCCACAGTGCTGTCGGGGCGAAACTTCACAACGAAGACCCAGTGACAGCCAACCATATCAGTGCCCATGAGAGGAGGAACAAGGGTCCAGGTACCCCGTTCAGTAAGAGTAGCCATCTCCTCATCCATGGCAGACTTCCAATGAGGGAGAACAAGAGCCTCCTGGTAGGTGCGGGGAGTAGAAGTAGCAGAAATAGCCAAGGCAAAACACCTGCGAGAAGGAGAAAGCCGATCATAGAAAACAACAGCCGCCAGCGGGTGTTGAGTACATGCCCGCACCCCTTTGTGAAGAGCAATGAGAAGATCCAAGTTGACGGGAGCGTCAGCGACCGGAGCGTCCGTGGCGGAGAAGGCTGGCCCGGGACTAGAGAGACGGCGGCGGAGAGGAGGGTGGAGGGGTGGGTGGGGCGACGGACTGGGAAGTAGTCGGTGGAGGAGGAGACGAAGGTGGGAAGACGTCGAGAGGCGTGGAAGGAACGGAGATATCAGAAGGAAGAGAAGAGGGAGGAGGGAAATAGGAAGCATTCTCGAAAAAAGTCACATCCGCATAGACAAACTGCTTGCGGAGAAGGGGGTCAAAGTAGCAATAGCATTTTTGAGTGGTAGAGTACCCCAAAAAGACACATTTGGTGGAACGGGGGGAAAGCTTGTCGCGGGTAGCGGAGGGAGCGTGAACAAAGGCCGTACAGCCAAAGACACGGAGAGGGAGAGGAAAAGGTTCCTTGTGGGGGTAGAGAATGGAGAAGGGGGTCTGGCCGTGGAGAACTGTGGAGGGAAGACAATTGATGATATAGCAGGCGAGGAGCACAGCGTAGCCCCAGTAGGAGCGAGGGACGTGCATCTGCGTCATGAGAGTACGAGCAACATCAAGCAGGTGACGGTTTTTACGCTCCGCCACCCCATTCTGCTGGGAGGTGTAAACACAAGTCATTTGATGAAGCAGGCCATGTTGGTGAAAGAACGAGGAGAACTCATGATTCAGATATTCCTTGGCATTGTCAGAACGTAAAACTTTAATAGAAATAGCAAATTGAGTCTGAATCATAAAATAAAATGATTGTCAAACAGAAAAGAGTTCAGAGCGATCTTTTAACAGATACACCCATGTACAGCGTGAAAAATCATCTATAAAAGTGACAAAATAGGAACTGCCCCGACCAACAGTGAGGGTAGGAGCAGGACCCCATACATCAGAATGAATAAGATCAAACGGGCGAGAGGAGCCACGACCTTGCTTCGGTGGAAAGGAGGAGCGATGATGTTTGCCAAGCTGTCACGCATTACAGTTGAGCGGAGAACTGGTAGGAGGTAAGTGGGTCAGAAGCTGGCGAAGAATCCGAGGAGGAGGATGTCCAAGGCGAAGATGCCATTGAAGGAGATCTGTGGAGGAGGAGTAGGCAGACAGAGCGAAAACATCATCGAGGAAGTAGAGGCCGCCACTCTCAGTTCCAGTAGCAATCGTCCGCTGGGTCCTCGGGTCCTGAAAAGAACAAGTAGTAGGAGTGAATAAGACGGAGCACTGAAGTTGCCGGCATAAAGTAGTAACGGCTAACAAATTGCACGGGAACTTCGGGACATAGAGGGTGTCCTCCAAGCAAAGCGAGGGGGTGAGTTGAACCATGCCCGTCCCATGAACCGGGGACGGGGAGCCATCCGCCACACGAACCGGGGGTAAGCGGTCATGTGTCTCAAGATGGGAGAAGCAATGAGGGTTGCCAGTCATATGATTTGTAGCACCGGAGTCAATCAGCCATTTACCTTGGGTAACGACGTGGGCACTACCTGACGTCGTGGCCACAGAGGCAGACTGCCGAGAAGAGGCGGAGGCCGAAGAAGGAGCATCACCGGAAGGGCGAAGATGAGGATGCTTCTGCCAGCAGCGGTCAACAGAGTGGCCAGTACGACCACAATGAGAGCAGAGGAACCAGAATGAACCCCGTCCACCGGAGTGGCCGCGGCTACTAGGTCCCCCCCTCTGAGCTTGGTGAGCAAAAGAGTCCTGGGAAGGGGGGGAGGCCAACAGAGGCCGCTGGAGCAGCGAAGTAACAGCGGCAATGCGAGCCACAGTGGCATCCAAAGTAGGAGATTCTGCCTCACCCAAGATCTGCTGGCGGATCATATCATAAGAATCTGGAAGACGAAGAAGATAACAAACAACTAGGAGTTCCTGGAAGTGTTTGTGCTGGTCGGCCAAGTCCGCGGAGAAGGGGCGATTCTGAAGGATTTCAGCACCAAGAGCCTGAACCTGCTGATAAGCCGCAGCAGGAGACATTGAAGGCCGAGCGAAGAGGTCCGCATAGAGAGTATAAATGCGGGACGTCTGGCCCCCCTTCGAATAGAGAGAAGCGAGGTGAAGCCAGACGGCCTTGACCGTCTCATCATGGCGAATGACGGGAAGGCACTCATCAGAGAGGCTGTTGGCCAGCCAGGTGCGGACAAGAGCATCACTCGCATCCCAGTCATCAAACTCGGGAGAGGTATGAGAAGGAGGGTCATCGTTGAGGTGATGACGCTTGCGTTGAGAGCGAAGGAGAAAAGTGAAGGAAACACTCCAATCGGGATAGTTGGAGCCAACAAGCTTAGAAAGGGTGCCAAGGTTGCCCGAAGGAGGAGGTGGAGAAGGAGCGGCAGGAGTAGTGGTAAGACCGGATGTAGTCATAGAACACAGCAAGAAACCGCAGCGGATAGAAAAGGAAGAAGCCGCGCGAACACAAGCGGCTAGAAAGCAGTCAAAGGCACAGCGGGAAAGAGGTCGCGCGGACTGAAAAGGACGAGCGAACAGAAGAGGAGTCAAGGAGCAGCGACAACAACAAGTCACAGGCCGGGCGAACAGAGGCAGGCCGCAACGACTAGGAAGTCGGAGAGGCAAGAAAGAACCAGGAGCGCGGCGACAACGAAACAGGTCGCGGTGACGAAGAGCAGCAGGGGAAGAGAACCAAGGAGAAGCAAGCCGCGCGAACAGGGCAGCGGACAGAAACAAGCCGCGCGAACAGGGCAGCGGACAGAAGAGAAGGCAAGCCGCGAGACAGGTCGCGGAAAGCGGAAAACAAGCCGCGAGAGTCAGAGAGCGCACAAAATCAGGAGAAAACGACCGTGTGCTCTGATACCATGTAGAAAGTAGCGAACAAGAAAGAACAAACAGATAGACTTTGGAATAATTGAAATTTTATTATCCAAAAAAGATGTCATTTACAAAGGTATGACCTCCCTTATATAGAATGGAGGAGATAAGAGAGAGTATAAACAAATAATGTGGGACTAAACATGAACAGGGCTGAGCGGCTAGAAATAAGGAGACCGCACAGGCCGCACGGTTAGACAGATGGGATAACCGCACGGCACCTCCAGCAGTATAAGAACAGGCCGCACTGAGAGTCCGATAGACCGCCCGGTCTCCAAGCACCAGAGGAGACCGCCAGAGAAGACTGCAAGGCCGCCCGGTCTACAAACTGCCAGACAAGACCGCAAGGCCGCCCGGTCTAATAATTCAACACAAGGGAACTTGGGCACATAAAGAGTATCCGCCAAGCGAAGAGACGGTGTGACTTGAACCATGCCCGTCCCATGGACCGGGGAGGGAGAGCCGTCCAACACGAGGACCGAGGGAATCCGTGTTTCTAGGAGAGAAAAGAATTGAGGATTGCCGGTCATGTGATTAGTGGCGCCAGAGTCTATGATCCATTTTCCTTGAGTAACGACGTGGGCACTACCGGAAGCGGTGACCACTGAGGTAGACAGCCTCGAGGAGGAGAGGGAAGCATCACCATATGGGCAAAGATGAGCCATAAAATAAAGGAGAGAAAACAGAAGCTGCGTGAGAATAAGTCAGGCCGTGTGAATAGCAGGCAGAGGAGACAGCGCGATCCAAAGAGAGAGGCTGCGAGATCAAGGGAGACCGCAGCGGACACATGGAAGACTGCAACGGATAAACAAGAGGAGAACTGGAGCGGTCACGGTGTCAACACACCAACGTCTAGAAGAGCCACAACCAAGAACAGAGCAAGGCAGGGGGAAGAAGTCGTACGAACAAAGGAGATCACATGAAGCAAAGCAGGAAAGGAGGTCGCGCGAACAAAATGAGTTCGTGCGAACAGAGATGAAACCGCACAATTAAAGAGAGATCACGGGAAGAAAGGGAGAATATAGAATGCGAGAAACAGTTCATGAACAAAGAGAGGGAAAAAGAAATCGGTCGCGAACTGAAAACAAGTAGAAGGTCACGATGACTTAATAGGAAGAGCAGCGAGAAGAGTGGCAGGACCAAGGCTAGTGGAGAGGATTCCATGGAGGACAAAATCGCCAGGGGGGGCAGGGTTAGTTCAACCCCCATGCTGGAGGCAGGGCCAGAGGCCTCCTCTCCCCTATCAATGTCTTACTATGGTGATAGCCCACAGGAGGAGGAGAGGCCAGCAGAGGACGAGGCGAGAAGTCAGGGTTGAGTTACCCTATTGCGACTTCCACCAGGAAGAGGACCATGCCACGACTACGTGCCCAGAGTTCATCAAAGATGCGGGGGAATAGGGAGCAGCAACAACAACCTCGCCAGGAGGTGCATATTGAGGAGTTCCTGCCTAGGGGAGAGAGGATAGGTGCGAGGATCGAGCTGATGTCGGAACCCGAGAAGGGATCAGGGTGATCCACGGGGGTGGGGGTGGGGGTCGAGGCCGCTCGGAAGGCGAGCCTTCACACCATGTACCATCTGAAAGAAATAATGTCTAACCACCTAGAGGGGGGGTGAATAGGTGAATTTTATCTTTTTAAATTTAAGGCAGAAACACTGAACAATTAAACTTGTATTTGCAATTTTCTATAGTAATTCAGCACAGCTAGCTCAGCAATCACAGAAATAAACAAACACAGAGTGCACACAGATTTTTATAGTGGTTCCCCAAGGTCTGGGTACATCCACTTTCCCCCTTCGCCTATCTAGTAGTGTACTAGATTCGGCCTAACTTCAGCACTTCTCCTCAGTTCCTCAGATCTTACAGCTCAGAACCCCAAACAGGTTCCTACAACACAGAGTGACCCCACTCCTACAACTCAGGCAAAAAGCCCTACCACTCAGTCTTCAACAAGACCTACACTCAGAGAACAAAGTCTCCTACAACTCAGGCACAAGGCCCTACCTCAGTCTTCAACAAGACCTACACTCAGAGCACACAGTCTCCTACACCCAGCCTTTATAAAATAGGCTTACAAATAAGATCTATACAAGATCCTACAGGAATTTGATTATACAAAGTAATTAACCACAACTCTGACAGAGAGAGATAAGTTTACTGGCTTCTTGATAGGTTCTTGGAAGAACTTGGCAGAGATCAACCTCCCTTAGCTTTCTTCAAAGCTTCTTGAATTTGAACTCAGTAGGGTTGAATCTCCTGAGAAGATGATCTTCAATCAACTTCTGTCTTGAGAATCAGATCTCAATCTGAATCTTACTTAGCAGCCTGGTTCAGCAGCTGTTCTTCTTAGAGGGAGCTCTCTCTCTCCAACTTCTTAGATCTTCTGTCGAAGGTCTTCTTCTTTTGTGTTGTTAGATCTTTGTGTAGATCTTCAATCTGTTATTGATCTTCAATGAATAATCTGTTGATTGATTGTTACTTCTGATTAATTGTCATCAATCCTTTTCTGTTGAAGGAGAAAGGTCATTATATAGTCTTTCTCCAAGGTGACCGGCTGATCCGGTTTCTAACAACCTCCTGACAGCTCTGACAGTTGCAGTTGACCGGTTGAAATGACAGCTGTCAAGTCATCCAGTCACTTCTTGAAATCACTATCACTGTCTGAAAGTGTCGAGATAGATAGTCATTATGTGTCGACAGAAATATATTAAGTGTCGACACAAGTAGACTAAGTGTCGACACTAGCCTTGATGGTCTCGACACAACTCCTTATGTTGTTGTAACAGCTTCTCGACACTGCTTCTTCAGAATGTGTCGACACTGATTCTGTGTGTCGACACAAGCCTTCTGTTGAATGTGTCGACATTGGTTGAGTGTATCGACATAAATACTTCTTCTTTAATGCTTAGTTGAATTCTGCTGTGTGTCGACACAACTCCTTTGTGTCGACACATGCCTTCTTGTGTTGAAACTTGCTGAGTGTCGACACATCTCCTTTGTGTCGACACATGCCTTCATGTGTTGAAACTTGCTGAGTGTCGACACATCTCCTTTGTATCGATACAAGTACTTTAACTTTGTTGAAGCTTGCTGAGTGTCTATATAGCCTCCTGGCGTCAACACATTTGATGTCGACAAAGTTTCTCTGGGTGTCGACACTGCCTCTAAGTGTCGACACAGATTATGTTGACAATTCTTCACAGTGTGTCGACTCTGCCTTTCCTGGTGTCAACACAACTACTCCAAGTGTCGACACAGCTTCTCTAGGTGTCGACACAAGCCTTCATAAGTGTCGACACTTCACCTCTAGGTGTAGACACATGGACTTAGAACTTTTCAGTATTTCCTACAATTACTTAACCTGCACAGATAAACTCAAAGCACATCAAATACACCTTGATGTATATCATTGAGTAGGTTGAGGCTTTTTCAAATCTAGTACATATATTCTAATGTACCCAACACCATCAGAGCAGTGGATCCACGTCCCAAACTGAAAGATAATAGTTGCCAACCTAAATCACCTAGATGGGGGTGAATAGGTGAGTTGTGCATCTTTTTGCGGAATAAAAAAAATCTCAACCAAAGAACAGATCTATCTACCAAATAAGCAAACACAGACGAGTCAAGATTTATAGTGGTTCCCCAACCTTGGGTACATCTACTTTCCCTCACTGATCTAGCAATATACTAGACTCGGCTACTCCACCATCTCGGATTTGAAAACAATCCTACCCTCAGAACACTGTTCCTACAAACTCGATCCACAAACGGATCTACACTCGGAAGGCAAAACTTCAGTTAGATCCCTAGTTGATTTGGGCTAGGTTCACTAGGTTAAGATGTGACCCATCATGTATAACCAGGGTCAAGTTTGTGTCCTAGAGTCTAGGCCAAGTCCTTAGGTTCAACATCAGATGAACCAGCTTTCATCAAGACCATCAGAGACTCCAGACTTAGAGGATTTCTAGTCTAAGTAAAGTGAGTTTGATGTTCGTCGAACTCAGCTCGACGAAAGGTGTTCGGCCCTCGACGATCGTGAGACAATTCTTAGTGCTGAGCTCGACGATCCTTGTTCTCTATTCGACGAAGACTGAGTTACTTCATCAAGCTAAAGTTAGGACAACTTCAGAATTTTTCTAAGTCTAGCTTAAAGCTTTGGTCGACGAAATGAATTCTGAGCTCGACGAACTTGGACCTCAAGTTCTCAGTTTCTCAGGTCGACGAATTCAGTACTCTACTCGACGATTTGTGGTCAACGATTTATGTTCTTCTCAGTCAGAGACCCCTCAGATTCTAAGTCCACAATCTTTCTTCGCTCGACGAATTTGGATCTCAGTTCGACGAATAGTGTCTGACAGTGATAGTTATCTGCTCGACAATTTTGGTTCTCAGCTTGACGAATGTAGATTGTCAGTTCGACGAAGGTTGTAGCAGTATTGACTTGAAGACTATTTCTATTATCTGGTCGACGAACTCCTCAACTCAGCTCGATGAAATGTGAACTCAGCTCGACGATTCCTGTTCTTTGTTCGACGATTCCAGATTAGGTCTTCTTCAGGCTTCCCGTCCCGTTTCTTGACGATGATTCCGGAGTAATCAATGTCAGATCTTCTCGGAATGTTACCATTAGAACGCACATTGATCTTGGATTATTACAGGCCATTTTTTCCATGGGACAGTTGGGGAAATCATTGATTGTCGCTTCTTTCCAAGGCCGACTGCAATTACTGCTCAACATTTAAATTTCGAATGTTCCTTAGACAGTAAAGAGATAAAAAAAGAAAAGGCTTAATCAGTAAGACACACAGTTATACAGATACATAGACAACCAGCAACAGGCAGACAGATTGCACAGAAGAACAATCATACTCAAATCTAAAGTTCTACTGCAATCAGCCCAGGCCAGAGAACATCTTCAATTCTACAGGACAACTTCAAAGAACAACAAAATTCTATCTATTAAAGAAGTTCCTGAAGCAATTTCTGGTCTAGGCATTCTAGGTCTTTGAAGACCTATCACCCTGAAGCAGTGCTCCAGTTTTCCTAATCTCAGGGGAAGCAATTCTGCTAACATCAATCCACAAGTCTTCTTAGTTGATATTGAGAAAGAGAAGACCTCATGTCACCTCTCTTCCAACTCCTGTACAGGGTTTTAATTCCCTTCAAAATTATTCCTGGTTGCAAGTCTCCTTCCAAAAGACTTGAGGTTTTGGTTTTTGAGAACCTGAACAAATGCTCTTTGGTGTCAGGCACCAGATCAAAAACCTGTATGGATTCCTACCAGGGTGGTAGAAGAGTGGATGTACCTAGGTTGGGGAACCACTATAAAATTTCTTGTGTCGTCTGGTTGCCCTCTTCTTTTTGTTTTGGCCGTGCTCTGTGATTAGATTGTTTATTGTGCTTATTTATTCTATTTGCTAACCTGTTCACTTAGGAATACAACAAAAAGTTGTAAAGAATTTTTTTAGAGAGCACAATACTCTATTCACCCCCCCCCCTCTAGAGTATTTCAGATCCACCTTGCACTTTCAACTTCCTACAATCTCGGAGTTGAAAACTCCTACACCCGGAGAAAACTTCTCCTACAGTAATGAAATAAAGTTGTACAAAAATACAATCAGTAAATCCTCTTGTTCAGATCTGCAACAGTAAATCATAAATTCCTTCTTCTAGGCGTGAGGCTTTATCAAAATATTGAAGAAGAATCTCAGTAATATCAGATCTGGAACTTCTCAACTTTACACGATCGAATGACAAGATGAAGCGTTGAGTGGAGATCTCGATCTGTAGAGTCTTCTTAATCTGAATCCTCAAAAAGGTGAAACCCTAGCCGGTCGGAAATCTACGATGGCATTAGCGGCGAGTTTCGTTCTTGTAGAGAGAGAGAAGAGACAGAAATCTTTTTGGAAAGCACGGCTGCAAAAACATTCTTAAAGTAATTTTCTTTGAAAACTTAGGGTTTGTCAGATTAGACAAGACCTTTTATAGGATACCAGAAGATTAGACTTAAATGATTCATAATGAGAAAGAAACGTGGACCAATAACGTCATAGTTTAAGAATATGACCGTTAGGTCTGGACTTAAAGAATTTCTAAAAAGGTCAAAGTAAATTACTCGAGTCAAGCAGAACAACTCGAGTATATGCAACACTACTCGAGTAGGTAGAAGATGACTACTCGAGTACATGAGAAATATTACTATGGAGAAAGATAAATCATTACTCTAGTACATGGAGTCAACTACTCGAGTAAATAAGAATGAGAAAGACTCAGTTACTCGAGTAACAAAATGACTTACTCGAGTACTTAAGTACTTACACGAGAGGTGGAGTAAATTACTCGAGTACAAGAAATACTACTCGAGTATATAAAAATGAGCTACTCGAGTATATCAGAAACTACTTGAGACAAACACTTAGAATATTTCTGGAACAGGAAAAATTGAACTACTCGAGTACGTAAGATAATCTACACGAGACATAGGGAATTGCTCGAGTATATAAGATGAATTACTCGAGACAAATAGAACTACTCGAGTATATAACATGAACTACTCGAGTAATTCACTTAGAGAAATTTTTTGGAGGGGGAATCTGGATTACACGAGTAAGAGCACTTGACTACTCGAGTAGTAGATGAACTACTCGAGTATATGATTTAGAGTACTCGAGTAAGCAGGAACTACACGAGAGTCAGAATACAATTAACTCGAGACATAAGATTGAACTACTCGAGTAATCTATAGTAATACTCGAGTATTTCACTTAGACAAATTTGAGAAGAGAAAATCTGAAAACTCGAGAGATAAAAGGAAGCTACTCGAGTATACAAGATGACCTACTCGAGAGCCATAATTGGACTACTCGAGTATATCTTAACTACTCGAGTAAGTTAATTATTACTCGAGTATAAACTCACTAACTTACTCGAGTAAGTAAGGAACTACTCAAGTACTTAGGAAAATTTTTCTGACAGATTTACTTCTTCTAAGGGAAATCAGCATCAAGTCTTTTCACATAGTTCTAGAGCTTGAATATGAAGTGTATCCCAATAGAGAGGCTACACATGAGTCAACACCTTGGAACACATAATGAGGGATTACATTGTATGGTCCTGTGTTTGGTGACCCATTGTAGACTGACATTGGTCTACACTTCCCATTAGAATCCTGCAAACACATAACTCAAACCAAGCATCAAATACAACTTAATTCATCTTAGTTCAAGGGTGACATCATAAAATATGGGTTAATGTGGATACAATACCCAACACAAACCCCAACCTCGGATGAGAAGATCTCCTTCTCAAGGAAAGATATGTCAGATCATGAGGATCCTTTCTGCGATGCGTTGGTCATCCAGACCTCGGTAGAGAATTTTAATGTCTCTCGGATCCTCACCAACAATGGGAGCTTGGTCAACGTCATCTTCAAAAAGGCATTTGACGCGATGAAGGTGGAGGCCCGGAGGATGTTGGCCTAGGATGGACCTCTGTTTTGGTTCTCGGGAGAGAGGAAGGAAGTAGAAAGAGGAGTGAGACTCTATGTCGTCCTAGGGTGGGGCAGTCCAAGAACTATAGATTCATCATCGTGGACTCCCCCATCAGCTACAACACCATTTTCGGAAGGCCAATCATCAGCACCTTCTGCTGCGTACCCTCCTCTTCCATCAATGCTTAAAGTTCAGTACCGAGGGAATCCAGGTCAGGGTCCGAGGAGATCCCAAAGTGGCAAGGGAGTGTTATGTCACTGCGTTGAAATCCATCTCTTGGTAGGGTGGAGCTGAAGAGATGGAGACGATTATGGAGGAGGAGTTCAGGTAGGAGGCCGGAGTAGAGACAGAGGAGATGGAAGTGGTGGAGGATATCTACACCCAGGTGGAGGTGGCAGAAGGAGTTCTAGAGGAGCCAGCCAAGGTGATTGTCATGGAGGAAGCTGAGGACGAGGTTCCAGTCCCAGGTGAGGGCCTACCAGTGAGTCGGAGGAGCAGTCCTGGCTGGAGGCTGCGGGGGAGGTGGTAGATATGGAGGTTCTCACCTGCGAGGGACGGGTGGAGAAGGTGCGCATTAGTGGGGGGGGGGGGGGTTGAGCCCGGGGGACCAGGGGAGGATGTTTTAGTTCTTCCATAAGAACATGGACATCTTCACATGGAGAGTGACAGACATGTCGGGGATCAATACAGATGTTGCCTGCCACTTTCTCAACCTAGATCCAGAGGCTCTCCCCATTCAACAAAAGAAAAGGTCTACTACGGACAAGATTGCCGAACCCATCTGAGAGGAGGTGGCCAAACTCCTCAATGCCAGGTTTGTGTCCAAATTCCAATATCCCGGCTGGGTCTCCAATGTTGTAATGGTAAAAAAAGGAGATAGCCGGTGGAGGATGTGTGTCGATTTTTCTTTGTTAAATAAATCATGTCCTAAGGATTGTTACCCCTTGTCTCGCAACGACGAGTTGGTTGACTCAGTCGTCGATTTTTCTGTGATGAGTTTTTTGGATGCATTTTCAGGTTGTCATCAAATTAGGATGCACCCAACCGACATCAAAGATGTCTCCTTCATCACCGGGGATGGGTGCTACTGCTAAAAGATGATGCCATTTGGGCTAAAAAATGCATGGGCGACGTAACAAAAAATGATGGATCAAATGTTTCGAGATCAAAAAGGGAGGAATCTGGAGGTGTACGTGGATGATCTTATGATCAAGAGACAAGAGGTGGATTCTCATCTCCGAGATCTGGAGGAGACCTTCGGTACCCTGCGGAAGTATAAGATGAGGTTGAACCCCTTGAAGTGTGTCTTCGGGGAGAGCAGGGGGAAGTTCCCGTGTCATCTTCTTACTCCCGCAGGGGTGGAGCCTAGTCCTGACAAAGTCAGGGCAATCATGGATTTGGGATCTCCGTGGAATGCCAAGGAGGTTCACCGGCTGGTAGAAAAGTTGGCAGGACTTAGCAGATTCCTCTCTTGGGCAGGAGAGAAGTTCTTTTCCTTCTTCAAGACGCTGAGAGGGGGACAGAAGTTCGAGTGGTCCCGGGAATACGAGGAGGCATTCCAAGCCTTAAAGAGGGAGTTGACCTAGGCTCCACTCCTCCAAGTGCCTAAGGAAGGGGAAGATATGTCCCTGTACTGTGGGGTCGGGATCGAGGCGTTAAGCTCCATCCTGGTCCAGGAAGAAGTAGTTACCTATCTACTATGTGAGCAGGGTCTTGACGAAAGAAAAGCTCCGATACCCGATCTTAGAAAAGATAACCTTCGCTCTAGTCATCTCGGCCCGGAGGGTCTGACCCTATTTCCAGGAACACTCCATCAGGGTGGTGACTGAACATCCCCTCTATAACATCTTTGAGGCAGTGGAGCATTCGAGGAGGTTGGTAATGTGGTCAGTGGAACTGAATGAGTTCGATATATCCTTTGTTCCCCACCTCTCGATCAAGGCCCATGCGATGGCCGACTTTCTTGCTGATTACATAGTTGAGGTGGTTGAGGTGGAACTCACTCGCCCAGTTCATTGGAAGGTAATGGTGGATGGCGCCTCGGGGAGGCATTCCATGGTTGTAGGGGTGATCTTCGAGAGCCCCCAGGGAACAAGGATTGAGCAGACGATGGTCGTGTGCTTTCCCATCACCAACAATCCAGCCAAGTACGAAGCAGTAATAACAGGGTTGTTCCTGGCCAGGGAGCTGGGGGTGCATGATGTGGAGGGCCTAACAGACTCCATGGTCGTAGCTTCTCAGATCAATGGGGAGTTTGAGGTAAGGGACCCTACTCTCCAACTATATTTTACAAAGGTGAAGGCGGTCATCGACATGTTCTAGACCTTGTCCATTTGACATGTGTCGTAGGGGAAAAAACGAGCAGGTCGTCCAATTGGCCAAGCATGGGCCCCAGGTGGGGGGAACCATCACAAACTTGTTCCGCCCATCCATCGAGGAGGGGGAGCTGATGGAGGTGGACTGGCACCCCTCATGGATGGATCCTTTTGCAACTTTCCTATCCATAGGGGAGTTCCCGTAGGGGATGGATAAGAAGCGATTCAAGCATAAGTCAGCATACTACCTCATGCGCGACGGGTAGTAATATTGGAAGACCATTCGGGGTTGTTGGCACGTTGCGTGGCCGAGAGGGAAGTCAGAGGATCTTGAAAGAAGTCCATTCCGGAGAGTGCGAGAGTCACTTGAGGAGTAGGACCTTGGAAGGAAGGATAGCCAGGCAAGGGTACTTTTGGCCGACCCTGGGCCATGATGTCGCTGAATTCACAAAGAAGTGGCATACGCGCCAGTTGTTCGCCCCTATCCAGCTAATGTCGACTCAGCGGCTCAAAAGCATCACGACACCCTGGCCCTTTGTCATCTGGGGAATGGATCCGGTAGGACCCTTCCCTTAGGCCAGTGGGCAAAGGATGATCTTGCTTATCATGATCGATTATTTTTCTAAGTGGTTGGAGGTAATGGTGTTGGCCTAGGTGACCTCCCAGGTAATCAGTAACTTTTTATGGGGAGAGATCATCTGCCATCATGGACTTCCTCAGGCCATCATCATGGACAATGGGCCATAGTTTTCCATCCCCGAGTTCATCAATTTCTGCATACAACTTGGGATTGATCACAGGTTCGTGTCAGTCCAATATTCCAGGAGCAACGGGAAGGTGGAGGCGGCAAGCAAGATCATCATGAACCTCCTAAAGAAGAAGTTAGAGAGTTTGAAGGGGAGATGGGTAGAACAACTCCCTTCAGTCCTCTGGGCCCAGAGGACCACCCCAAACACGGCCATGGGGGAGACCCCGTTCAAACTCTCTCATGGTTGCGTAGTAGTACTCCCAATAGAATTCGAGGTCCGGACACCTCGAGTGGTTGAGGCAGAAGGTGGAGAAGAATGGTGGGCCAAGAATGAGGACGAGCTCGGGCTCTCCCTTGATATATTGGAGGAGTTGCGTGGCTTGTCGTCTATTCGGAAAGAGGAGGTCAAGTTACAAATGACCAAGTATTTTGACAAGCATGTCAGAATCAAGCAATTTGCAAAAGGGGACTTGGTCCTGAAGAAGGTCGACGCGGTCGGGAGGTTAGCATACATCGGTAAGCTGAACCACAACTGGGAAGGTCCCTATGTAATCTGAGAGGCCTTGAAGTCAGGAGGATATCACCTCCAAGATGTAGAGGGGGAACCCCTCAGTCATGCCTGGAGCGGCGATGGCCTAAATCGATTCTACCAATGAAAGTAATGAGATAGATATTTTCACGATCTTATTATTTGCTAATGATTCATTTGCTTGGCAGGAACAACATGAGATTTGGTTGAATAAAACAGTCTGGTTGATGCTCAACACCAGCTGTCAAGCTTTCACCTAGCTAATTGGGTCGGTGGTAGCGCCCGGTGGTTGGCCAAGGGAAAGTCCGGTTGATGCTCAACAGCCGTCATTGGTGAAAGACTTTAGTTTCAAGGATAACTAAATCACTTAGAGGGGGGGTGAATAGGTTATTAGTCTTTTGTGGCTTTCTTTTAATTTCCTTCTTTAATTGCTTGGTGAATTAGTAGAGATTTACTTTCAAGAACCAAATAACCCATAATAAAGAAACACATAAAAAAAGAACGCACACATACAACACAACAAATTTATAGTGGTTCCCCAAATTATGGGTACGTCCACTTTCCCTCCCATATTTCTAACTTATAGTTAGACAAGGCACTTCTCCAATCTCGGCTCCTAAGAGCTTACAACACGTTCCCGCAGGACCACTCAGTCTTCTCAAAGACCTACAACATAGGCACAAGGCCGTATAACTCTGTGATCCAAAGATCACCTACCTTACACCCAAAGGCCCTACAACTCAGGCTGGGAGGACAGCCTTACCTCAGATACACAAAGGATCCTACCTCAGAGAGAATGACTCCCCTACAGCTCAGGAACAAAGACCGTACCTTAGATCCAAAGGATCCTACAACTTAGGCACAAGTTCCCTACCACTCAGAGAGAATGACTCTCCTACCTCACCCTCAAAATCCCTACAACTTAGAGATCAACTGATCACCTACCTCTGATCCAAACTGGATCCTACAACTCATATTCACACTTGAATCCTACTACTCAGGCCAATGCCCTACTCTTAGATTCTCAATAGAATCCTACCTTAGATCAACCAGTGATCCTACACTCTGTGCCAATCCTTCTGGACTGAGATAAACTCAGCCCAACTTTGACTCTAGGGAAATAATCCCAGAGCCTACTGCTACCTAAAATGAGATATACTCAACCCTATCTAATTCTTCTCAACACCAAAAAGTGTTCCTGCTAGAACTGAGAAGCAACTGTAGCTAGTTGCTGCTACTTGAGCTGAGAGAATCCCAGCCTTAACTTATTCTCAACAACAAGGATGTAGATCTTTCTTTGGCTTGTGCTGGAAACAACTTACAGACAACTGCTATGCTTCTTCTATCTTTCCTGGGTTAAGGAGATTCAACCCTAACTTATTTTTCATAGCCTCTAGAAAATATTATTTAGAACAGTACAGCTGGACCTGTGAAGTGCCTGCAACAAGGGTTATCCTTTGCTGCACCTTTTCTCTCAAAAATTTACTCCGAACTGATGTTGATGATGGAGATGACAACAACAACTTGATTATCATCCTGTTGCTGCAGCTTGGGTAACAACCAGCTACTTCTTCTTCTTCCTCAGAAAGAAAACTTTTTAAACTTGCTAGTTCAGGTGAGAATGGCAATAGCTAACTCTTGATTGCTTTCAGATCAGCTGCAGCTTGCCTCAAGCCTTAGATGCTTCTACTTCTTCAGAGAATATCTCTGATTTTCTGGTGCAGATGATAATGGCACCAGCTATCTCTTAGAACTCTTAGATCCTGTTGGAGCTAGTGGAGACTGGGCAGACTTGTCTCTAACCGCAGAGGTCTACTGGTCTTAGCAAATTGGCGATTTGGTCCAACAGTCTGGTGGTGAACCTCAGCTTGCGGTCAGGAGAAGCAGTGGCGGTCTGAAGGAAGACACAACGATCTAGCAGTAAGCCGCGGTAGTGGGATATCAGTTATTCACAACGGTCTGTATTAAGCTGCATCGGTCTGGTTGGAGCCACAGTGGCCTGGTTGAAACCGCAGCAGTGGACTGGTGGTTACCGCAACTACGATTTGGTGGCAACTCGCAGTTGTCGTCTGGAGACTTTCCTTGTTGTTTCTTGTTATTTTATTAGTTGTTATATAGTGGGTGGTTTGACCGTGTCAAACCGCGTAGGCTGCCCATTTTGTTTTTAGTCCCACATCGGTTGTTGTATTCTCTCATCTCCTCTGATTTCTATAAATAAGGGGGCATACCTATATAATGATTATCCTTTTGGAGTAATAAAGTTTACGGTTTATTTATCTCCTTGTCCATTTCTCATATGGTATCAGAGCGAACCGATCCTTTGCTTCAAAAAGATTGTGGTTTGTTGGTTTAACCGCGTGTCCTCTTCCACCGGCTTCGTCCGGCTTCTTTAAGTTTGTCTGGTATCATTCCCTTCCCTTCCATCCCTTGCGTCTCGTTGTGCTTGCGACTTACTTCCTTCAGGGCTTTTTTGTTCGCCCGACTTTCCTTGCTAACTGCGATTCTTTGTAACTTATTGTGTTCGCGCGGGTTCTCTTCTCTGCTGCGAGTTTGTCCTTTTGGTTGTGGCTTCTTCCGTGCCACTGGTGTGTTGTCACCTTGATCGAGTGGGCTCTTGCTCTTCTATTTCTTCTTATTGGGGTGGCTTCTTTGCTAGTCGCTTGTCTATGCGACTTGTGGTGTTCGCGGGGTTTGTTGTGCGGCTTCTTTTGCTCTTGCTTCCTTTGTTAGTCGCCCTTTGTTGCTGCTTGTTCTGTTCACGCGACTTATTAGCTGTTTGCTCTTTCTTCTCTTCTTTTTCTCTATGGGTTGTCTTCCTGCGACTTGTTACTTCCTTGCTTCGAGTATCGCGTTTTGTTCGCGGCGTGTTCCTTTCCACTGGTGTGTTGACAGCATGACCGTGTGGTCTCCACTCCCCCATTCTATTCTCTCTATTCTCGCTGCGGCTTCTCTCTTTGCATTTTGGTAGAGGCCTCTTTTCTATCTGCTGATGTGTTGACACCATGACCATGCAGTTTCTCCTATTTCTGTGACCTTTCTTGTGTTTGGTTTCTTTTTGCGCCTTATTTTCCGGCTTGTTCTTGTACGGCTAGTTTCTAACCCTGCGGTTAGTCTTTCTGCTTTCTGATTTCTTCTTGAGGATGGCTTCCCTTCTCTCTTTTACTACTTGTGCTCTTGTGTCATACTCTGATAAGTGGCTTATTGTCTCTGGTGCCACTTGTCACATGACTGGCAACTCTCGTTTGTTTTCCTTCATGCTTAAACAGAACAGGCTGTCTCTTATTGTTATTGTTGATTGGACTTCTGCTCATGTGCATGGTATTGGCACTGTGCATCTCTATTCGTCTTTGCTGCTAGTGGACACTCTTTATATCCCTACTTTACCGTGCAATTTACTCTTTATTCATGCTTTTTGTACTAAGTTAAATTGCACGGTTACTTTTACTTACACCACTTGTTTTTTCTCTAATTCTATCTCTAAAGCTACGATTGTGATTGGAACTGCCCGTGGTGGTCTCTTCTTTCTTGACCATGATGTTGCTCTTTCCTCTTCTTCTTCTTCTCTTCAACACTGGCATCGTCGTCTTGGCCACCATCCTTCTCGCCTTATCCACCAACTTCTTCCAGGTCTTCCTCATGAGGATTCCCCTCTGACTTACGAAGCATGTCAGTTTGGCAAACATCATCGCTCTTCTTTCCTAGCGTGGATGGGACGTAGTTCTTCACGTCCTTTTGAACTAGGTCATTATGATATATGGGGTCCTGCTCCTACTATCACTGTTAGTTGGGGAAGCTTATTCTTTGTCACATTCATTGATGATTTCTCTAGGTGTACATGGCTGTATCTCCTGAAAGATCGTTCTGACATTTACACTGTATTTACTGTATTTTATCATGAGATCTTGACACAGTTTCAGGTGCCTATTCAAATTTTTTGTACTGATAATGCCAAAAAATATGTCAGCCAAGAATTTTCTATTTTTTGTGTGAACCGTGGTTTGGTTCATCAAACTTCTTGCCCATATACCTCTCAACAGAATGGCGTTGCTGAACGGAAGAATCGTCATCTCTTGGATGTTGCTCGCAGCCTTCTGTTAAAAATGAATGTTTCTCGGTCCTATTGGGGTCATGTTGTTCTTCTCTCTTGCTATCTCATTAATCGGATACCCTCATTTGTTCTTCAGGGAAAGACTCCTTTTTCATTTTGTATCCCACGGTCGAGCCATTTCCTTTACCTCGTAAGGTTTTTGGATGTACAGTGTTTGTTCACATATTTTCTCCTGGTCTTTGCAAACTTTCTCCTCGTTCTGTTAAATGCATATTCCTTGGCTATTGTCCTTCTCAGAAGGGCTATTGGTGTTTTGATACTCTTCTATGCAAACAATATGTGTCTGCGGATGTTACCTTCTTTGAGGATACACTGTATTTTTCTCCTGCTTCTTCTCTTTTGCCTTCTGGTACTTCTTATTCTTTGCATATAGTCTCGATAGCTCTACCGGAACCCGTTCTTTCCACACATGTTCCTGTTGTGTCGTATTTTTCTCTCGACACTGCTTCTTTGCCCTTGGAACCTTTTGTACCTGTTCCTGGGCCTCCTCTTTCTTCTAACGGTGAATTGCCTTCCTTGGACAAGAGTGATATTGATCTTTTGATTGCTCTTTAGAAGGGTGTTTGCTCCTGCACCCAGCATCCTCTACAGGTTGTGGTCTCTTATGCTCATATCTCTCCTTCGTCTAGGAGCTTTGTTCTGGCCCTCTCGGCTAATATTGTTCCTGCCTCGTATTATGATGCTCTTCTTATCCCCCATTGGAAGGCTGCTATGGATGAAGAGATGCATACTCTTACTGATCAGTGTACTTGGACTCTTGTTCCTACACCTCCAGGTGCTGATATTGTTGGCTGTCGCTGGGTATTTGTTATAAAGTTTCTACCGGATGGATCAATTGATCGTTACAAGGCCCGGCTTTTTGCCAAAGGTTTTATGCAGACTTATGGTGTGGATTTCTTTGATACTTCCTCTCATGTGGCAATGATTACTACGATCTGTGTGCTCTTTTCTGTGGCTGTCAACCGAGACTGGGAAATATCTCAGTTGGATGTGAAGAATTCCATTCTTTATGGTGATTTACACGAAACTGTCTATATGGAGCAACCTCCTGGGTATGTTGCTCAAGGGGAGTCTCAAGTCTGTAAGCTGCAAAAGGCTATCTACGGTCTTAAGCAAAGTCCCAGGTCCGGGTTTGAAAGTTTAATGAAGTTATTTCTGTGATTGGGTTCTCTCGTAGTGTTGTAGATCATTCTTTGTTCATACGCAAATCCTAGGCTGGTCTGGTTATTCTTGCGGTTTATGTGGATAACATTCTTCTTACAGGGGAAGATAGAAATGATATTGACGTGACAAAGAAGCAACTGCTTCAGCATTTTGTTACCAAGGATATGAGATCTCCTAAGTATTTTCTAGGGATTGAGATATCTCATAAATCTGATCATATTGTTCTTTCATAGCGGAAGTATGCATTAGATCTCTTGAAAGAGACATGCCTTCTTGGGGCTAAACCCGCTCGGACTCCTATGGCTATTGGAGATGATAAATGTTGGAATGAAAATTCTCCTATTCTTGAAGATGTTACCGTATAAAGGGTTCTTGTGGGTAAACTCATTTATCTGACAGTTACAAGACCAGATATTTGCTATGCAGTAGGGTGTTGAAGTTGGTGACTGGGCGGTCTGGCGGTCTGTCTTGACGGGTTGAAGACCGCGCGGTCTGGCGATTTGTCTCAGCCGACTTGGAGACCGGGCGGTCTAACGGTCTCCCCTGGCATCTCTCTTCTTCTCTTGTGGTAGCCGTGCGGTTAGCCCTTCTGTCTAACCGCGCGGCTTGTGCGGTTTGTTTTGTATAGTCCGCTTAGTCCTGTAAATTTTGTCCCACGTCTCTTATTTGTATTCTCTCATCTCTCCTCCATTCTATATAAGGGAGGGCATACCTTTGTAATAGATACCTTTTTCAGATAATAAAGTTTCAGATTAAAACCATTTCTGTTTGTTGTTTATTCGGTTTTAACATGGTATCAGAGCACACGGTCTTTTCCTCCTGATTGTGTGCGCTCTCTGATTCTCACCGCTTGTTTCTGATTCTTGCGACTTGTCTTCGCGGCTTGTCGTCTCTTCCGCCCGCTGCTCTGTTCGTGCGGCTTCTTGCTTCTTTTCTCTAGCTGCTCTTCTTCGCCGCGACCTGTTTAGTTGTCGTAGCGACCTGCTTCCTTCTAGCCGCCTGTTTGTTCCCTAGCTGTGCGGCCTGCTTCTGTTCGCCCGGCTTGCGACTTGTTGTTGTCGCTGCTGCTTCTTGCTTCCTCTTCTCTTCTGTTCGCACGGACTTTTCAGTACGCGCGACCTCTTCCCCGCTGTGCCTTGGTCTGCTTCCTGGCTGCTCGTGTTCGCGCGGCTTCTTCCCTTTAAACCGCTGCGGTTTCGCGCGGGTTGCTCTCTTCCTCTCCCCACGGCTTTCTCCTTCTTTTTTTCGCGACCTGTTTTCGCGATCTCCTCTGTTCTCCGCGATCTTCTAAGTCGCTGCGACTGTTGCCTTCTACCCGCTCCTGCTTGTTAGTCGCTCCGGCCTCATCTTTAGCCGTGCGACTTGTTCTCCTCTATTCGCCCTCCTTTTTCAAGCCGTGCGACTTCTTTCCCTTTGCTTTGCTCTGCTTCTTGGTCGTGGCCTTCCTAGCCGCATGACCTGTTCTCTGTTCGCCCGACTTGGTTTTCTCTTCTCTTCTTCGCTTAACCGTTCGGCTTCTTTCTCCTCCTCGCGGCTTGTTCTTATCGCCGCGGTTTGCTCCCCTCTTGCTTCCATGGCTTCCCCCTCCTCCAGACTGTCTGCCTCGGTGGTCACCTCTTCTGGTAGTGCTCACGTTGTTACTCGCGGAAGATGGCTCATCGACTCTAGTGCTACAAATCATATGACGGGCAATCCTCAGTGTTTCTCTCTTCTTGACACACATGCACAGTTGCCCCAGTCATTGTTGCGGATGGGTCTCCCTCTCCCGTCCATGGGACAGGCATGGTTCAAGTCACTCCATCTCTCTGCCTAGCTGATACCCTCTATGTGCCCAAGTTTCCGTGCAATTTATTATCGTTTACTTCTTTATGCAAGCAACTACGTTGTTCTATCATATTCACCCCTCCCTCTTGTGCCTTTCAGGATCCGGACTCCCAACGGACGATTGCTACCGGGACTGAGAGTGGTGGCCTCTACTTCCTCGACAACGTTTCTGCTCTCTCCGCCTTCTCCACCTCCTCTACAGATCTTCTCCAATGGCATCTTCGCCTTGGACATGCTCCTCCCCGAATTCTGCGCCAGCTCCTGCCCCACCTCCCTCCTCATCATCCTCCTCTAAACTGTGATGCCTGTCAACTTGGCAAACATCACCGCTCATCCTTCCCACCAACGCCAAGTCTGGGCTCTTTCCGTCCGTTCGACCTCGTTCACTCTGACATTTGGGGTCCCGCTCCTACCCTCACCATCGGGCGGGGTAGTTCCTATTTTGTCACATTCATTGATGATTTCTCTCGGTGTACGTGGGTGTATCTTCTCAAGGATCGCTCTGAGCTGTTCTCTGTTTGGACCTCATTTTATTCTATGGTTAAGACTCAGTTTGATACATCTATTAAAATCCTTCGTTCTGACAATGCTAAGGAGTATCTTAGCCACGACTTCTCCTCCTTTTGTATTCACCATGGTGTTATTCGTCAGACAAGCTGTGTCTACACCTCACAACAAAATGGGGTGGCGGAACGTAAAAACCGTCACCTCCTTGATGTCGCTCGAACTCTGCTGACTCAAATGCATGTTCCTCGATCCTATTGGGGCTATGTTGTCCTCCTCTCCTGCTATCTCATCAATCGCCTTCCCTCCACAGTTCTCCACGGTGCTACCCCCTTCTCCATTCTTTATCCGAACAAGGATCCCTTTCCTCTTCCTCTGCACATCTTTGGGTGCACCACCTTTGTGCACTCTCCCGCTGCCACCCGTGACAAACTCTCACCCTGTGCCACTAAATGTGTCTTTCTGGGGTACTCTCCCACTCAGAAAGGTTATTGTTGCTTTGACCCCGTTACCCGCAAGCAATTTGTCTCTGCGGATGTCACCTTCTTTGACAATGCATCTTACTTCTCTCCCGCTTCCTCCTCTCCTCCTCCTGCTCCTACTTCTCATACCGACTCATCCCTTCCCTCTGCTCCCACTGATGTTCCGCCATCTCCACCATCTCCACCATCTCCACCTCCTCCACCATCTCCTCCCTCTACTCCGCTTTCTCCCTCCACTCCGCTGCCATCTCTCTACTCCCGGGCCAGCTCTCTCCACCATGGATACTCCAGATACTGAGGCACCTGCTGACCTGGATCTCCCCATTGCTCTTCGCAAAGGGGTTCGGGCATGTACCCAACACCCGCTTGCTGCAGCTGTTTCCTACGATCGTCTTACCCCTTCTCGCAGAGCTTTTGCACTGGCTTACCTCAGATGATGATCCTTACGTCGGTATTAGGGTTGATATCGAGTCGAGTTCGAGCGATTTTGGCTCGGCTCGAAATCGAAATTTTCGACTCGAACTCGGCTCGAAATCGAAATTGATTTTGAGTCGAGTCGGCTCGACTCGAAATGGCTCGATTCCGAGTCGGCTCGAAATCCAATCGAGTCGGCTCAAAATCAAATCGAGTCTGCTCGAAATTTAGCAAATTTTTGTTTTATTGCTAGTTTGCTCAAAATTAAATTGGGCAACCTGTAAATTTAGCAAATGAAAACATAAATCCATCATTCTTTTTATTTAAGTTTAAATTTTGTTATTTTTAATCTTAAAATAAGAATATATTAATAAATACATAATTTTTTTAATTAATTCGAGTTGATTCGAATCATATTTCGAGCGATTCAGGGCTGGCTCGAAATCGATTCGAAATCAGATTCGAGTCAAATTGAATCGACTCAAATTGATCCGAATCAATTTTAACCGATTCCGATTCAGCTCAATTTTCGAACGATTTTCGACCGATTTTCGAGTTTCGAATAATATGCTCAGCCCTAGTCGGTATCGATGGATGACTTGCTTGTGTCTGCGTAGTACTTCTGCATTGTATCTAATGTTTGCCTTTACTTTTATTGTTGTAGGTGCGTCTTTGCACTATAGTATGCTTTGTTTATGATGTAGCATGATGCATTTTTAGACATTATATAGATGTTTTTTTGTGTTGATTTGGAAGTGTTTAACTGTTCACTTTCCTCTTACTTTAATGTGTGTCCATGACTTTTGGCGTCAGCTTTAGCGGTTGCTACTTGGCGTTACAGTCGAGCTTAGGTGTTTGAGTATGGTGTCGAGGGATGTTTGCCCCCTTGCCTCCATGAGGTGGAAGGACTTGGGGTCCATTATAGGACTCTTGTCCATTCATGCATTAGTCGAATGACTCGGGATCCGTTCTTTCTTGAGGTGCAGGAGGATATTAGTATGTTCCCGCCTAAGTAGGACTTGAGGTTTGTTCTATTGGATGTGACGATGAACCTTTGTTCGTTCGCATCTCAGAAGGACACGCGATCTGTTCTATTCGAGGTGGTGAATGGTCTTTATCTGTTGGCACCTCAAAAGAACACGGGGTCTGTTCTATCAAAGGTGGTGAGGGATGTATGTCCATTCACGTCTCAGAAGGACACGAGGTTCATTTTATTGGAGGTGTCAAAGGTCCTTTGTCCATTCGCGCCTCAAAAGGACATGAGGTCTACTCTATTGGATGTGATGAATGACCTTTGTCCATTTGTGTCTCAGAAAGATACATGGCCCGTTCTGTTGGAGGTGGCGAAGACCTTTGTCCGTTCACGCATCAGAAGGATATGGGGTCCGATCTATTAAAGGAGAAGCGGGACCTTTGTCCATCTCACCTTTATAGTAGGACACAATTCATTCTTTCCGGAGGTGGAGAAGGACTTTGATCCATCTCGTCTTGACAGTAGAAGGAAACAAAGTCTGTTCTTTTAGGAGATGTCGAAGGACTTTCGTCCATCTCGCCTTGATAGTAGAAGTGTATAAATCGTATTCGTCAAGGGTGATCATATTCATGCCACACAAGCAAAAGGTCAAAGTCAAAGATCAACAAGGTCAACCAACAAGATCATTTGAGGCCAAGTGCGAGTATCACAATTACTCAATAGGTATGCGACAATCAGCAGTATCTCGCCAACATGGGCGAGAACCTTTCATAGTCGTCAGGTCGATAGCGGCAACCTCGCGGGGGTTGGGTATTATCAACTACATATCCCCCCTAGGATTTGCCTATAAATAAGACCTCTGGGGTACCAAGGAGGGCACCTCACTCTTTTTTGGAGAAAACCTCTATTGTCTTAGTCCTCAATCCCCCTCCCTCTGTTAACCATATACAGGTCTAGTAGTGCCTTCCTCGTACTTCGCTCAGTCGTTTTTGTTGATGATGGAAAGTTTATCCAAAAGTTTAAGGTACGTTGTGAGACCTCCATATTGATCCTCCTGGGGTATGTATGTAGTTATTTCTCCATTCTTTGCTCTAGACTTCAGATCAGGGTAGTCAAACTATAAGACAAATAACCTCAGACTACACCTAGGTTCGAACATTTGGAGTTAGGAATTTTCCCGTCTTCAACACTTTGATTCGGTGAGTGTGAACTGTAGCCACAAGAGGAAAGTTTAGCAAAAATGCGAGATGATGGAAGGAGGTGAACAAGAAGGAATAATTGGTAACTCTCCTGGGGAAGGTGAATATGTGACCCGGGCCGATTTAAATGACTTCGTGCAGTGTATCGAGGATACCATGTGAGTAGCGCTGCTTACTCGCGCGAAGTTCACAACGACTTCACCTCATCGCATGACTCCGTCGAAGGAGGGTGAACCGTCTAGGCGAGCAAAAAATGAGGCAATGCTGGAGTAGCCGAAGCAACTTGTGCAATCGACGAGTTCTCAAGGAATTCGGTTTCGCGAGGTATCAAGAAACTCAATCAAGCGAGTAAGACGCATCTCGCCAACTCGTAGATCACCAACAAGGTGGGAGGAGCCCATTCTTTGATGAGGTTGTGTCAGTTCCAGTCTCTGAGGGATTCATGGAACCTGCTCTGAGCTACTATTTAGGAAGAGATGATCCGATCCGGCACCTTCAATGACTCGAGGACGTGGTGTCTATCCGAAACAACATATATGCGTTCAAGTGCATATTCATTATCATCGCCTTCCAGGGGAAGGATAAAGATTAATTTTATCAGCTGCCACCTGCCAGGGAGCTCCATTTACTACTTTGAGGATCTACGCTGAAGGTTGATGACGCGATTTGTCACCTCAAAGAAGAGGAAGAAGTAGACAACTACCCTCTTTCACCTGACACAAGAAGTGTGTGAGAACCTTGGGCATTACGTCAATCATTTTCAGGAGGAAGTTCTCAGCATCCAAGTGGTGGATGACTACACTCTGCAGTTAGCGCTGGCGCTTCATGTAAGAGAGGGACTCTTCAAGTTGGAGATCAACGTGGATCCTCTGATGTCATATAATGAACTAATCGAGAGGACATGTTTGTTCACGGGAGTCAACGAACCGTTGCTTTGATAAGTCATTATTTATAGTGTTTTATATATATATTATTTAATAAATAATAATATTTTATCTAGTTTATTTTAATATTTGTATTAAAATCCTTTGTTTTCTTATTTCAGGTCAATCTGGGCTGCTAATAGCAAAATTGGAGCTTATAGGACTGATCAGGAGATGAAACTGAAGATTGCTGGAAAAATCAATTTGACACGGCCAGGACACGGGCGTGACCCTCAGGTCACGGGCGTGACATGTGGTCGTGACCCATAAAGTAGCTCCAGAGCATCTGCCACGTCAGATTAAAGTTACACGCTCAGGTCACGGGCGTGACCTAGGGCGTGACCATCAGGTGTGACCAACAAACGGGCTGCAGTTTCGATTCCAGGCAGTTTTCAAGCTACAGGCCCAAGTCACGGGCGTGACCATTAGGTCACGGGCGTGACCATTAGGTCACGGGCGTGACCATTAGGTCACGGGCGTGACCATTAGGTCACGGGGGTGGCTTTCATGCGTGACGTCCAGGTGTGTCGCGCTTAATGTCGCCAGTTTCACTGACATAATCCGGTACCTGTGGGGGGGGAGACACCTCCACTGACACACCCATAATAAAACTTCACAAGGGCCCAAGGAAAAGAGGTCTTATATCTTAACACTCCCAAACTGGGGAAAACCAGCACTTGTGGGGGGAGACACCTCCACCAGAACACTCACAGTCATAAACCCATCAGGGTCAAAAGATCTGCCAAAATACCAGCAATCATAGCCAAGACATAGAAAAACCCATAACCAAGCATTGGACTTCTCCCACAATAAATGCAGGAATAAATCCACAAAAAAATTGGCCTAAAACCAAACTTGACGAAAACAACATGCACGAGACTAATTTTATTTAGCAAAACAAGCCTACTAGTGATATACTATGAGTCAGCAATAATAAAACCAAGTCTATATAAAAGCGTCGAGTATACTCGATGCCGCGTCTAGTGCAGTCCACGCTCTTGACGCCAACCAGAAAACAAGGTGACGTTAAGTGTATTCAGCTCACTCAACACCGCGTTGGGTGTATAACGCTCACTCAACGCTTTTACATTTGGACAGAATTTTACAGGATGGCGTTGAGTGTATTCAGCTCACTCAACGTCGCGTTGAGTGCGTTCATCACACTCAATGCTTTTACACGAGCTCAAAATAATTCGATGGCGTTGAGTGTATTCAACACACTCTATGTCGCGTTGAGTGTATTCAACACACTCAACGCTTTTACACTTGAACTCCAGAATAAGCTGATGGTATTGAGTTTATTCAATACACTCAACGTTGCGTTGAGTGTAGTCAGCACACACAATGCTTTTAACTTGGCTTCAAATTTAAATGATGGTGTTGAGTTATTCAGCACACTCAACACCGCGTTGTGTGTATAGAGCGTACTCGATGCTTTTGCCTTAGACTCAGAATTTCAAAGATGGCGTTGAGTGTATTCAGCTCACTCAATGCCGCGTTGAGTATATAGAGCACACTCAAAGCTTTTAACTTATCCTATTAAAATATTCGATGGGGTTGAGTGCATTCAGCACACTCAACGCCGCGTTAAGTGTATAGAGCACACTCAACGCTATTACACTTAGTTGCACAGCCACTCAACGCCACTCAACGCCAGGACCTAGAAAGCCGACAGAGAAGCTAACATACCTAAGCAGAGGTTAGTATACTTATTCTAGCTATCTCTTTTTAATTTTGGCTACAGCTAAACCTAGATTAAGACCAAGTTAACAGCTACGCCCAACACAGGAAAAGAATTCTCTTGTAATAACAATAGGGTTTCTCCCTTACCAAGACTACTGGTTCACTGCTATGCTAAGTACCATACGACCTACAAGAACAGAATACAACAAGTTGAAAGCTTGGCAAGGGTGTAAATCACCACTTGCCTCAAGATCTATAGCAAACAAGGTTTGATAAGGAGGAAATACTGTTCTAATCCCAACTTTTGTACAGGGAGGAAAGAAAAATCAAGAAAATAGTGGAATCAAGAACAACCAGGGGGAACCACCACTTGCCTCAAACCTTGCCGAACTTTGGCAACACCAACACTCCTCCTCACGGATCTGGCCGGAAGAACACCTAAGCAGTAAAACCTGAAATTTTTCGAGAGGAAGGAAGGTCAAAAATGCAACCTAAACCTCTAAAAATCCACGATACGGGAAAAACTTACCGTTGAAACGTAGATTTTGGTGTGAGCTATCCGGATCTACTCTCCGACGATGATTTCGTACACTGGAGCTCCTACAATCAATGGACGAAGGCTCTCCAAAGACCGCCTCTTTCTCTCTCACGCAAACAGGCCAACGGTTTCAAGAAGAAGACGATGAGTAGGATTTCTGTCTTATCGCAAGGCTATTTATACTTATAGATATAAGTATAATAATAATAATTTATCATTATTTAATCTTCCAAACGATTCAAAATTCGCACCAACACGGATTTCAATGAAAAGCGTACCGTTGCTAAATGTCGACGCTACAAATCCAATGGCAAAGTCAGAATTAAAATCTGACAAACCAAACTCGGGCAAAAATCTCCCGAAGTCAAAATATCATCATTCCCAAAAAGGCTCCACTGTGTTCCAAAATGAACCCCGACTCGCAAGGGAATATCAAAACACAGGAGAAATTAGTCAAACCAATACTCCTAAACCAAAACCTCGGATACCAACGAGCAAAAATCATGCTCCGACAACGGTAACCACCAACTAAGGGTCAACGTAACGCCCTGATGTCAAATTTATGTGAATAAAAGAATTAAATTAAACATCAAAAAATCAGGTGCGTTACACAGCCCAAAGCTAGCCTAAGACTAGCCTAATCTGATCCTTGGGGCATCTTTGTCCCACCCAGCGAATATGGGATTGTACAACATTGTTTTTAAAATATGTATTGTGGCATCTTTCTCAGTGTGCCCGACTTCTTCTTTCACACACTGAAGGTTCTCTCAATTACACTACGAAGTGTTGAGTGAACTTTATTGAAAATCTTACACCATCTTGAGATTGGTCGATTACCGTGCACAAAATCAGGTAAGTGATATTGAGTCTCTGGATAATGTTTCAAAATTCCTCTTTGACATAAATATTCAGCGTCTATCAAATAATATTTACTTATAAGAGAATTTTTAATTATAAAATAAAATGAAAATGTAATTAAATTTACATATTAATAAATTCATGTACCTGGAGGTGGATGTGAAAAAATTATAACTTGAATTGTTGACTGCACATTGGAAGATCCAATTATCATGAGCTGAATCTTCCTATCGTGACACCACTTAAGTAAATCACATATCGAAGTCATATATGACCATTATATTCTGAGTTGGAGCAATCTAATAGAAAATATCCTAACCGATTCGAGAAAAATGTTTAAACATATTTTTTTGTCCAACAACAAAGTAATGGAGAATAGCAAGGAAAAAATTTGAAATGAAGCAAAAGATCTACAGATCTGCAGAAAGAAACAAGAGTTGGATATTTGGAATGATGCAAAAAAAAATATGCAGAACTAGCTAGTTGTTCCAAAAAAACCTAAAAAATATTGTCGCACATACGACATGGGCTTTTTGGCAGATCGCACCCCCCAATATACCTAGTTTGGCGAAGTACACCCCAAATATTCTAACATTGCACTTTGCACCCCCCCTAATGTGGTTTTCTCTGTAGAAGGCGCTCGAAACATCCGGAGGAAAGTCTAAGTGGAACCTTCTCACCGTTGTCCCCAGCTAGGTATATATATGACTAAACCTAGGATTTAATAGGCGCAAAGCCCCCAAGCCCGTTATTCGTCTGAATATACACTTACAATCTCCTCCTATATTCGTGACAAATAACAGTGACGTTTCGGGGTGCTGGAGAGTAGACAAAATAATAATCCAAACTAAGCAAAACAATCAGGACAGATCATACTAATAGAGCAAAATAAAGGTTTTGCCTCAACGGCAAACCACCACACAGATGCTGTCCAAAACCATAGTCTGAATAATTATTACAAACAAAGACATGAATTAAACGTTTGATGATTCTACTCATCTAGTAGATCATCATCATCTATGTCCAGGTCTACAGCTCCTCCATAATCTCCATCGTAGCCTGCAAGGAATTTCATGAGTCAGACTCTATGAATTCATAAACATATGCAGTAACATTTAAAGTAAACTAGCTCTTACTAAATGAGCTTAGCACTTCTAGCAACGGTGAAGTAACTCTGTCAGCATCTCATCCAGTCTAACTAGGACTAGTCATGTTACCTTACTCATTACAAATCACTATGTGCCTCACCAACACATGTGGGCACACATCACGTGCAACATTATCAAATGTGGAATAATGTGATGTAACCAATAATGTTTAGGTTAACATTTACAACGACTTTCAATTCCCAGTTGAATAACTCTTGAATCAACTTACAATGGGAGGACGTTAAGTTATCAAGTGTGGAATAACCAGCATCCAACCATCTTGGGTTATCATCAAGAAATTATTTGGGGTTTTCAGTCTATTACAATTTAGATGCTTGAATGTTGACAGCTATAGGCTCGTACGTATCAAAACATAAACGTTGGAGGAAAGTTTCATATTTCTATGAACTTTAATCCCATTTCCCCCGATGTTTTGATTGGGAGAGCTCTATTTAATCCTTTAGTAAGGGCGTCTGCAACATTATCTTTGGATCTCACATCAACGAGGTTCACAATCTCTTGACTCGTAAGGGAGGTCAACCAGCCTTGTTTCATCCGTAGTTGCCTTCTTTTGCTATTGAACAACGTGTTCGTAGCAATCGTTTTAGTAGCCTGATTGTCGCAGTAAACTGCAAAAGAACACAGTTTCAGGCTCGACAGTGGAATGTCCATCACCAAATCTCTTATCCACTCTGCCTCTTCACCAGCTGAAGCTAGATCATAGAGTTCGGATTCCATAGATGAGAGTGCAATGCACGACTGTCTCTTGGACTTCCAGGCTACAGCTGCTCCTCCTAGTGTGAAGAGGAATCCAATAGTGGACTTGCTGTCGTTTACGTCTGAGCACCAAGATGAATCAGAATATCCTTCCAGAACTGGAGGATGACCACTATAATATAAAGCATACTGTCGGGTGTGCTTTAAGTATCGCATCAGCCTATCGAGGGCATCCCAATGGTCTTGGCCAGGATTGCTAGTGAACCGACTCAACATGCTGACCGTAAAGGCTATGTCAGGTCTCGTACAGACCATAGCATACATGAGGCTACCAAGCAGTTTAGAATAATCTAACTGTCGAACCGCAGCTCCATCATTGGGCTTTAAGCGGTTAGAATAATCGTATGGTGTCTCAGCTGCTTTACGTTCACTGTATCCCCACGTGTCTAACATGGACTGGATGTAGTGGCTTTGATTGAGGGAAATGCCATGTGTCCCCAAGCTCACTTGCATACCTAGTATAGTGTCAATGACACCGAGGTCTTTAATGCTAAACGTCTGCAATAGTTCTGACTTAACGGCATCCACCACGAATTGATCAGAACCAAGAATCAGCATATCATCCACGTACAAGCATATTATGGCGACTTTGTCTGATCTATGACGTATGTAAAGACATTTGTCTGAGAGACTCGACATGAACCTCATGTTCTTTACAGTATAGTCAAACTTCTCATGCCATAATTTTGGTGCTTGTTTTAATCCGTATAGCGACTTTAAAAGCTTACAGACCTTATTTTCGTGACCGTCTACAATGAAACCTTCAGGTTGACTCATGTAGATCTCTTTGGTCAGATCTCCGTTCAAGAACGCAGTCTTAACATCCATTTGATGAACAACAAAGTTCTCAATGGCCGAAATAACAAGAAGAACCCTAATGGTTGCTAAGTGACACACGGGTGAGTATACATCAAAATAGTCTACTCCGCTTACCTGTGTGAAACCTTTAGCCACCAGGCGCGCTTTATACTTAGCTACGCTACCATCGGGATTTAGCTTCTTTTTCAGAACCCACTTGCACCCTACAGTTTTAGCCCCTGTTGGCTTATCAACTAACGTCCAGGTGCCGTTCTGAAGGAGAGAGTTCATCTCATCCTCAATAGCTTCTTTCCAGAGTAGGGAATCCCTTGATCTCATCGCTTCCTTAAAGGTAGATGGATCATCCTCAACGTGGTAAGTGACAAAATCACTACCGAAGGTCCTGGGGGTTCTCGCTCTCACTGAAGTCCTCCGAGACTCTAGGCCAGAGTTATCTACCGGAACGGAATAGGAGGTGCTCGGTACTGATTCGGGATCTGCCTCAGTAAAAGTTTCTTGCATACCTGGGATTGTTAGGTTCTTATCTTTGAGGAATTTATCCTCGAAGAACACTGCATCCCTAGATTCTATTATGATATTATTAGAAATATCAAGGAACCTATCTGCAACACTATCTTCAGCACAACCTATGTAGACACATGTATTGGTCCTAGGTCCAACCTTAGACCGTCTCGGGTCAGGAACCCTAACATAGGCTATACAGCCCCAGGTCTTAAGTCTAGTTAAAGACGGGGGTCGCTTAAACCAAAGCTCGTAGGGTGTAACCTCTAACTTAGCATGAGGAACTTTATTCAGAATGTGATTCGCAGTCAAGACTGCTTCTCCCCAATAAGCAGAAGGCATGCCTGCAGTGAGCAGCATAGAGTTCAACATCTCTGTCAACGTTCTATTCTTGCGCTCGGCTATGCCGTTAGATTGGGGGGAGTAAGGAGCAGTGGTTTCTGCTATGATGCCCTGTGAAGCAAGGAAGCATCTGAATTCACTGGACATATATTCTCCTCCTCTATCACTCCTAAATCTCTTTATTGTCATGCTTAATTGGTTTTCTACCCTGGTTTTGAAAAGGCAAAATTTTTCAAACGCTTCGTCTTTAGTTTTAAGCAACGAAATATGATAAAACCTTGTGCAGTCATCTATAAACGTGATCATATACTTCCTTCCACCTCTAGTGACAAAACTCTTAAAGTCACAAATATTGAAATGTATAAGCGCAAGAGGTGTTGTGCTCCTAGTAACCGTGCCAAAAGGTTTCCTAGTGATCTTAGTCTGAGCACACACTTCACATTTGCCAAGAGGAGACTTAGTGTCTAATGTGATCTTGTGAGTTCTAGCGACTTGGAACATTTTCCTGTAGTTTACGTGTCCTAGTCTCTCATGTAGAGTCCTAGGGCTAACTAAATTCAATTGAACTTGTTGCACTACCTCATTTGCTAGACTCAGACGTACGGTACATCCTATTTTGGACGTAAGCACATCCAAAGTAGTGAGAGTTGATTGACAGAGTCACTCTACCGCTACAGAAGGTAACTGACATACCTGCATCACATAATAAACTAATAGACACTAAGTTGACAGATAAAGAAGGAATAAATTCTACGTTCTTTAAAAGTAAAGACTTACCTGAGGAGAGCATCAGAGTTGCGTTCCCCACCTTCAATACGTCAGTTGTTCCTCCATCTGCTACAGTCATGGATTCCTTTGCATTCTTCAGCCCTGTCAAGAGATTAGCATTGTTGCAAACATGGTACGTTGCCCCAGAATCCAGGAATCACTCTGTGCTGTCCTGCTCGTGTCCGACCATGGCAACAAAGTCGGATGGCTCAACTTGACTAACCAGATGGGACTGGTTGCCCTCTTGTGGTGCCGTAGTTCTTACCTTCCTTGGTAACTTGCAGTCAGATGCACAGTGTCCCCACTTGTTGCAGTTAAAACATTTACCCTTAAATTTCTTAGAGGGTCTACTCGGTCTTGCAACCTGAGGGCTACTACGAGACGGTTTGGTCTTGTGAGGTGGAGGAGCACGCTTAGAGCTTGATATCATGTTGGCAGCAGCCTTCTGCTTGCCAACAGCTTCCAAGGCGTGCTTCGTCCTGTTCTCATCATCAATGCGTATGAAACGCTTGAGGTCGTTCAGACCAACCTGCATCTTCTTGCGGTACATCTTATTTTGAAATTGTACCACGAGGATGGCAACTTATACACTATTGTGCCCGCAACAAAACTATCTGTCAGACTAATAGACTCACTATGCAGGGAATCAACCAAATTTTAAAATTCAGATACCGGAGGGAGAATGGCTTTCTCCTCGTCGAAGCTGAAAGAGTGGAACTTGTCCACCAGATGAGCCTTGGAGAGGTCCTCCTCCTGCTTGAAGTGCTCCTCCAGTGCTTCCCAGATCTCCTTAGCAGACTGCATCTTAATGTAATTCTTGGCTAGGCTGGAGGAGAGGCAGTTCAGCAGGTAATCCATGCAGAAGTCCTCAACTTTGACCCAATGTGCCTCATCTTCAGTCCCAGCAACATCAGCACGAGTAGACTTGATGGTGTAGAATACGTTTAGGTATTTCATCCCGAACTGGGTGTTCAACTTCCAATCATTGAACTCTGTGGCAGTGAACTTTTCCAATTTGTTCATGGGTACTGGAGAGGACAAGCTGGAGTTCCTCATCTTGACTTGCTTGCAATCCCTAGCTGGATCCCAGAAAAGGCTCAGCACACAATCGTCGAGCGGGAAAAGACGATCGTCGAACTCCTTGGAAATCGTCGAACATGAGACGCGATCGTCGAACTGGAATCGTCGACCGGAGATCGTCAACCGGGATCGTCAAACGGGAATCGTCGACCGGAGATCGTCGACCGGGAATCGTCGAACGTCGACTGGGGAACGATCGTCGAACGTCGACCGGGGATCGTCGAACGGGCGAACGTCGACCGGGATCTGCTGAACGATCGTCGAACGGGCGATCGTCGACCGGGATCTGCTGAACGATCGTCGAACGGGCAACGCGATCGTCGAACTGGAGTCGTCGACCGGGGATCGTCGACCGGAGATCGACGAACTGTCAGGCGATCATCGAACGGGCGATCGTCGAACGCAAGCCCTGGATCCGCGACGGGGAAGACGCGACGACGAGCTCTTAGTCCAGCGGCGGCGAACGCGACGGCGAGCCCAAGCAGGCGGCTTCAAGGGGACGCAAAAGGCCCAGGAGCGATCGTCGATCAGGAGGCAGAGAACCGCGAACCCTTTGTTCCGCGAAAGCGAACACGACGGCGAACCCTTTGTAGGCGGCTTATAGAGCGACGACGTCGTTCTTCACTCCTTCGTTCTCTGTCAACGAAGGAAGAAGGAGGCGGAGAAGAACAGTCGCGAAAAGGCAAAGGAGAACGACGACAACTATCGGGAACGAAGGCGAACCCTAGAATCGCGAGCGAGCACCAGAGGGAATTGTTTCGAGAATGTAGAAGGCGCTCGAAACATCCGGAGGAAAGTCTAAGTGGAACCTTCTCACCGTTGTCCCCAACTAGGTATATATGTGACTAAACCTAGGGTTTAATACGCGGAAAGCCCCCAAGCCCATTATTCGTCCGAATATACACTTACATTCTCTGCATTTTGCACCCCATGTTCATTTTATTAGGGGTAATTTCGTTTGAGTCATGTGCAATAGACTTATTTGGCTGAAAATCATGAATATAACCTCATTTCATAATGTTTTGGCTGAATATTTTGAGTTTAGCAGCATGAAATTTATCAAACTTCGAGAATCGTACGATGCCGACGTGATCCACCATCAAATTTACGTTAAAAACTAAATTGCATTTAATCATCCAAAATATGTATATGCTTGTTTTCAAGTGTTTTGGTCGATTATTTTTAGTTTGGTCGCTTGAAATTTATTAATCTCCAAAAAACTTATGAAACCAACGCGATCCAGCATCAAATTATCAAATTAACATGAAAAATAACATAATAAATCATCCATAATATAAACTTTTCAGTATATTGTTCATCATCATATTACAAAATTTGCTCACTAGCAAAATACAAAATTCGGTCATATCTGTCATAGTCACCATCATAACACAAAACTTGACTTCAGAATTGATATCTAGCATTGTACCTGCATATTAACATGAAAAATTTAGTAAGAAATATGTAAACTAAATATTATAAATAAATGATAATATATTGATTACCTTTAGGAAATAAGGTGTAATTGACAACCATACATGCTTCAAACATCAATTTGTCTTACACATCTACATAAAAGATATATTTTGAGTGAAAATCAAATTAAAAAAATACTAAATTATATAAATATTTTTTACTTATCTGATTTTTGTATTTCGTAGTTGATGATGAGTACGAGGTTGTAGTAATTACTCCATAATTTCTTTTGTTATAGACTCTCATCACGCAGTTCGAACATGAGTATTTTAAACCATGCCTATTTATGTCCTATTTTTGTGTCACCAACTCCTCTTCGCCTTCTGGGCTTCCTCTGAATAGTAGATCACAGAACAATAAGATTCAAGTTGGCTAATGGTCACTTCTTTTGAAAATTAATGAGATTTAGTAAGTGTTCATAAGCACGCATAAACATCTCATTCTTGAACCAATGTAGCACGTAGTCTTCAACATATTCAATAGAAGATACATGTTGTGACATACACACATGGAATACCAGTGAGATCACAGTTTGCAATTGTAACTATTGAAACCTAAGTCAACTATCCATTTATCTCTCACATACCCTTCAACTTCAAATTTATTTTGGGCATTTCATCCCAAAATGTAGTCATGTGCATTTTTCTAATTGTTTTTCAATATTTTTTTAGATGGAATGACATTCTCCATTGATTTTGCGAAACTTATCCCTCTGTCTGTAGCCTCTTCATTAGAATCACCCTAATTATTTTCAACATTGTTATTATGCACTTATCGCTAGCCCATAAAATAACTTTGTTGAATGTCTCACAATAATTATTAAGCAACAATCAAATTTAGGCCAAGTACTGAAATGTGATCTCGCTCAATGCTTTTCATGTCTTTTTTTACCCAATCATCAACTTTTTTATCACAAACCTTCATTTTTTTCATTTCAGTATTGAAATCAAAAATCCGTGTTGTGGATGCAACCCTCCATAGTAAATTCTGAGTTATATGCATCTAAATTTTTGTTTGAAATTATTGTACATATACCTTAAACAAAATCTATGCTTAGAATTATGCAATTACTCTTCAATGACTTTTATTACCTTTCTGCTTTTCCGAAATGATAGTTCATATATGATTATTTTCAATACACAAATCTTCAATAAGAATACTAACAAATCATTTCCAAGTTTTAGTATTTTCAATCAAAACATAAGTATAAGCAATATGATACATATTATTATTACATCGATGCCAACTGCATATAACAAAATGTCACATGCACATGTCTTCAAGTGAGTACCATCCAAACCTATTATATGTCTACATCTACCCATCAAACATTTCTTCAATGCATCTCAACATATGCAAAATCTCTAGAAAATGCAAGTTTGAGATGATACATTGTTCTTGCATTTAATTTAACATCAGTGTCTGGATTGCTCTTAAAAATTTCACCACAATAATCTCAAAGCTTTTCATATTGCTCTTATTTTGTGCCACAAATAACTTTATTTGCATGTTTTTTGGCATTATACATTTTCCAAATGCTAAGAGAAGTTTTGTTTTCATTTTGTAGTTTTTTTTACATATCATTTACTGGTCATTCTGGATTGTTCTTGATATGTTGCTCATATTTAGTTGCAAGGAATTTAGAGCTACAATATTTAGAACTTGGAATCCTACAACAAGTATGCTCTCCTTTAATTGTCCTCACCTGAAATGTTTTTTTTGATATAAAAGAGGCAAAAAAAACCCAATCAAATTCACAAGTTACTTGAATTTTATCACTGCAGTTCTTGGTAAGTTTAACTGGCTTTCCTTGTATTGTATCGTACATTCTCACTGCATCCATAAAATCAAAAACATTAATTAAACACATCTCAATATTAAGCTGAAAATTATTTTCCTTTGCATTGTCTTGATAAACTTGAATTTGTCAAGTTTTGCATTTCAAAGAAATTGATGAATAATGATTACCAAACTCTCTAAGTTGTATATCATCGTTCATGCTAAATTTAGTTTTGGGCTCCTTTGTTCACCAACAAATTCAATTTCAGAATCGATACTTTCATCAAACATTAGATCATCCAATTCAAAATCTCTATCGACCAAACCATTGAAAAAAGAAGAATCATTGTCAGCAGATTCTTCTCCAGAACTCGTTTGAATCACTGCTACTATTTAAATGCACACTCTCTTATAAACCATTTTCTTCACCAACAACATTTTCCCAATCCATATCTAAGAAAATAACATTGCACAACATAAATAAATTTAGCATATGCATGAACTAAAATCAGAAATCAAAATTCTATTACTAAAAAAAGAAAGTAAAACCCTATTTTAATCTAAACTGCACACACACATAGATCTGAAAATATATACCCGTTGTAGCTGGAAACTGAAATCAAGAATCCCATGAAAAAATGGGAAGAAACTGTTGTAACTGCTCTAAAATGCCATTACAAAACCTACTATAGTTGCTCGATTGATAAATCTGTTGTAAGGGTAGAAGAGATATCTGGAACTCACAAGGGCTAGGGAAAGTACAAATGTAAATAATCGAAGGCTGAGAACGAAGATCTGGAAATATATACTTGCTCTGAAATGCCACTCAGATGGTAGGGAATCTACTCGACAATGGAGCTCGAAAAGTCGGTATACTTGTCGTACAAGAGGGGGGCAGGAGGGTCGTCGACAACAATGTTGCACTTTGGCGTCGACGACAAGGGATCAAGATGAGCTCATTAGTGAAAATGGGGGAGCCGAGTTTTTCTTGGCAGAAAAGAGTGAAGCCCGTGAAAAAGTTAAAAAGGGGGAAGACCCAGGGGAAGGGGGTTTAAGAAAAGTTAAAAAGGACTAAAATTTGCTCAATCGAAAAAACCTACGATGCAAAATGCCAAGAAAACAATAACATGGCTGGACGGCTAGAGTCGTGGAGGTAAAAACCAAGGAAAAAGGAGGCAGAAAACTGATCAGCCAAGGAGGATAGAAGAACTTTGTACAATTTGATAAGAAATAACCCCAAAAGGGAATTGTTACAGGTACCACATATAGTTAAAATTGATGGCTAAATTAATTCCTCAAAAAAACCTAATGACACCTCTCTCCGCCGCTCACGCTCACGCGTTCCAAACGGGATGCGCAGCTCCCTCCCGTCGCTGACCCTCCAGCTCGCTGCTCTAGCCGCCGCTCCACCCCGACCTTCAATTTCATTGCTCCAGCCTGTCGACCACTACCCCTGACCATGGCGATGCACTTCTATCTCGAATCTGAGCATCATCACGTTCCTTGTTTCCCCTCTTTCCCGGCTCCCAGAGCTTGGCCATAGCGATGCACGTTTGTATCACCACTACTTTTACCTGCCTAACCCCGCCCCTAATCCGCCTAGGCCCTTATTCTGCCACTCATTTGAGGATCCAGAACCATCCCACTGATCTACTATTTCGCCGCTTGTCCCATCTGATTTCTCTGATTCGCTCCTTCGTCGGATCTTCTGGTAAAGCCCGTCTCTTCTTTCACACTCTCACCTAAGCTGCTTGGTTTACTGTTATCATCATTCTCACTAATTTTATCCAGACTAAACTTGTTTAGATTCAAGCAAGATTTGTTAAATCTCGATTTCATTAGTAGTTAGCATTTTACTTATTATTACAAGTAACAAACAATTTACTTATTGGTGTTTCTCAGCCTCACATTCATATGTTATCTAATGAATAGCTGATGAGTATCAAAAAAAAATTTTTCACGATTCTCCCAAGATGACTGAACTGAAAATAGATGAGGTTTTGTAGAAAGACATAAAACTAGAGAAGAAGAAATGCACCACAATATTAAACACCACGATTATAAAATACGAAACGAAAGGTCTTCAATTCTATAAAAAAAAAATTAATCAATTTTTTTTTTGCGGCGTCTTTAAATTTTCACAATACAAATAACATTTTTTGATGTCATTAACATTTTGTGTGCCAATAGCCAAAATTACAGAGCCTATAACAATTCCCCCCAAAAAAATACCCGAGTAAAGAAGGAGCCGAAAATCGTCATGCGAGGAGGCAGTCAAAAACGGGATCCTCTCCAGTTGGGATGAACTCATCCAACAGTGGAGGATAAATTATCGTAAATCGCCTGGCCTCGCCAACTCAGCTTGCCAGCTAAGCTCTCGTCAGGTCTCCCTGCCTCACGCTCGTCATTTGATTTTGGAGGAAAACAATGCAGACAACGAACTGGATAGTCGCTAGCAGAATCTGTTCCGCCGAAAACTAAGTGAAATCAAGGATGCAGACTACTGAAATCTTGGAGGCAAAAACCTAGGAAGCAGGGGATGGAAAATGATCAGTGAAGGAGCGGAAAAATCCGAAAATCGCTTCTCAAAGAGCTCAAAAAGCCCTAATATGCCGGCGGCGGGGCAGCGGGAATGGAGGAGCGCTGATTAATCTTTGTTCTCCTTTTCCTAATTCTTCTCTACTCTTCCCTTTCTCCATCGTGAAGACCTTTCTTCCAGTTAATGCTGTACAACTCTGTGTTCGCCGAGTGGGTCCACTAGACAGGGCGAGCGGACCAAGGCGACCTGTCCGCGCCAGAACAGCATGCTGGTGAATTCAAAATGGATAGCTCGCTCCCGCCAAAGCTAGACGGGCGAGCTGTGCGCACCAGCCCAACCAACCCGCGTCCACCCGAGGTTCGCCAAACCGAGTGGGTTTTTTGCCGGAATAAGCTAGAGTTGAGATCGGCGTTCGTCGAACGGGGCTTGGCGTTCGTCGAACGGGGCTCGGCGTTGGTCAAACGGGGCTCGACATTCGTCGAACGGGGCTCAGCGTTCGTCGAACGGGGCTCGAAATTCTTCGAGCTAATCTCAGGAGTTAGAATCCTGGATTCGCCGAACTAAGTTTGGCGAACTCAATTCTTCTGGAATTCCTTCTATCGTAATAGTCCCAGACTAGCCCGACCCGCACTCGCCTAGGGTTGGGCAGAAGCGGGGAGAGTCAGCTCCATCGAGCACTCACCGCCCCGGGCGAGCGAAGGTATCAGAGGGATACCCGCTCAGCTATTTTATGAGTCCTCATTTAATCTTACCCTCGCTGGCTCCTTCCTGACTATGACGTTGAGTGATGTTGCTCCACTCGATGCTCTCGGTGCCCTCCTAGCAATGACGTTGAGTGATGTTGCTCCACTCGACGCTCTCGGTGCCCTTCTGGCAATGACGTTGAGTGATTTTGCTCCACTCGACGCTCTCAGGGCCCTCCTGGTAATGACGTTAAGTGATGTTGCTCCACTCGACGCTCTCGGCGCCCTCCTGACAATGACGTTGAGTGATGTTGCTCCACTCGACACTCTCGGCACCTTCCTGGCTATTGCGTTGAGTGATGTTGCTCCACTCGACACTCTCGGCACCTTCCTGGCTATTGTGTTGAGTGATGTTGCTCCACTCGACAGTCTCGACGCCTTCCTGGCTCTGACGTTGAGTGATGTTGCTCCACTTGACACTCTCGACGCCCTCTTGACAATAACATTGAGTGATTTTGCTCCACTCGACGCTCTCAGATCCCTCCTGGGAATGACATTGAGTGATGTTGCTCCGCTCGACAATCTCGGCGCCCTCCTGGCAATGACATTGAGTGATGTTGCTCCACTCGACGCTCTCGGCGCCCTCCTGGCAATGACGTTGAGTGATGTTGCTCCACTTGACGCTCTCGACGCCCTCCTGATAATGGCGTTGAGGGATGCTGCTCCACGTGTCGCCCCCAGGAGAATAAAGTCTTTAGAGGGTCACTCACCCAGTCTCCTATGAGGTGTTGTTTTACCATTTACCCCCGCTACTCTGCTTATAGTCTGTTAGAACAGCGGAGTTACGCTGTTGGCAGACCCAATTGGGCTGCACATAGCTATTCAAAACAGCGGAGGTTGGCTATTTGTAGGTGTTTTCAGAAATCTATAGATAGGACCCAAGGGGCACTTCAGTAGGCATGCTTACTTGTGTTCAGATCTTTTTGCGCTTTCTGAGGCAGCCTTAACTCAGCTTTTGGCCAGGGGTGGACCAACATATGGCCGAGAGTGGGCGACCGCCCACACTGAAATTTAAAACAGATACATTATAAACTAATATATAGAAAGAAAATTATATTTGTTAAAATGTTTTTCTGGGCATAGTTGGTAGAATTATTTTTTAGTAATTTAGAAGTGTAGGGTTCAATTCCTACCAATCACACTTTTTGTATAAAAAAGTTTTTTTTTGTATAAACAAGGTTGTTATGCTATTGCTTAAATATTTTTTATATAAACAAACTCTTGTTATTTAAAATAATACTAAAATTAGTTTGTTGTTATATTGATGTTAAATTTTTTGTTATAAACAAATTCGTTATTATATTTTTGACAAAATATTTTATAAATAAATTTATTGTTATATTGTTTTTATATTTTATTTAAAAATAAGTTTGTTATTATGTTGTTCTTATTGTTTTCTTAAACAAGTTCTTATTATATTGTTGTCTATTTTTTATATAAACATATTAGTTGTTTAAAGTTTTTGTATATAAATAAGTTTTTTATTAAGTTATTGTTTGAAACGTTTAAAATTTAAAAAGATGATGATATTCAAATAATCCATAAATAATGATAAATTGAGAAATACGATGTCATTTTTCTCAAATTGATCAACTATTTTAAATAATTGTGAGATATTATTGTAATATAAACAATATATTACTGTAATATAGATATATTTAAAAGAAGACTGAGTCGATTTATTTTATCGAATAATTTTGTACTCCGCCCACACAAAATATAACTTCTGCGTCCGCCACTGCTTTTGTCTAAGGAGGGAAAGCGCTCTAAGATTTTTCGGGTGTGTGGTGGGACCTCCACGGCGAGCCCTTGAGTCAGTCCCAATTTCTTTTGTCATTTGCTTTGCAGGAGAGATGTAGGTGCGTGATCATCCTTTCTCAAAAGATGAACTCCACAAAAGACGGAGTTTTCGATTTCAACAAATGACACTATACAATTCCTCGCCTTCCTTCTTTTTTACTTCCATTTAATTTTGGCGATTGGTCATTTTTCCTAATCGCACTACAAAAAATCCGACAAATTCACCTTCTCCATTATCGAAAATTTTTAGGTACAAGCTTGTACCATGCTCCCGTGCCCAAATAAATAACCCTTAACTCATGGGGCCTATCTTTCTTCCCCCCCATCTCCCAAAAAATTTATTTTGAATTTTTCTCCCCCTTCCTCGTCTCTCGATGTGCATTCCTAGGGTTACGACAGAAATCCAGCAACCGGAGGTCTCCCCCTCCCCCCTTCACGGCAGAAGCAACTGGAGGTCTCCGTTTCTACTTCGGAACTCCACCATACTCACCCCAGCGTGTTGATTTGGGTGGAAAAATCAGTGCATCCTATTTCATTTCTGCCATTACCGGAAAAATCGATCTTCAGATCCAACGGATTTTCAGTTCCATCTGGAGCATGTTCATTACCGGAGGTTGTCATTACTACTCCTTCAAGGTATAAAATGTTGATTTTCAGTTCCATTCCAATTGTAGTTTCTTTTGTAGTGTCCACCATAATTATAGTTGCTCTATAGTTATCTTCCAGTTTAATTCCAATTGTAGTTACATTTCACTTGCGCATATAGTTGTAGGTACTAGGTTTTTAACTCCAACTATTTTTGTTTTTATTCAAGTTACATTCCAGTTTAATTCTAGTTAGATTCCAATTGTAATGTTGTATTGTTTCCAGTTGTAATATTATTTGAGCTTCTTTTATTTTTCTTTCTCATTCGCAGATGCCAGGTTCCAGTTATTTATATAGCAGATATGTTATTAAGACATTTAAAGAGAATGCCAAATCTTTGTTGGATGTACTCTCCAAAGAGACTCTCCGTGAGATAGAAATTTTACAATTGTTTAGCATGTACACTATTCAACAAAATATTCCTCTGTTATATTATATTATTAGATCTTACTCTGCCAGAAGGAATGCTTTTCTCCTTGGTAAGTTTTATGTGAAATTTACAGTGAATCATGTTGCACTCATATTGGGTCTTCCAAACCGGGGAAAAGAATTTCAATTTGATAGAATTTCCTTGTCTAACCTCAAGCATAAGGAGTTGGTGCAAGAGCTAGTTGACCTCACAGTAGAGGATAGTTCACCAACCCTAGAGTCAAGGAGAATAAATGCTCTTATTAGATATGTATTGGCAGCTTTCTTCTTCCCTTTGAAAGGACTCAAAGTGCCGACCTGCCTTTTGGACTTCAAAGGGTTGGAGGATTTTGCAGCAGTGAACTGGCCGAAGGCCATACACACCTTTCTCCACTCCCATTTTGTTTATATGAAAGAGATTGTTATTGGGGAGGAGATGAAAAATCTAGACTACCTTGAGGGGTGCTTTGTTATTCTAGTGGTAAGCAAGAGCACGTACAACTTGTACTTATCATAACATTGTTGTTTTATTAATTGCTTGTAGCTATTTAATATCATGTCGTAGGTATAGTTTTTGGAGCATACCTCTGTAGCATCGACATGCAGAGAAATGGATACTCCCTGATTGCACCGATGGTCCTCCCAGCTTACCTTTTGCGCCTTGCATTGTTCAAGACTCTGAGCCCAGCTGTCAATGCCCAATGCTGTAAGTAGTACATCGTTATTTGTTGGATTAATTATTTAATGAACATGTAACATGACGTGCTTGTTTGCATACAAGTTCAGAAGTATTTTGTTTATATATCGGTTAAGGAGCAAGACTTGCTAGGAGGAGAAAGAGAGGAAGACTCATCAAGTTTTGAGGAAGAGGGGGAGAGGAGAAGTGTGAAGAAGGAGAAGAGGGAGAAAGAGGAGAAAATGGAGCAGCATAGGCCGAAGAAGGATAAGAAGAGGTTAAGAGGGGAGAAGGAGGATATAAAGGAGATAAAGAAGAAAGGGAAGAAAGAAAAAGAAGAGAAGGAAGAGAATGAAAAGAAAGATAAGAAGGAGAAGGAAGGAAAAAAGGTGAAGGAGGAGAAAGAAGTGAGTAAGGAAAAAAAGAAGATGAGGGCAGTGAAGGAGAAGAGAGAGAAGAGTAGGGAGGATCGATTTAAAAAGCTATGTTGATGTAGTAGTCGGCCAACTAAGGATTTTATTCAAGAAAAATTTGATCATTTGGCGGCCCTGTTAGACCTTGCTAATGAGTGGAAAGTGAATGAGGAGGAGGTGAAGGATGAGGGGGTGAAGGATCAGGAGGTGAAGGGGGAGGAAGTTAAGGAAGGGGAGGTGAAGGAGAAGGAGGTCAGCATCACAGAAGATGATTCTGCAATAGTGCTAAGCAAGATGTGACGTACACTAGTACATAGGATATAAAATAAGAGGGCTGACAAGGAATACTGGCCAATATACCCGGGTAGGGATGCACTTTGTCCCAAAGATAGGGAGATGATCACATTCGTGATGGACCGATATTCAAATCGGTACGTAATTTTTTTGTTTACTTTACTGTTATTATCGTGTAATTTTACCCCTTGTTCTATATTCAGGGACTCGATTGTTATTGAGAGAGGGAATATTTTTATTTCTCAATCAAGCCTGATTGATATTCGAGGGACTGGATGGGTGTGCTCCTCACATTTGGACGCATATGTGTACGTTCTAAATAGCCTCAAAGAGAAAGATGTGAATAACATGGTCAATTTTTTGTTCGTATCTTCAAATTATGCGGTAATGAAAGATACATCAGGAAAATACTGACTATTTTTTGCTTATTATATGCAGTATTTAAAATCATGCGGCAAGATCGGTCGTAGGCTGATCGAGCATATCACCCATGAGTCAGTTGGAGCTGCTGAGGTTATTGTAATGTCATGCCATGTTGCTAGTCATTGGGTCCTATTGGTTGCCAATCTTAAAAAACGAAACTGTGATTTCTATGACTCAATGCCGAATCCTACGCACAGGACACGCCTACGGGACCATATACGTAGTTGTATTATTCAAATAAATTATAACTTCATATGTGTAGATTATCTTGACAGTCAATATCTGATTACCCTGACTTTATATGTGCAGATGAGGTACCTTCAAGAAGACACAACTGATGTGCTTCCCAAAGACATAGCGCTATGGCCACTACGCGTCATTGAAAGACTTCCTGCTCAGGACACCGGCAACGATTGCGGGATATTTGTGATGAAGTATATGGAAGCCAGTGTGGTAGAAGGACTGGTGGATTGTAAGAGTCACCAGACTTGGGGGAAGGACATGCCGAGGATCCGAGCCTAATTGGTTGCCTCTTTTTGCCGGATTTTTCATTCTTCATTGCTTAAAGAAAATGGATTTAATTTTTAATTATCTGGAGAAAATTTGAAATACTACCTACTAAGACAATGACACGGATCAGAAATGCATAATAGAATTTGTATGATGCGATGGACTCTCCTTTAATGATGGGGCATAAAGAAATGTCTGCACCCTTCTTGAATAACATTTCATGATTCCTTTAGTGTAGACTTCTTTTATTGAGGATCCATTTGTTGGGGTATTTTTACCGCCACAAAAAAAAGAAGATTAGTTTTTAAGATAAAGGGGATGAAGTTCCTTAGTTGAGGTCGGGCATTCACAAACAACCGTTCATAACCATTATGTTCAAAACCGTCACCGCCGTGCCAAACAGAGCTTGTGTTTGAATTTTTTTCATGTTTCTCTTTTTTGCTTGATGATGCATATATATTGACTTGTTTTGATTCAACTAAGGCTCTGTTTGACACGATTGTGGTGGTCGTAAAAGCATGGGCTAAACCGTCATTTGTTATCAGTTAATGTGTCAAATGACCCTATTTTTGCAACTATAACAGTTAATGATTAGTCTGTCATTGCTCAACAAATCTCTCATTGCTCAGTACTGATAATAACATATAACTTCATGCTGATCATTACATTGATAGTCATAAATACATCTTCATGCAATACACTTCTCGTTACCATTTTAAAACATCGGGAATTGCGAAAATTTTATAATGTATATCCACTGGAGCTCCTAAGTTCGGTGGAACGTTTAAGTTATGGCAGGACGGAGCTGTATCAACGGGAGCCGCAAAACTCTCAAGGGATATATTATCTAAGAAATTGTATTCCTTGGGCTCTTGTTTCATGTCATCCACGAAAGGAGCTTTTCTTTTTGAATCATCTCTGGCTGCTGGAAAAAGTAGGAAATAAGAATTAAATATTGTAAAACAAAAAAAGAAATTTAAAGCTAAATAATCTTACTTTTCCTCTTCGATGATTTTTCCCAATGACTCTAAGGCCGGTTGTTAGATTGGCTCTTACTTCGCTTTGCCGGTGGATCTCGAACTAGTCTCTTATTTTTGTCATTTTCATCAATAACACCATTTTTCATCATTTCATCTTCATCTACTATTTCATCTACCTTCTTAGAAACCTCAATCAAGGCACTGTGTAGGTATTCTTTCGCAAGCTTGCAATTCTCTACTCGACGGGTGAGATCATACGTAAACTGCATCATATGATTTCTAAAAACTAAATTTGAACCAAAGTCTTCCGGTCTTGCTTTCTTTGAAAGATACATACCCTTCTTCGCTTTTAAAGTAAATCTGTTGAGTATGTACTTGGAAGGAATTTGCTTAACATTTTTATGATTATACACCTTCAATATGTGTTTGCATAGTACTCCTTTGGTTTGCAAACCCTTACACGAACAATCTGCATCAAAATTTGTTGAATCAACTGTTACGAACTAGTGTTTATGATCCTCGGTTGATTCACAATGTTGTGTAGCATACACAATGCGATTTTCACTTATTCTTGATTCTTCTACGATACATACACCAACTGCGTCGTCCATATATGCTTGCTCAAATATGGAGAAACTCTTTCGAGTGTAGATTTTTGAAATATGTTTGAGTAAGCGACAATGTTGAATTTTTGGAGTTACGGTACCATGTTTGCATCGAAAGTCTTCATCATATTCAGATCGACGCCAATTCGAGGTCAATTTATCCAACCTAATATAACATTCAACCAGAGAACTAGTTGCTTTATAACAACCATGCAAAATATTATTAGCCGACTCACTTCTTTGTGTACATAATATGCCCAGATCTAATCTTAATTTATTGAAAGCAGTGGACCACTTCATTCTAACCTTATATAAGTCACACAACCATCTGTTGTCCCCCAAGTTTCCTCTTGTAACCATATCGCTCCAGCACTTCTCAAATTCAATCTGAGAATCACATTTACTCATACAATGGTAGAAAAGTGATCGTACAACTTTATCATTATTGAAAGCGGGTACCTTTGACGGGGCTTTCTTTGAGATGTGCCACTAACACAACCGATGTCGACTATTGAGAAAAGTTCTCTCAATGGCAACTACCATTGCTTGATCTTGATCTATAAATATAGTGGTGGTTGTTTTCCTCCAACAAACCTCAAAAAGGTCTCGAACACCCAGCAAAAGGATTCTATGGTCTCCGTTGCAATGAAAGCCTCACCTACAAAAATATTTTGTCAATGATGATTAACAGCAATAAAGGGCGCACATGCCAAATTATACTTATTCAGCCAATATGTAGTATCGAACACGATAAAGTCACTGAAACAATCATAATCAATTTTGTTATGGTCGTCGATCCAAGAAAACTAATAAGTCTATTCATCTCATCAGTTTGGATATCATAAGAGAATATATTATCCTAAAATTGTCTATCCTGCAATACTTTGGACAAGTTGATAACATCCCCACTATCTATTAGTGCTCTTCTTTCGCGTTGTTGAAAATTATAAGCATCGGACTTGCAAAACCCCACATTTTCAACACCGCCCACTTCATCTGCAAGGAAATTGTATGCATCGGTTGTTTTAATACCCACACCTGTCATATTCTTTAGAAGGTTAGCTTGAACAATAGATATACTGCGATAAGACCTCAGTAGGTGCTTGTCATTCTCTAATGCAAGTGTGTGATTATGTTCCTCGACGAACTTCGTAACCTCCCAATTCTTACCTTCTTTGTCTACATTAAAATATATGCATGCCAAACAATCTGTGCGAGTATCCAATTTACGGTATTTTTGTTGTTCGTCATTCAACGGTTTGGAAACCTTTAAGCCAGCTTTTGCGCAACTATACCCTCGGTCCTTAATAAATCTGGTATGTGCCCAATAAATAATATTTTGCTTTTGCATACTGAATCCAGTTTTATGGGCATAATCGCAGTACATGGAGTATGCTTCCTCCTCACTATGTACAATAGGGGATGATACTATAGATTTCTATCATTTAGGGAAAATAGTCAAATGCAGTTGAAAAAGAATAAATTCCAATTGTAAAATAATAAAATCCAATTGTAAAAAAATAAAATCCAGTTGTAACATAATAAATTCCAGTTGTAACAAAATGAATTCCAGTTGTAACAGAGTAAATTTCAGTGTATATTACAGCTATAATTTTGATGATAATCGAAGAGAAAGAGACTGAACTTAAATTAAAGAAAGATCCGCAAAAGAGAAGAAAGAATGAAGACTCATATTGCCAAAACTATCTATGGCGGGTTTCTCATGTGACTCCTTCATGATCTGAAACTTCAGGGAGAATAAACACGATGAAGACAAAGAAACAGGGAAGTAATGGCGGAGTAGTAATGACACACTCACGGTCTTCTGCCGTTATCCAAACTCCTTAGGTAAGGTATGGTAGGAGATGGTCGAAAAAGGTGGACGACGACGTGGACCTCAAGGAGCTAGGGTATGAGAAGGTCGGAACGACAGCCGGAGCTTTCCCGAAACCCTAATGGAGCAGACGGTTCACATGAGAGAAGAAAAAATTGGGGAAGATGATGAAAAAAATCGGGAGAGAGATGGCAGGAAATTTTTGAGAGATGTGGGGGGGGGGAGAAAGGTGGGCCCCATTTATCTGGGCACGAGAGCATGATACAAACTTGTACCTAAAAATTCTCCCTCCATTACTGGCCTGAAAGCTCTGCTTGCTTGCGAGCTCTGTCCTCAAAGAATTTATATTTCTCCGTCTCACTTTCTCGAAGCCGTCTTCCTCGTCCGCTTCCCGCTCGTACAGCTCTCAAGGGAAACTCTGACACGCCATATTCTCCTTCGGAGAAACAAGGTTCAGAGAATTAATGGCAGCTTACGAATATATTTCTCATCATTCTTTTAGTTTAAAACTAGCGTGCGGTTTCCGATTGTTAGAAATATAGAGTCACATCTCTCATTGATAAGACATGGAATTAGGAAGAAAAACAGAGGACATGAGAAGGAAGGGATAAAGTGTAAGAACAACTCATCATACTTGATCTTTTTTATATTATTATATTTTGTCAAACAGCCTTACAGGGATTTATAGTGCAAGCAAGCAGGGAGAATGCAAAACGCACACATCAACTTAATTAAAGCAACAACAGTTACAAGGAGAACACGAACGCCAATCGACCAGAGACATTAAACAGGAAATAAACACTGAAGAAGGAACAGTTCAGGTATTTAACACCCCCTCTTGAACAGGACCACTTGAACCGGGCGATTTAACCAGTTTGAGATTTTACCTAAGTTCAATAAAGCGTCCTCTTCCCAGAGGTTTAGTAAGAATGTCGGCCAATTGGGTTTCGGTAGGTCAATGTTCGATTTGTACTGCTTCTTCTTCGATCTTTTCACTGATGAAATGGTGTTTGATGTCTATGTGTTTGCTCTTATTATGGAACACGAGATTTTTGGATAGTGCGATTGCAGACAAGTTGTCGCACCTTAGTAGAAATGGCTTCGTCTTCGTCGCTTTCTTTCTTAGCTCTTCAATCATACCTTGGAGCCACACACCTTCACAAGCACCAGCACAGAGAGCCATATATTCGGCTTCGGTAGTGGACAATGCTATCGTCTGTTGCTTCTTGGAGCACCATGAAATAGGGCTAGTTCCGTAAAAAAACACATATGCACTCGTGCTTCTTCTATCATCGAGAGATCCTCCCCAATCTGAATCACAGTACCCAATTAAAGAGGGATTCTGGTCCTGTTGATAGAGCAGTCCAAAATCTTTTGTCCCTTTGATGTAGCGAAGGATTCATTTCGCCGCATTTAGGTGGATTTTAGATGGCTTGCTTACAAAACGAGAGAGTAAGTTAACTACATACTCTAAATCTGGTCTTGTGTTGGTGAGATACATTAATGATCCAATCAGACTTCTGTATATCTCTTCATCTGCCATTTCTTCCTCTGGTTGACACTTGCTGAATTTTTCACCAGTTGCCATAGTGGTCACACATGGATTGCAGGCTTCCATGTTGAACTTCCTTAGTAATTCAGTGGAATATCTCTCTTGTGATATGAAAATGTGTCCTGTAGACTGCTGAATTTGCATCCCAAGAAAAAACCGAAGGGGACCAAGATCGGTCATTTCATATCTAGTTTTCATTTTTACCTTGAATTCTTCTATTGCAGTGATGGAAGCTCCAGTAATGATTAAGTCATCTACGTAGAGACAAACAAGTATCTTGGACTCATCCTGTCCAGTTTTGATGTAAAGAGATGGTTCCAACTTGCTAGATATGAAACCTTCTTCTTCAAAGTAACTAGAGATGTTATCATGCCAGGCCCTTGGTGCTTATTTGAGCCCATAAAGGGCTTTATGCAGGCGATATACCTTTTCTTCTTCACCTTTCGTTTTGAATCCATCAGACTGGTCTACATAAACTTCTTCATTAAGAACACCATTGAGAAATGCGGATTTAACATCTAATTGGAATATAGAGTAATTTTTGTTTGCTGCAATTGCCAATAGTAGCCTGATGGTGTCCATACGTGCTACTGGTGCAAATGTTTCTTCAAAATCCCGTCCAAAATGCTGGCTGTAGCCTTTTGCCACTACTCTTGTATTATGCTTTAGGACTTCACCTTTCTCATCATGTTTTAGTTTGTAGATCCATTTTACACCTATGATGTCCTTGTCCATAGGTCTCTGAATAAGACTCCAGGTGTTGTTCTTCTCAATTAACTCCATTTCCTCTTTAATGGCTCATCCCCAAGATTTGTCTATAGAGGCTTCCTGATAAGTGGTTGGAGTTTCATGGAGAAGAATAGCCTCTATTTTGTCATAAATTTCTTGAATTGTCCTAGTTTTCAGGGGCAGTGAGGAATCAGGAACTTCCCCAGTGATTGTCTCATCACTAGACAGAGTAAACTCATGTAGGTCATTGTCCTCCTCAGTTTCATGGATGGAGTTTTGCAAAAACTCAACCGGGACTTTAGAGAGGTCAGTGATAGGATGCTGATCTGAGCCCCAATCACCTTGTTCTTCTTCATGAAACACAACATCTCTTGATACAATGAGTTTCTTTGTTATGGGCTCAAGAAGATGATAAGCCTTCCTGTCATTGCTATACCCAATATGAATGCATTGGGTACTTGCTTGATCTAGTTTCCCTTTCAGTTCTTTTGGTATGTGAGCAAAGGTCATACATCCAAAGGTCCTTAGATGACCAATGGAGGGCTTTTCCTTATATAACATTTCATAAGGTGTAACTTTTTCAAGAGATTTTTTAGGTGCTCGGTTTAAGGTGTATACTGCTGTAGCAACAACTTATCCCCATAGAAATTTTGGCAGCCCCTTGTGGAGTAGCATGGAACGAACCATTTCAATGATGGTTCTGTTTCTTCGTTCGACAACCCCGTTTTGCTGCGGGGTGCCAGGAACGGTAAGTTCATGCTTAATGCCATGGAGATTGAGAAAATGTTTGAAAGCATGGGAGGTGAATTCTCCCTCATTGTCACTCCTTAGTATTTTGATATTCTTCTCAAATCTCTTCTCGACTTCTCTCTTAAATTCAGTGAAGTAGCCTAGTCTTTCAGATTTTTGTTGGAGAAGATAGATCCACATATACCGGGCGTGGTCGTCGACTATGAGGAAGAAGTACCTTTTTTCTCCCAGCGTTGGAGTAGTCGCCGGTCCCCAAAGATCACAATGCAGTAGTTCTAGTGGTTGGCTTGATCTTCGAGTTGATGTTGGAAATGGTTGCCTTCGAGATTTCCCTTTTGCACATGTGATGCATTGGCTGTGATGAATTTGAAATGCAGGAATTCCCGAGGCTAGCTTATCTTCGATCAGAGTCTTCATTGCTCCATAATTTAGGTGTCTCAAACGATGATGCCAGATGGAGCATAAATCAGTACTACATCCCAATGAGGAGAGGGCAGTCTGAACTTGTGCTCCCAATTGCAGTGGAAAGATTCTATTTTTATTCATGTCTGTTGAGACAACCTCTTTGCCGGATGAATTAGAGATTGAGCATTTGAAGGACTTTGAGTCGAAGTTGACGTTGAAGCCTTTTGTGAGAAGCTGTCCGACACTCAGCAAATTCTGAGCCAGATCCGGAACAAACTGAACCTCTGTTAGAAACTTTGGCTGTCCATCATCATGAAGGACAGACATAGTTCCCTTGCCTTCAATTTGTTTTGATTTTCCATCTCCAAGAAGGACTTTTGACTTGAATGTTTCATCGAGGGAGGTAAAGAGATTCCTGTACTTGGCCATATGGCTGGAACAGCCTGAGTCGATGAACCATTCAGTCGATTGTGTTGAGGGATAGATTGCTTCATTGTTATAGGTAAGAAGGAGTCTTTCTTCTTCTACTTTGGGCTGCTCCAAGAACTTAGCTTCTTCTTTATTTTTGAACCAGCAATCTCGATCAAAATGTGTAGGTTTCTTGCATCGTTTGCATTTGAAGTAACATTTTTCTATTGAATGGTTTGTTTTTTTACACAATGCACAGTACACGGGAGGATTGCTGGAGCTATTTGGCCAGTCACCTGGTTTTGTAACAGGTTTGGCTGGAGTATGCCAAATACCGCCTTTTTGACCTTTGTCTGATGCATGCTTTACTTTATTGAAGTTTTTGTGATATTTGTCATGAGGTGCATGCTTTCCAAAAAACATTTTTGACTGAAAAACCTTGTCAACAACAGGAGAGTACCCCTTCATTCTCTCCTCATGTGATTGAATTTTTCCCATGAGGGCACCAATAGAGAGCACATCAAGATCATTGCTTTCCTCTATGGCTGCCGCAATGTGTTCATAAGACCTTGGAAGACTTCTCAGAACTTTGAGCACAATTTCATTTTCGGGTAGCGGTGCACCAAGGTTAGATAACTGATTGGTGATATTTGTGATTCTAGAGAGATACTCAAAAATTGCTTCATTATCTCTCATATTTGCTGAATCAGAGGTTCTCCTTAGACTTTGGCGTCTTATAGAGATTACCTTCTGATCGCCTTGGTATGCTTCTTTGAGGGTATCCCACGCAGCTTTGGCGGTCCGAGCTCCCATGATCCTTTGGAATACGATAGGAGTGACGGATTGCTGGATAAGTAACAATGCCAGAGAGTTTTTCTTTCTTTCCTCTCTGGGTATTTCTGCTACAGTTCCTTCTTTTTCTTTTCCTGCTGATGCTCTTGGTCGTGGCCCGTTCTCAACGATATCCCACAACTCCTGAGAGTCAAACAGTGTCTGCATTTTAATGACCCAATGATCATACATGTCCCCATTGAAAAGAGGGGCAGAGGGTGGAGCCATTGGTGACGAAAAGGTAGATCATGAGCTCATTCTAACTAACACAGGTATGCAGAATCCGAAAGCTCTGATACCACTGTTAGAAATACGGAGTCACATCTCTCATTGATAAGACATGGAATTAGGAAGAAATACAGAGGACATGAGAAGGAAGGGATAAAGTGTAAGAACAACTCATCATACTTGATCTTTTTTATATTATTATATTTTGTCAAACAGCCTTATAGGGATTTATAGTGCAAGCAAGCAGGGAGAATGCAAAACACAAACAGCAACTTAATTAAAGTAACAGCAGTTACAAGGAGAACACGAACGCCAATGGTCTTCTACCTGTCACCCGCTCTCCAGCTCGTTCCTATGGCCGGAGATTTTATATTACCCCTTTGTCTGCTTCAAAGGCCATCGCCCCTCCACCATTTAATGAGGTATAAATGCTCTGATTCATCTGATGCCGGCCTCTTTATCTTCTCTCTCCTCTCCTCTCTCTCTCTCTTTATTTTCCTCTTATTATACTGTTTTAAAGCCTAAATCCGTGGTTTATTAGTTGATTTGAGGCTCTTATTGACCGCAAAGATCTATCTGAAGAAGCGGCTGAGTCCTCTCTTAACTTGCTTCTGAACGACGGCAATGAGGCCCTCATCAGTGCGTTTTTGGTTCTCTTGAGAGCTAAAGGAGAGACTTATGAGGAGGTAATTCCACTCTTTTCTGCTTCCGTCTACTCCTTCACTAAGATCTACTGAGTTGAAATCCATTCGTGGAATAGAAGATTGAGACTTTCGTTTGTTTATATATTAATTACGGCATTGGGGCAGATTGTGGGGCTGGCTAGGGCAATGTTCAATTGCTGCAGGAAAGTGGAAGGATTGGAGGGCACTGTTGACATTGTAGGGATTGGGGGTGATGGGGCAAACACTGTCAATATCTCCACCGGAGCATCTATTTTGGCTGCAGCCGCGGGTGCTCGAGTGGCTAAGGTAGATTGATAAATACCACATGCATTTAAATGATCTTCGAGGTTAATGATTCTCTCAGTTTTATATCAGCAAGGGAATCGATCAAGTTCTTCATCATGTGGAAGTGCTGATGTGTTAGAGGCATTGGGTGTTAACATTGAACTAGGCCCTGAGGTACAGATAAAAACTTGACCTGAAATTTAGTTATATCTTGTTTGATTATACTGGTTTTTTTCTCTGAAAATTTTATTGTCCCAGCTTGATTACAGTATAATATCTCTTTCTCATCGCTTGAATTATGCCACACATCATAATTGTCCTCTTGTTTAATGCTTTCATTTTCTCATGTTTATGGTACCAAGTGTGCTGTAGGGTGGAAATTGCAATCTTGATGGTATTATCATTGTATGTAAAAGCCCAGTTATTTGGGCCCATGAAATCTGCACTATAAAAGCCCAATATTAGAATTAAGAAATATCTAGAACTTTGTATCCGGAATATTCTAGCTAAAGCTTGAATTATCTTGTAGAATACTATATCCAGAATGTTCCAGTAAAATGTATGATGTATCTAGAATATTCCTTGTCTAGAATATTCTACTATACATCTATAAAAACCTTGTAATACCCCCATTTTGAAAAGTAGAAAAATCTTCTCATTCATGGTTGATACCTCCTTATCCAAATTAACACCCGCATACTTTAACACCTTAGCCTTATTTCTCTAACAGTGGTATCAGAGCCAGGTTAGAGAATCATCATCTAATTTAGTTTCGTGGAACCACATTCTCAAATTCATGGCTTCATCATCTACCACTATGCCCATTTTCTCACATCCATCCATCCCCATGTTCCATGGCGACTTTTATGAGCAATGGAGTGATAAAATGGAAACTCTCCTAATCTCACAAGACTTGTGGGATATAGTAAATGATGGCGTTCCCTCCACCGGCAAAGCAATTGATGGTGCAGCCCCAAAACCCAAGAAAGAAGACAAGATGAAGGATGCTCTTGCCTTGCATCTACTACAACAAGGAGTCTCAACAACCATCTACCCAAGGATCATGGGGTCAAAATCCTCAAAGGAAGCATGGGAGCGGCTCAAGAATGAGTACAAAGGAAATAAAAAGGTAATCAAAATCAAACTCCAAACACTACGGCGTCAATTCGATGACATAAAAATGCAAGATGGGGAGAAGTCACAAGAATACTTTGCTAAGTTAACTAGCTTAGCAAATCAAATAAAGACTCTTGGAGGAAATCTAGAAGAAACTCAAATCGTGGAGAAAGTGCTAAGGTCTATGCCCAAGACCTATAATCACATAGTCTCTGCCATCATGGAAGCCCACGACATTGAAGAGATGACTGTCACAGAGTTGATGGGATCACTTCAATCCCATGAAAGCCTCCTACTCCATGACAACACTTCCATTGAAAAAGTGTTTCAAAGTAAAATGATGCTAAAAGAGAAGAAAGGAAAGAGGCCTCCTTTCAACAAAAATTTTAAAAACCAGAGACAGGAAAAACCAGAAGAAAAGGGGTATTTCAAGCAAAGAGACACAGCTCAAGCTTCGGGCCCCTCCTGCTCCATCTGCAAGAAGCAAAACCACCTCACCAAAGATTGCTATTTCAGATGCAAGACCTGTAAAAACCAAAATCACTCCGAGAGCAAATGCTGGTTCAAGACCAAACAAGAAGCCAAGTTCTCAGAAACAGGAAATGAACAATTCCTCTTCACATGTAAAGGGCCGGAGAACAAAGACTCTTCTCAGCTATGGTTCATCGATAGCGGCTGTTCAAGCCACATGGTGAACAATCGAGATTACTTCCTCTCACTTGATGAAACCTGCAAGTCAGAAGTCATGATAGGAGATGGAAAGAAGTTAAGAATAGAAGGAAAGGGGACAGCAGCGGTCATCACAACAGATGGAGCTCAGAAATTGATTGAAGAGGTACACTTTGTTCCCTCCCTCTCACAAAACCTCTTAAGTGTTGGGCAGTTAATGAGAAGAGGACACTCAGTAGTGTTCAATGATAACACCTGTTCAATCTACCAAGCTGGAACCAATTCTCTAATTGGGACAGCAAAATTAAACTCCAGCAACATCTTCTCACTAGAGCTGCAGCCCTACAAATCCACTATGCTGGCCTGTACTGAAGACACCAAATCAGTCCAACTATGGCACCATAGATTAGGACACCTGAACATGTCCTCTCTCCACCACATGCATCAACATCAGCTTGTAGAAGGTCTACCAAGCCTATCCAAAACAGAGTTAAAATGTGATACCTGTGCCCGGAGCAAGTCTCACAGACTGCCCTTTCCTCAAACTGCACAAAGAAGAGCCACACAACCTCTGGAGAAACTTCACATAGATCTCTGGGGACCCACTCGAGTGCCATCTCTAGGAGGCAAAAGATACTACATGTTAATTGTTGATGATTTCAGCCGCTACATGTGGATCATGCACCTAGAACAAAAATCTGAGAGCTTCCAGCACTTCCTCACCTTCAAAACTCAAGTTGAAAATCAATTAGAAAGGCACATTAAGATACTAAGAAGTGATAGAGGTGGAGAGTTCCTTTCCAACGAATTCAACACATTCTGCAAAGCAGCAGGAATCCATAGGGAGCTCACAGCACCAGCCTCACCACAACAAAATGGTGTTGTGGAGAGGAGGAATCGAACCATTGCCGAAATGATGAGAGCAATGCTAGTTCAGAAAGCTCTCCCAAAGCCATTTTGGGGAGAAGCCACCACAACTGCTGTGTACATCCTCAACAGAACACCCACCAAAGCACTCATCAAATCAACCCCATATGAAGCGCTGCACAACCAGAAGCCGACAATATCTCATATGAGAGTATTTGGATGCTTAGCATATGCCCACAAAAACACAGAAAGACAAGACAAGATAGAAGAAACTAGTATCAAATGCATTTTTCTGGGCTACAGTGATCAAACCAAGGGGTACAGATTACTTGAACCCAGAAATAACAAACTTATTATATCACGAGATGTGATTTTTCATGAAGAAGAAGCATGGCAATGGGGTTCAGAACATGAGTTACCTCAAGCTCCTGTGCCACCGGTTGAGCCGAGCCCTTCTCCAACTGGGAGAACACCTTCAAGCACCATCCAGGATAACACAGGAGGAGGAGAAACTGAACTATCAGATTCAGACCATGAGTCATCATCACCACAAAAATTTCGATCATTACAGGACATATACCTGAATGATGAATTTGCTCTTCTAGCTTCAGCCATTCCAGCATCATTTGAAGAAGCCACAAAAATCAAAGAATGGAAAGAAGCTATGACAGAAGAGATAAGAGCAATAACAAAAAACAAAACTTGGATCCTTGTCAACCGACCCCACAATCGAGCCATTATTGGACTTAAGTGGATCTTTAAGCTAAAGGAAGATGAAGCAGGCAGAATTGTAAAACACAAAGCAAGGCTAGTTGCAAAGGGGTACACACAAAGGCCCGGGCAAGACTATGACGAAACGTTTGCTCCAGTCGCAAGACTGACTACAATTCGCCTAATTCTTGCTACAGCTGCTCAATACAACTGGCCCATATATCAACTAGACGTAAAATCGGCGTTCCTGAATGGGGAACTCTTGGAAGAAGTGTATGTAACACAGCCACAAGGATATGAAGTAGAGGGAGAAGAAGAAAAAGTCTACCGCCTACATAAAGCCCTTTACGGCCTGAAACAGGCCCCAAGGGCATGGCATCAGAATATCGATGCATTCTTCCAGCAAGAAGGATTCACCAGAAGTCCAGTTGAAGCAACCCTCTACATCAAAAACTCAAAAGAAGGGAAGATCATCATCAGCCTATACGTTGATGATCTAATCCTAACAGGATCAAACAAGTCACAGATAGAAGAGTTCAAAAAGAAATTAAAGACGAAGTACGAAATGACTGATCTTGGACCCCTGAAGTTCTTTCTGGGGCTCCAGATCAAACAGTTCAACGGCAACATCTTCATCTCCCAAGAACACTACACAAAACTGCTACTGAAGAAGTTTGACATGGAAAATTGCAATCCCACACTAACACCCATGTCCACTACCGAGAAATTGACTGTCAGAACAGAAGAAGAAGAGAAAGCAGATCAAGAGAAGTACAGAAGTCTCATTGGAAGCTTGATCTATCTCACAAACTCAAGACCAGACATTGAGAATGCAGTCAACATTCTGGCACGATTCATCAGCAATCCCTCGAGTCATCATCTCGCTGCGGCCAGACGCATCCTCCGCTACCTACAAGGCACAAAAGAGTATGGAATACTCTATCAAAAGAGCCCAGATTTCACTCTTCGTGGCTTCACCGACTCAGATTGGGCGGGGGACATCAACGACCGTAAAAGTACCGGAGGATACATCTTCTTCGCAGGATCAGGCCCTATTTCATGGAGCTCGCGCAAACAACGAACTGTTGCACTATCTACCACCGAAGCAGAGTACATGGCTCTCAACAGTGCAGCGTGTGAAGCAATCTGGCTCCTGCAACTGAAGAATGAGATAGAAGGTAAAAACAAAAGAGAAAGAGAAGGGGTAATGATCTACTGTGACAACAACTCCGCCATCGCCCTGTCAAAGAATCCAGTATACCATAGCCGAAGTAAACACATAGACATAAAACACCACTTCATCAGAGAACTCTTGGAGAAGAAGACGATCGAAGTGGAGTTCTGCCCGACGAAGCGGCAGCTCGCCGACCTAATGACGAAGCCATTGCCGCGTGAGAAATTTATCGAGCTGCGGGCGAAGATAAAGATGCTGCATAGTACAGATTTAGAAGGGGTGTAAAAGCCCAGTTATTTGGGCCCATGAAATCTGCACTATAAAAGCCCAATATTAGAATTAAGAAATATCTAGAACTTTGTATCCGGAATATTCTAGCTAAAGCTTGAATTATCTTGTACAATACTGTATCCAGAATGTTCCAGTAAAATGTATGATGTATCTAGAATATTCCTTGTCTAGAATATTCTACTATACATCTATAAAAACCTTGTAATACCCCCATTTTGAAAAGTAGAAAAATCTTCTCATTCATGGTTGATACCTCCTTATCCAAATTAACACCCGCATACTTTAACACCTTAGCCTTATTTCTCTAACATTGTAAACTGATAAAGAGTTTTCGGCGTGTGAATTTAGTTTTCCGTTAAAGAACACACATTTTAGAGTTACTGGCTCATAGTTTTTGGTTTCAGTTTGGATGACAATGGATGATTTTTGTTTGAGGAACAAAAAGTGACATTTTTTTTTTCTCATTTTTAATTAGGAAATCAAATTTGATGGAATTACCGGTTATCGTGCTTTATGTTATCACCATCTTGTTTTGACTTGGTACACAAGTATGTGAATGATAATGCATTGAATAAGCTACTAAATTGTTAAAGATTAAATTGAACTATGATCGTTTCTGTTTGTATAATTCTCCTTTCATTTTTATGTTCGAATAGTGTAAGATATGCTGTGAAATGCTTGTCTACAGATATAAACATTCATTCTGTGATTTCGATATTTTGAATGATCATTTGCATTTTTTTTTCTTTTGGATAAAGTTAAAAGATGTGTGGAAGAGGTACGAGTCGGTTTTATGATGTCTCCCATGTACCACCCAACAATGAAGATTGTCAGTCCTGTGAGAAAGAAGCTTAAAGTGAAGACTGTATTCAACATCCTCGGTCCAATGCTTAATCCTGCGCGAGTGCCTTTTGCTGTTGTTGGTGTATATAATGAAGATTTTGTAAGTGCCTTACCTTTACTCAGGATTTTAAACCCCTAGTATCTTTCTAGCATGTCAAAAGTCAAATCCCTTGTTTGGATGAAATTATTTGATTTTTCATTTATTAATATAACATTGGAATTAAATATTTTTTTTATATATTGTTATATATTTTGTAAATATTTTTTTTGTATATATTTTTATATATTTTGTAAATATTTTTTGAAGGGGAGCCTTGGCGTACCGGTTAAGATGTCGTTGTATGACCTCGAGATTACGGGTTCGAGTCATGGAAGCCACCTCTTGCAAAAATGCAGGGTAAGATTTGCCTACATTTCACCTTTGTGGTGGGACTCTTCCACGGACTCTCGCCGGCCGCTTCACGAGGTTGCTTTGTGCACCGGGCCGGACTTTACAAATGAATGAAATGTGAAAAACACTATTTTCCATGTAAAAAAATTCTTTATTTTTTGCGTCGTTTATTGGTAGATATAATAGACATATTATGATTTTATATTAAAATATTGCAATAGGTTATGAAAATGGCTATGGCACTGCAAAGATTTGGACTGAGAAGAGCATTGGTGGTACATTCAGAAGGTCTTGATGAAATAAGTCCACTTGGTATGATTTTGCCACTGCTTCTAAATAAATATTCATTTATTTATACTTTTTTCTTGAAATTTTTTAGACCTGTATTTTTCATAAGGCAATCCTTTATGTTCAATTATCCTTCAAATTCTTTAAGTGTATCCCACACTTATTTATATATTGCTTGTTTATTTAAGGATCTGGCTATCTCCTTGACGTAACTCAGGAGAAGATCAAAAGATTAAACTTTGATCCATGTAAGCACCCTGTTACTCAATTTCCTGAGCTCTAGTTTCATGCAGGTTTGTGCTTAGAGTTCTAAAACTTGTTTTTATAAGAAAATTTGAGTTCACTATATTAGTTTTGATTTTGAACTCTACAGACATCTTCAAAATTGATTGAAATCATTTTCACATTGAAAATGAGTGAAATTGAAATCCTGTCACTTTCTAAAGCAATATTTTCTATCTATAAGCAACCAAATGGGTCATCGGATATTTTTTTATACATCACTATCTAATTAAAATTTTGACATATCTTACATATCATTTCTCTGTTATGTTGTAGTGGATTTTGGAATTCCCCGTTGCTCTTTGGATAATCTAAAAGGGGGTGGACCCAAATACAATGCTGATGTACTTAGGAATGTTCTTTTCGGTGAGAAGGGATCTGTTGCTGATGCTATTGTAAGTGTTAGAATAACCCTTGTATTGGGCCCATGTTTTTGGCCCATTTATGCTTCTTCTCCTTTAGTCCCACATCTTGTATTGGATTTGTTTCCTCTCTTTCTCTCCTATATATTTGTATACTCTCTTTGTATTTATATACTCAAGAATATACATAAGATTTGGGCTCTTTCTACATGGTATCAGAGGGAGGTTCCGACTCTCACGGTCTGCCGCCGTCTGACCGCACTGTGTAATTTCTCTCGCGGTCTTCCTCCCGCGGCTTGTTTTTCGCGGACTGTTTTCTTCTAGCCGCGCTTCCCTGCGGCCTGCCCTTTCAGTCCGCTTCCTTCTGCCTTTTTTTTTCTCTCCGTGGATCCACCCTCCCCCATCTTGCTTTTATAGCTTTTTCTCTCTCAGTGGGACCACCTTCTTATCTGTCCACTGCGGCCTCTCTACTCGTCGCGGCCTTTTTTTTCTGCCCGCTGCGGCCTCTCAACTCATCGCGGCCTCCTTCTCTGTCCGCTGTTAAGATCTGCCCGACCGTGCGTGCTGTCTCCTTCTCGCCTGCATCTTGGTCGCGATCTCCTGCCTTCTCCTGGTCACCCGACTTGTCTCAGTCCGACGCAACTTGTCTCAGTCCGGCGCGACCTGTCTCAGTCCGGCACGTAAGATCTGCCTGACCGTGCGGGCTGTCTCCTTCTCGCCTGCATCTTGGTCGCGATCTCCTGCCTTCTCCTAGTCGCCCGACTTGTCTCAGTCCGGCGCGGCTTGTCTCCGTCCCCCCCGACTTGTCTCTGACCGGCGCTTTCCCTAGTCATCTAAGGGCTGCGGCCTGTCTCCATGACTTCCTCTGGCGCTTCTCCCAGCTCGGCGGCCAGCCCGCCCCCTGTCCATCCGGCCTGTCCTCCAGACCGCCCGGCCTGTTCTGTCGAACTCCGTGACGAGCTCCGGATAACTACCATCTCTCTTTCTGGCAAGAAGAACTTTATTCCTTGGGTGCATTCTGTTCGGCGGGTTCTCCAGGCTAAGGGTCTTCTGCCGCACCTTACTCAGGCACCTCCTTCTCCAATTACGGATGATTGGCTTCGTAATGACGACCGTGTTCAGACTTGGATTTTAAACTCCTTGGATGGCCATATCAAATGGCTATGTACCACGACACCGCCAAGACTATGTGGGATGAGCTCCATTCCTTGTATTCTGGCCGCGACAGCCTCCAGCATCTTTATGACATCCTCACTGATCTCTTCACTCTCGACACTGGCGGCGCCTCAGATATGTCCTCGTTTGTCGCTCGGGCTAAAACGCTTGCTGAAGCCTGGATCCAGCACCAGCCGCCGACCACTGATCCTGCTGCTCAGCGGACTCAGAAGGAAGCTGCTTGCATTGCCATCCTTATGGCTCGCCTTCCTTCTCATCTTCACAGTCTTCGTACTCAGGTCCTGGCCGCTCCTACTACACCCTCTTTTTCGGATGTCTGCTCCATGATTCTCCGGGTCTCGCCTCCTCCAGATCCTCCGGCTCCTTCTCCACCGGCCCTCCTTCAGCATGCCCCTCCGCTCTTACCATTTCCTCCCCCTTCTACTCGGGGGGGACGGTCGGGCTCGCGGGGCCGTGGCCGTGGAGGCCGTGGCCGACCAAAGTGCTCCTTCTGCGGGAAGGATGACCATCTTGAGGCGACTTGTTACAAGAAACTCGGCTACCCCCCTCGTCCGGTGGCTTTTGCTGTTACTGACGCAACTCCTCCGGATCTCGAGACCGTCCGTCTTCAGCTCCAGCATCTCCAGCGTCTGCTCAACCCCCCCTCGGCCTCCGTTGCCTCCGTCTCCCACACAGGTACTGCTTGTCTCTCCCACAGCCCGGGTTGGATTGTGGACTCTGGCGCTACTCATCACATCACTTCGCAACGACCTGCCTAGTACTCAGATTCTCGTTATCCGAAGTCCATCACCGTGTCCAATGGGGCGCTGGTTCCTGTCTCCGGCTCGGCCGATCTTTCTATCCACCCATCCCTCCCTCTTCGCTCGGCTTTTCATGTTCCGAGTTCCCCTTTTAACTTACTCTCTGTTGGGCGACTTACGAGTGACCTGGATTGTTCTGTTATATTCACTTCCTCTTCCTTTGTTATACAGGATCGGCGGACGCGGACTACCATTGGTAAAGGCCAGCTGCGGAATGGGCTCTACCTTCTCGATGCCTCTCTGATCGCTCTGTCTTCCGTCTCCTCCACTGCCTGGCATCGCCGACTTGGTCATGCCCCTCTGCCAGTTCTCCAGCGGGCTCTTCCAGACCTTTCTTTTACTTCTTTTCAGTGTGATTCATGTATTCTCGACAAACAGCCACGTTCTTCGTTTCCTTCGCATTGTACTCGGAGTACGGCTCTTTTTGATGTTGTTCATTCGGATATTTTGGGACCATTTCGGATTCCTAGTATATGTGGTTTTTGTTATTTTCTCATCTTTATTGATGATCATTCACGCACCACGTGGCTCTACTTACTCCGAGAACGCTCCGAGCTTCCCCGGGTGTTTCAGGCATTTGTCCTCGAGACCCGGACGCAATTCCACACCACCCTCAAAACTCTCCGTACTGATAATGCTCGTGAATACACCAGCCATGACTTTACCACCTTATGTTCGGAATACGGGATTCTCCATCAAACCTCTTGCGCGTATACCCCGCAACAAAATGGGGTTGCCGAACGCAAGAACCGCCATTTACTTGATGTTGCCCGCTCCCTCATGATCCAAATGCATGTTCCTAAGGCACACTGGAACTTTGCGGTCTCCACTGCCTGCTTTCTCATCAATCGCCTCCCTTCCTCTGTCCTCAATTATGCGACGCCCTCCAGCATATTGTTTCCCTCCACTCCAGCTTTCCCTCTCTCGCCCCGTATCTTCGGAAGCACCTGCTATGTCCAGTGCCTCGGGCCCTCAGATAAATTGGATCCCAGGGCGGCAAAACACATCTTTGTTGGCTACTCCCGCACCCAGAAGGGCTATGTTTGTTACTCACCTGCTACCTGCAAGGTCATTGTTTCTGCTGACGTTACATTCCGGGAAGACGAACCGTTCTTTCCTGCTCCGTCCCCCACTGCACTACCACCGCCTCCTCTTCCGCCATCCTTACCCCGTCCCGTTATTCCTGCCACTCCACCACCACCACCACCACTCTCCCATCCACCCGCTCCTTCTACCACCAAACCACCCGTTATCCGGGTCTACACTCGTCGCCCTCCCAGTTCCGTTGCCCCTCTGCCGCCGACCTCTGCCGTGGACACTTCGCGTCCCTCTGATCAGGTAACGCCCTCCACTGCCCATCCTCTGGAAGCCTACGTCTCTCTTCATCGCCTTTCTCCACCTCTACACACCTTTGCTACTTCTCTCTCTTCGATTTCTGTTCCTAACTCTGTGCAGGAGGCGCTTCAACATCCGGGTTGGCGGACAGCCATGGAAGAGGAGATGTCTGCTCTCTGGGCTAACCAGACATGGACCGTTGTCCCCCTCCTTCCGGGTCAGCAACCGGTGGGGTTCAAGTGGGTCTTTGTCATCAAACATGTTGCTGATGGGACGATCGACCGTCTGAAGGCTCGCCTTGTAGCTCGTGGCTTCACTCAACAACATGGGCTCGACTATGAGGAAACCTTTTCTCCGGTCGCCAAGCTCAATACCGTTAGGGTCCTTCTCTCTGTCGCTGTTCATCGACAGTGGTCTCTCTTTCAGCTCGATATCAAGAATGCTTTCTTAAATGGGGATCTCCAGGAGACGGTCTACATGCAACAACCGCTCGGGTTTGAGACCACGGGGGAGTCTCAGGTTTGCCGCCTTCGTAAAGCTCTGTATGGTCTCAAACAATCTCCACGGGCCTGGTTTGAGAAATTCAGTAAGGTCCTTCGAGATGTCGGCTTTAGTCGAAGCTCGGCTGATTTCTCGCTGTTCGCTCGTCACCGACCATCAGGGACGGTCCTTCTATTAGTATATGTTGACGACATCATCATCACGGGAGATGACTCACAAGGGATACATGCCGTCAAAGTTCATCTGAACTCGGTCTTTTAGACAAAGGACCTGGGAACTCTGCGATACTTTCTGGGTCTTGAGATTGCCAGGCGACCGGACGACCTTATTCTATCTCAACGAAAGTACTGTATTGATCTTTTTCATGATGCCGGTCTCTTAGGGTGTAAGCCATGTGATACCCCCATGGATGTAAACCACAAGCTGTGTGCTCAGGCTTCTGACTCGGATCTTCTTCTCCAAAACCCTGAATATTATCGACGACTTGTTGGAAAGTTGATCTATCTTACTGTTACCAGATCAGATATTTCCTTTGCTGTTGGTCTTATCAGTCGCTACATGCACTCTCCTCGCAAGTCTCATCTTCTGGCGGTTGAACGCATTCTGAGGTACTTAAAAACAGCCCCGGGTCAAGGACTTGTGTACCAGACTTCCTCGTCTGCTCCTACCTTAGTGGCATACTCTGATGCGGACTATGCGGCCTCTCTTGATGACCGGCGGTCTACTAGTGGTTTCTGCACATACTTTGGGGGACATTTGGTTACATGGAGAAGCAAGAAACAAGCGGTCGTTGCTCGCTCCTCGGCTGAGGCAGAATACCGCGCAATGGCATCTGTTGTATCCGAACTAACATGGCTTGAAAGTCTTCTCACTGATCTGGGTGTAAAATTACCTTCTCCTGCTCTCCTTCTTTGTGATAGCCAAGCGGCTATACATATCGCCAAGAACCCAGTCTTCCACGAAAAAACGAAGCACATTGAAGTCGATTGCCACTTCGTTCGAGAGAAAGTTCAAATGAAGAAGCTCGATTTAAAACATGTTGCAGGGACAGAACAAGTTGCAGATGTCCTCACAAAGGCTCTTCCCAAAGCAACCTTCTATCAATGCTTGTCCAAGCTTGGTACATACGATTTGTACGCTCCAGCTTGCGGGGAGTGTTAGAATAACCCTTGTATTGGGCCCATTTATGCTTCTTCTCCTTTAGTCCCACATCTTGTATATGATTTGTTTCCTCTCTTTCTCTCCTGTATATTTGTATACTCTCTTTGTATTTATATACTCAAGAATATACATAAGATTTGGGCTCTTTCTACAGTAACTCTTCCTTCTTGATTATTTCTATCTGCTTCTTTAGGTCCTTCTTGTGTTTTGCAATAAGATCAAGTGCTCCTGCAACTCAGTATGGACTTTTGAGTTTTGCATATAGAGATTTGGGCAGCTCAGACATGAATGCAAACTTATGATAGGTTGGTGGTTAAGATCACCAAAAAAACAATAATGTTCATTATTAGTCATGATTAGTGTTGTTAATGATCAACTCAATGTCTTTCAATATGACCAAGAGATAGGCCTTGTTTAAAGCCATACCTGATTCATTTACTTCAATTGAAGCCAAAAATCATCCGATTTCTATCAGCTATCTGCGAAGTCAAATTCTGTCTCCAATATATGTACGCACTTATACATATGTACATACTTATACATATGTAGATTAGTCAATTTAAATGTATAAATGCATGTATTAATTGATTCATATCTAAATACATACATTTGATTGGAATCTATTCTCGTCTCATTATCTCTACTATATTAAAAGGGAAAAACATCATTTGGTTAAACCTTTACTTTTCAATTTTACCCCACTTTATTACAAAAATTCTAATCTCATTAATTTATGTATTTTTTTAATTTTAAAATATGTGCTCTTATAGACAAAATCTCTTACCTACAATAAAAATGTGCTTTCATCATTGCTCGCAAACCTTCATGCACAAGAAGAAAACAAGCGACGGGTAGAGTATGTCATTTCAGGATTTGTGAGCAGCTGGAGCTCCGTCACGCTGGGATAATGCCACGACCAAAGTACTGTCGTGCGGGACATTGGGGCCCGCCCCATGCACTGTCGCCAATGAGGTTCTGTCGCGATTGGCCTTAGGGGCAGAGCCCCGTGCCTATCACTCGTAACCTAATAATTTCAATGTTCATGAGATTCTGTCTTCAATGAAAGTTTTACTCTGAAGGAAGAAAAAATAGCTCATTCTAGTATGATCTTAGAGATAATTTTGATGGAGAAATTGCAAAACGACTAATTGGCCTGTAGTCATGGAGAGAAGAAGGGTTGTATATCTTGGATATAAGAGCTATCATTCTGGCAGTGTAAGAGTACCTTGCACTGCCTTTGTCCATGCTGAAAATTGTGTTCTTTGCTTCATCCATAGTTAGAACTTGTTATCCATGCTGATGTAGGGGTAGACTAGTGGTGCTCGGAAACTATGACTCTAGGTGCGGGTGCAGGGGTGACACACTAATGCAACTCTAAATGTAATGCAACCGTCGGTCGACGACGACAATTAAAATAAGCAATGAGATTATTAACGCCACACAAATAATTAAAAGGGGACAAATAATTAATTTTAGCAATTAAGAAACGACTTCCTCCGCTCGGAGGGCTAAAGCAAGCGTGCGGCGAATAACTCCTGCAATTATTAGTATAATAAAATCAATTTTCACGCAACAATAATCTCAGCATAGTACAATAAAACACCAAATGAGAAATGTCAAATCACAAAATACAATACCACAAATGCTCACAACGTAGAGGGCTGAACCGAGGCACCGGAGAATTTGAAGAGCCGAATATGTAGACGGGCGATCGGAGGTGAACCCGGTGGTACGACGACGGTGAGGTGGCTTCCTACGGTGGAAAACAGGGAAAATGGGTCGAAAACGGAGAGATCCGGCCACTAGGGACTAGATCCGGGTGTAGGTGGATAGATCTGATGTTTTGACGACGGATCCGGGCTACGATATGATGAATATTGGGGAAAATGATGAATTGTAGGGTGGTAGCACTAGATCAAGATAGATCTAGGGTTTTCGGAGCGGTGACAAGTGGATTCACGGAGGGGAAGGAGGAGGAGTGGTCGGGTAGGGAAAAGAGGGTCTTGGAGGTGGCCGGTTTGAGGTGGAGTTGGGTGGTGGGGTGCTGGCTGGGTTGGAGGAGGCCGACGGTGGGGAGGTTGTAGGCCGGCGGCGGAAAATAGTAAAGGGGGGGGATCTGCTTGCTGGACTGCAGGCCGGTTGTATGGGGGAGGGGTTTTGGGTGGTTTCCGGTGGCTGGAAATGAGATTTGATGGGTGGAAAACGAAGGTGGGGGTATGGTGTACCTTGGGGAGAGTTTGGCGACCTAGGAGTCGTCACCTAGGGTTCCACGGCGTAGGCACCGGGGAAGGATCGCTGGAATTCGGGAATGCTTTTTCTCCAAATCCAACAATACCTTAGTTCAGCAACTTAGACCAATTTTTATAAGAAGAGAACAAATTAGGGCTTCACCATCAACGACTATGATTGGCTGGTGGGATCGGCCACTAAATACATGAAAATAAACTCAAAAAAATAAACTAATATATGTTTTTGACTCGAGACGACGTGCCAGACGCAACCGTGGAGTCCGATCGTCGATCCGAGTACCCCATATATGGTAAGTCGCCAAATCAGCCCCTAACTGGCCCAAAGCTTGTGCTCGTCTCTGCTCCACATCAATCTCCCCGGCATGAACGAATTCATGTCCCGATGAATTGGGATAAGAATTCTCTCGCTGATCGCCAGGTACAACTCGAAGAGGTCCATCAGAAGTCGTCAAGGTGTCGTAGGCGGAAGAGTGTGCTCGCCAATCAACTCCCCCTGACTGAAAAGATGTCATCTTCGGTGAATGGAGATGGCCGTGCTGAAGTCGAAGTCCAAGGGCGAATCGATCAAGCTCTACTGCAAGTATCCAAGCGTCATTTGCGTCGAGGCGGCCCCGCCAATGTACCCAGTAGCGACAGCGCGACCCATATGAAGAAAGAACAAGCTGGTGGAATCTGAACTATGTGATGCTCTCATCTCTCATCTCTCGAAAGGTGGGTCCCGGTGCGATCGGCGGTGCCTGTGGTGAAACCAGAGAAGACGAGTCCCCAGTTGGGTGGATGTCAACAGTTGGTGGACTGGAGTGGCCATCAGACGGTGGTGACGTATGAGGGTAGTAAGGTAACGACAGTGGGGGTCGGGGGCACAACACTACAAACTCAATAGGTCGCTCAGGCTCACCCTCCGTCGGAGTCACAAGAGATGGGTCAGAAACAAGAGATAGGTCACTCACGGGGCTAAGCATCTCGCTGGGGTGAGAGCAATCTTTATCAGGTATCACTTCCGACGTGGGTGACAGGACAGTGTGGTAGGCATCGTGGTGACCTCAATATGAGAAGGAATCGTACTGCAGAGGTCAAGGTGAGGGTCCAACCGACCAGCTCTGGCGAATCTCAAAGACTGTTCGTAATGAAGGGCAAGCTGATACGTCTGCTCGAGGGACTTCGAGCTATGATAAACCGCCTTAGTACGGATGTCAGATCGAAGCGCAGACCGAAATCGGTAAGTGGTCATGGCTTAGTCCTCTCGGATATCGCTCCTCACAACTAACTCATCAAAGCAATCCCTGTACTCAGCGACCAACATGGATTCTTGTTGAAGGAAAAATAATTGGTCGAACAAGCGACTCCGATATGATGAATGCAGGTACCTCTAACACAATGTACGCTTCATGTCCACCCAACTAGTGATGCGACGAAGACGGTCTTGCTCGCGGGTCCTCTTAACGATAGCCTAATATGCCCTCGCCTGATCTAAAAGTTCAAGTTTCGCAAACTTGACGGGATGCTCACCGAATAACTCAAAATGATCAAAATAATACTCAATATCCACGAGCCAATAACTGAAAGACCCGAGACTCGATGAGCCGTCAAAGGAAGGGGAAACTGTATGAAACTGACTCTCAAGATATCTCTCAAAGTGACGATCCTCATAATAGTCATCTCTAAGGTAATCGGGTCGAGTCGAAGGGTCAACATGATCCGCTCGCGTACAAGGATATGAACGACGACAATCATCATACTGATCGTCTCTGACATAGTGAGGTTGTGTCGGTAGGTCGACACGATCTCGGGAAGTGGTGTGCTGCAGAAGATAATAATCATCATGATAACATGAGGATTTCTCTGAAGTCGCTCTATGAGATTGGGTATAGGAGGACTCAGAATCTCCAAAGAGAGGAGAGGAACGACGACGATAATTAGTCATGGATGAACTTAAAGACTCTATATAACCTACCACTACATATATAAATGGCCTAATCTTGACCTCTGATACCAAAATGATGTAGGGGTAGGCTAGTGGTGCTCGAAAACTATAACTCTAGGTGCGAGTGCAGGGGTGACACACTAATGCAACTCTAAATGCAATGCAACCGTCGGTCGACGACGAAAAATAAAATAAGTAATGAGATTATTAACACCATGCAGATAATTAAAATGAGACAAACAATTAATTTTAGCAATTATGCAACGACTTTCTCCGCTCGGAGGGTCAAAGCAAGCGTGCGACAAATAACTCCTCCTGAATTATTAGTATAATAAAACTAATTTGCACGCAACAATAATCTTAGCACAATACAATAAAACACCAAATGAGAAATATCAAATTATAGAATACAATACCACAAATACTCACAACGTAGAGGGCTGAACCGAGGTACCAGAGAATTTGAATGGCCGGATATGTAAACGAGCGATCAAAGGTGAACCCGATGGTACTGCGACGGTGAGGGGGCTGCCCACGGTGGAAAACAGGAAAAACGGGCCGGAAACGGAGAGATCCGGCCACTAGGGACTATATCCGGGTGTAGGTGGATAGATCCGATGTTTTGATGGCGGATCCGGGCTACGGGATGATGAATATTGGAGAAAATGATGGATCGGAGGGTGGTAGCACTAGATCAAGATAGATCTAGGGTTTTCGAAGCGGTGGGAAGTGGATCCACAGAGGGGAATGAGTAGGAGTGGTCGGCTATGGCAAAGAGGGCCTTGGAGGTGGCCGGTTTGTGGTGGAGCTGGGTGGTGGGGTGCTGGCTGGGTTGGAGGAGGCCGGCAGTGGGGAGGTTGTAGGCCGGCGGCGAAAAACAGGAAAAGTGGGGGGGGGGTCGACTTGCTAGACTGCAGGCTGGCTGTATGGGGGAGGGGTTTTGGGTTGTTTCCGGTGGCTGGAAATGAGATTTGAATGGTGGAAAACAAGGGTGGGGGTAGAATGTATCTTGGTCAAGAGTTTGGCGGCCTAGGAGTTGTCACCTAGGGTTCCGCGGCGTCGACACCGGGGAGGGATCGCTGCAATCCGGGAATGCTTCTTCTCCAAATCCAACAATACCTTAGTTCAGCCACTTAGACTAATATTTATATGAAGAGAACAAATTAGGGCTTCACCATCAACGACTATGATTGGCCGGTGGGATCGGCTACTAAATACATGAAAATAAATTCAAAAAAATAAACTAATATATGTTTTTGACTCGCGGCGACGTGCCGGACGCAACCGCGGAGTCCGATCATCGATCCGGGCACGCCATATATGGTAAGTCGCCAAATCAGCCCCTAACGGCCAAAGCTCGTGCTCGTCTCTGCTCCGCATCACATGCCCTCTTTGATTTCAGCATTGGAGTTGAGCTGGTTTCCTTGGAACTCATTGATCTCGGTGATGATGTTTTTCTTCTTCTATTAAGAATACTACTGGCCTGTTCAGATGTCAAGAACTGACATTTTGGAATTGACTTTGAGAGTTAATAAAGCAAATTTGTTGTTCAGATCAATGGAATTGGTTTGGGTTCAATTCCAATTGAATTGAAATATACCTAAAACCAATTCATGCCAATTCTTAGGTTATTCGATGGATATTCACGGTTTTTGCTCGAGCACTGTTTGCAAGCCCCTCTCCCCAACCCGGTCGTGGGCCCCTCTCTCCGTTCGCATGCCCCGCTGGTAAATCTTGTTCCGCCCCTGCTCTCCTCCTCCTTCACCTCCTTCCTCTTAGCTGATTTTCAGTCATGCCCTAGTCCATCCTCTGTAGCTGATTACCACTTTAGCCGATTTTCAGCCATGCCCTGCCTCCTCTTCTTCTCAGTGAATCTGTGAATGGTGCGAGGGAAATTCTCTTAATTAGACTTTTTGACGGTTTCAATGCTTTAACAAACTTCAGAAATTTCTTTTTTGATCCTAATTCATTCATCTCTCCTTCATATTTGTTGAACCGCTGTTCTTCCTCCTTCGTTTACCGAGCGCTTCCAGTTACTGGATACTGAATCCACTACCCGTTGTCGTGGAAATTTTAAAATTTTTTGTGCTTTAAGTGTGGTAAAGAAGACGAGGAGTTACTCTTCAGACCAAATTGCACCTTGCAATAAAGCGCTGCAAACTTGTTCTGCAATCACATTTAAAGGCTTCAATAGAATGGTAAAGTTCTGTAATCTCTTATGTTCTAGAACTTGTTTGCTAGGAGATGAGTTCATACTTATTAGTTCATCAGTCTTTGTTGAGCAATGGATGTTGTACCCAAAGACAACTCTATCATTTTCTCATCCAATCCACAAGAAATATACACAAATTTTTTCTCATCCAAATTAATTTAAATAAAACAGTAAATATCTTCAAATGCGAGCTACTGTGATTTCGTGTTTACAAAATTACAATTCCTGTGACTTAATTACATCTTGTAGCCAAACAACATTTATGCTGACTGAATTCCATCATGCAGCCAAACAACAAAGTTATAATTCAACACCATACGAATTCATGCATACATTGGTAGTGAACTAAAAGCCAAATCCCTGCATCCGAATGGACCTATGCATGAAAAGAGGAAGTGTTCGTGTATGTTTCTTGAATGGTTATCTCCGTCCTTTTGTTTTCATAATATTCTCCTGAAGGACACATTTGAATTTAGTATTGGTGTCATCAAAGGCAACTCTATTGACAGCAGAATGTTAATTGTCTTTGTTGACCATAGTAAAATCCACCTAGTTGGAAGCAGATTTAACATTCTCATGGATTTTCCAAAAATGTTGAGATTCTATTTGAAGGGCATAAATAAACATCAAAGAATGCTGAGTTAAAGAAAAAACACAGCTTAGATTAGAAAGCTCTTTTGTTGGAATAAAAGCCATTTGATAAGATGGAAGCATGTGTGTTGGTTGTAATGCAGAGTGAATGTGATGCGGAGCGGAGACGTGGACCCGCAGCGGAGGACGAGTTTTGGGCCCGTTCGGGGCCGATTGACGACTTACCATATATGGCGTGCCCGGATTGATGATCCGACCCCGCGGATGCGTTCGGATCCGCGTTGCGAATCGATTTCATGTCCTTATTATTTTTCATTTATTTTGTTGTATTTGGGCCCCACCTTCTACCAATCATAGTCATCGATGGTGGGATACCCTAGTTTTCCATTTATTATAAATAGAGTGTTAGGTGGCTGTTTTAGGGCATTGCAGATTTCAGAGAGATTATTCCCAGAATCCCGCAATTTTCCCATGGTGCTGAATCCGTGGAACCCTAGGTGACGACTTATAGGCTTGTATCTTCCTCCCCAAGGTATTCCTAAATCCCATACACCTTTTTCCACCTCCAGAACCCTCTTCCGCCACCCCCATAACCTCCAACAGCAGCCACCAATCCCCTTAAATTCCTGCGGTTCCCAGCCGCCTGCCGCCACCCTTTTCCCCTCTATGGAGCCACCTTTAGCCACCCGCCGACCCATCTCCTACTACCTCCGCCTCCCCTCTCTAAACCGCTGCAATCCCGCTGCCACCCGCCCTTCACGCTGCCGCCCGATCACTCCCTTGCCTCCCCGCTGCCGCAGGCCACCCGTCGCCTCCTCACATCTCCCGTGGAGCCACCCCAACAACCCCCCTCATCACATCCGCCCAGATCTGGCAATCCAGCCCAGATCCACCCCTTTCCCTCACCCGCCCCACATCCTATAGTCCGGATCCGCTCCCAAATCACCACATCCATTCCCCCTCGCCCGGATCCACTCCTTTATAGCCCGATCTACTCATTTCTGGCCGGTTTTGCCTCCCACCACCGAATTCAGCCGCCTACATTGCCACCTCGCCTCCAGTTCCACATTGGATCGCCGTCAAAACGCCTTTGGCTCTGAAATCTCCATTGCCTTAGACAGTCCACTACTTGGTGAGTCTTTGTTGTATTGGACGATTATTTTCAACACTTATTTATTGTGATTCATTCGCCACACATTTTGCCTTAACCCTCCGAGCGAAGGAAAGCCGTTAAATATTTTCTTACTGAATGCTTGCTTTGTTTTCAAATATTATTGTGTGGGTTTATTATTACTCTTACTTGTATTAATTTGGTGTCGTCACCGACAGTATCGTTGCATATAGACTAGGGATAGCGTGTCACTGATCATATGAATGTGCCCGCTTCCGGTTTCATCTCATATACTCCTCTCTCTTGTCACGATAAGACGAGCATTGCATGTGACTCTCTTTCCTCTATTGCCGGGAACGGTTCCATCACTTGCTCCTCTCTCACCTTATACTCTGTACTTCATGTTCTCAATTTCACTCGTAATTTACTTTCTGTTTGTCATATCAATAACTCCATGCATTGCTTTGTGACCTTTCTTCCTTCCTTTTGTGTTTTTCAGAACCTGACGATGGGGAAGGTGATTGACTCTGGTAGCATGGTCAATAGACTCTATGTGATCGACTCCAGCCCAGCTCCACATCCTCTGACTCTTCATTCCAACACTACACATCCATTGTATTCCTGACGTTGTCGCCTGGGCCACCCGTCTACTCCTGTTATGTGATTGTTGTTTCCTGCTATGTCTATTGCTGTTTTTTATTCCTTTGTGTGTGATATATGTATTATTAACAATTATTCATACTGATATCTGAAGGCCTTGCTCAATACCTTCAATCTCTGATTGTGCGTGGTTTGTTACTTTTATCGATTGTTTCTCTCGTACTACTTGGTTATATTTGCTGCGGTACAAATATGATGTTTTTCTCGTTTTTCATAAATTTCATAACATGATCTTCACTCAATTTCTTATCACCATTAAAATTTTTTGCAGTGACAATGACCGTGAATACATGGATTCGCAATTTGAACAATATCTTGCAGATCCTGACATCCTCCACCAGACTACTTGCGCTTATTCCCCATCTCAGAATGGTGTTGCCGAGCGGAAAAATCGTCATTTGCTGGAGGTCGCTCATTGTCTGTTGTCCACCATACATCTTCCAAAATTCTACTGGGTAGATGCAGTCCTTACTGCGACATATCTTATTAATCGAATTCCCTCGCATGTCCTTGGGAATGATACCCCTATTATCACTCTCCATGTGCCTCCTACCTAGCTTTCCCCTAAGGTATTTGGTTGTGTCTGCTTCGTTCACATCGACCACCCTCGTCCACCAAACTCGATCCTGATGCACTTAAGTGTATCTTTATTGGCTATTCTCCCAAACAGAAGGGGTACACGTGTTTTCACCCACCTACGAAGGTCTTTGTCACCATGGATGTCACGTTTCGTGAATCCGAGGCATACTGCCCTGCCTCTGATGACTCAACTCCTTTATCCCCTCCTTTTGCCCCTCTGCCAATATCTCTACTGTATCCCTCACTTCAGGGAGAGTCTCAACCCGTGGAAGTGAGTCCTCCCACTGTTTCACTACCTCTTCCATTTACTGCTCTGAGCTTGCAGGTATACACTCGGTGGACAAAATGGACAGGTGCACAAGATTCGATTATGCCTCCAGAGCCGTCATTGGATCCTAACTCAGGGCCTTCTGATCCACCAATTGCCCTTAGGAAAGATATCCGCTCGTGTACTTGACATCCTCTGCCACATTATCTATCCTATGAGTCTCTCTACTTCCTATAAGGCTTTTGTGTCTTCTCTTACTTGTTTTTTCCATACCTGTATCTTGACAGTAGGCTCTGGAGGTCCCTATATAGTGAGTGGCGATGGTTGAGGAAATGAATGCTCTTGAGAAGAACCTGTTAAGATAGAACTGGAGAAGTGGAGGCTAAGGAGAATGCTATAGAGGAATTAGGGTTAGGAAGGAGGGAGAAAGGAAATACCTGAAAATATTCTTGCATAGATCCACACGAAGAGGCCCAGGTATATTTATTCTCGGGGCCAAGAGGGGCCGGCCGACCCCTCCCAAATGGGGCTGAACCGGGGTGGTTTAGCCCCCCAAACCGCCGAATTAGAGAGTGGGGGCTGAACCGGATGGTTCAGCCCCGTTGCCGTCTGCCTTATTCTTCCACCTGCGAGCGTATGTACGCCCAAAGAATTGAGTCATGTTCGAGGGCGTAACATTCCCCTTTCCATAAAGAGTCAGCTTTCCCTCAAGGTGGTAATCCGGGTAGAGTTCCCTGAACTCCACCAGATCAACTCATGTATTGTGTGCTTCTGACAAGTATTTCCATTTGACAAGGAGCTCAGGACGGTACTCAGTACCCCGTCTCTTCCATTTGAGCATCAAGACTTCCTCAGGTAGTGGGTGTAGCTCTCCCGCTACTGTCTCCTCTGGAAGAAAAGGACTGGCCTGTACGGAGTCGCCGATCTTTCGTTTCAATAAAGACACGTGAAATGTCAGATGAATACGCGACCCCTCCGGAAGAGGCAAAGTATAAGCAACAGGGCCTACGCGGCGGAGAATGCGAAATGGTCCATAGTAGCGATGAGCTAATTTCTAGTTCGCCCGACGGGCCACAGTGTAGGGACGGAGCTTGAGGAAGGCTTCATCGCCGACTTCGAACTCCCTTTCCTTGCGATTCTTGTCTGCTTGGGTCTTCATGCGTTCTTGTGCTATACAGAGATTCTCACGCAAAGTGGCTATAGTACGGTCCTGGTCGCGGAGTGCCCGATCCACAACGGGCAATGTTGTGCTGCTCGACTCATAGCTACTCAAAGTGGGGGGGGGGGGGGGGCGTATACGACCTCGAACAAGGTCATCTTGCTAGCGGAATGGTAGGAGGTGTTGTAGCAGTATTCGGCCCAGTGTAGCCAACTGGTCCATGTTCGCGGTTCATCCATCACAAAGCAACGTAGGTATGCTTCCACCCCCCGGTTGAGAATCTCTGTCTGGTCATCCGTCTGGGGATGGTTCGCCGTGCTGAAGCGTAGGCTAGTCCCTTGTAATCAAAAGAGCTCCCGCCAGAAATTGCCCACAAAAGTTAGATCCCGATCTGAAATGACGGCACACAGAATTCCGTGGAGACGAACAATATCTTGAACAAAGAGATCGGTGACTGACTCGCCGGTGTAAGGGTGGCTCAAAACCAAGAAATGGCCATATTTGGAGCGCTTGTCGACCACGACCAGTATAATTGTCTTGCCCTGAGACTTGGACAATCCGTCGATGAAATCCATGTACAGTCTCCCAAATCTGGTGCAAGATCTCCAGAGGTGTCAGTAAGCCAGCTGGAGAGGTTGTCTCGTATTTCTGACGTTGGCATACCTCGCACTGCTGCATGAACTGTTGAATGTCGCGTCGTAATCCCGTCCAGAAAACATTCGCTCGTGGTCGCTGAAGGGTACGGAGAATTCCCGCATGACCACCAAATAGAGATGCATGGAACTCGTGCATTATGACCTTCTTCCAAGCTGAGTTGGGCGGAATGACCACCCGTCCCTGATAATACAGTCCGTCGTTCTGTAGCTGATAGCCTGGTGTAGTGATCTGCCCCTGTCGAAGAGCCCCCACAATGGCTCGTAGTGAGGGGTCCCGCATGATCTCCTCCTGAACAACATCTAGCGAGTTGAGCAGGGGCCCAGAAATTTGGGCGGTGGTGCTCTCCGGTAGGCTGGATAAGGCATCGATAACCACATTCTCTTTGCCCTGCCGACAAAGAGTCTCATAATCATATCCGAACAGCTTCGTCACCCACTTCTGTTGAAGCGGAGAGGAGACCCGCTGATCCAAGTAGTGCTTCAAGCTTTGATGGTCCGTGCGGATTTTGAAATGTCGCCCCAACAAGTACGACTGCCACAAGGCCACCGCATGGATGATCACCAATATCTCCTTCTCATACGTGGAGAGCCCCAAAGTACGGGGTGCTAACGCCCTGCTGTAGAAGGCCAGTGGCCGCCCCTCCTGCAATAAACTTATTGTTACCAAAATAAAATTAGTGTATAGTATTAAATATATTTTATAATGTATCATTTTGTATTTGTTAATAATATTTTTTCTTAGATACTATTTAAATTTATTTCATAATATAAATGACTCATTTTTTAACTATTTGTTATATTATTTTTATATTTTTATAACATATAATTATAGTTAGTATACATTAAATAAAAATTTTATTTATAATATATGGAAATACGATATTTTAAAATATCCCTGACATGTCTCCGACTTCCGACATCCGACATTTTAAAACACAATCCGATATGTGTCCGACATCCGATATTTAAAACATTGCATATAGCTAGTGCTGGCGGAGGAGGGTGAAAACGTGCTCGACATGGGCCAAATGCTCCTCCCAACTGGTACTGTATATGAGTATGTCATCGAAGAATATCAACACCGATCGGCGGAGGAACGGCCGAAAGATCTCGTTCATCACTGCTTGGAACGTGGACGGTACGTTGGTGAGCTCGAAAGACATCACCAAGAATTTATAGTGCCCATCATGAGTACGAAAGGCTGTCTTGTATATGTCCTCCTCGCGCATCCGAATCTGATGGTAGCCCGATCGTAGATCGAGTTTGGTGAAAAGGCGAGTGCCATGCAGTTCGTCTAGCAGTTCTTCGATCAAGGGAATGAGGAACTTGTCCTTGATAATAGAGATGTTCAGACCACGGTAATCCACACAAAATCGCCATGTCCCGTCCTTTTTCTTAACTAGAATGATGGAGGATGAGAAAGAATTGGTACCAGGGCGAATAATTCCAGCAGTTAGCATTTCCCTGACGTTGTGCTCTATCTCGGTCTTCTGGATGTACGGGTAGCGGTAAGGTCGGATATTGGTAAGCTCTGCGCCCGTTTTGAGCTGAATCTGATGATCTCTAAACCGCGATGGTGGCAGTGTGCGGGGTGCCTGAAAGATATCTGCATACCGTGCCAGTAACGCCTGCATCTGAACTGGTACAATTGGAGACACAGTGGGAGCCGATGTAACCTCCATAATCACTGCCATCGTGCTGCCCTGGTTATCTAGTCGCTCCAAGCTCCGAAGGAATATTTCCTTCATAGGCGAAGATTTTAGGCCCCCCCCGACAATACTGTTTCCCGTGTTGTAAGAACTCCATCGTCATCTGATCCCAGTCAAAGGTCACCCGCGTTAGCTGCTGCAGCCACTGCATCCCAAGCACCATGTCAGAACCTCTGATGGGTAGAAGGTAGACGTTTGTGCACCCTGCGTACCCCTGTATTCGTAGCTCCACCCGCTTCATCACCACTTCGCACTGCAGTTTGCTTACGTCGGCCACCATAACCTGAAAGACGGCCCCCTTATCAATCACATGCCCCACCTGTTGTGACACATCAGGATGGATGAATTTGTGGGTGCTCCCACTATCCACCAAAATCGTCACCTTCTCCTGACTAATCTTTTCCCCAATCCACATAGTGAGGGGGGTGCTGCATCCCTCCATTGTCTGTATGGAAACACTGAACTCGGTCACGTCCAAGTCCTCCGACTCTGCCCCGGGTACGACCGCGTCATCAACATCCTCATGTAGCATAAAACATGTACTTTCTGGCAATTGTGCCCGGGCGCAAACTTCTCATCGCATTTGAAACATAGGCCCTTCTCTTTCCTTGCCTGTAGCTCGGCCCAAGATAATCGTGTCACAGTTGGTTTGTTGGCCGGTGGCAGCTCTCTCCGGACAGCTGCCTGGGTAGTCGCGGGCTTCCCCATGGTGCGCGTCCGCTGTCGGTTGCAACGCTCTTCCTATATGCGGGCCAGACTGATGACTTGATTCAGACTGCGAGGCATATAAGCCTGAACCTCATCACACAAGTGCTCCTTCAGTTCTGAGACAAAACAGCTGAGCAACGTCTTCTCTTCCCAGTGCACCTGATTTGCCAGTTTCTCGAATTCGATCCGATACTCCATCACGGTTTCCTTCTACCGCAACTTCTGCAAAAGGGCCTCAAAGTCCTCATACTTCAGTGGCCCGAATCGGGCGGTGAATTCTTCCACCAAATCAGTCCAGGACACGTAGTCCTTGCCCCTCAGAAACCACTGCGTCCACTGAAATGCGTCGTCCTCCAAGTGAAAAGATGCTAGCTGCACCCATTGGCCCTCCGACACCTCCTTATAACTGAAAAAGAGTTTGGCCTTCTGTACCCACTCTAAAGCGTCCCCTCCATTGAACCTTGGAAAATTCATGCGCGTTAGCTTAGGAGGTATGTACGCTCGCGGAGCTGCTTGGGCATGCCAACCTTGCACTTGCCCATTCCATGTCGGTCGTCTCGGCTCCATCAGAACGGTGTTGGCGCCCGGGTAGCCCACCCAGAGGCCCGACGCCACACAGTGGAGGCAAGATACCCCCCGCCCCTCCCATTGGTCCTCCTGGAGCCCTTCCGTCCCCTCCTTGCTCGCCGCCGAGCCGTGTCCAGGGCGGACGACCCGTGCCATAGTCCCCCTGCTCGCTGTTGTACGACGCCCAGGGTGGGTGACCTGTGCCGACGTCTGCAGATCGGATCTGGGTCGATCCGGCCCCAGGTGAAGCCCCACGATTCCCCCACGTCGACGTTGTGCCGCCGATCACGCTGGCTCCCGATCCCGCTCCTGTACACGCGGAATTGGCCGATCCGGCTATTTCCCCCGCTTGCGGCCCAGGATGCTGCTATGCATAGGTCTTGGCGGCCTGATTTTGTAATCCGCCAACCTTTACGTGCGCCGTCGTCTTCCCTTTCAGATTTTGCGCTAACAGCGCCTTGATTTCCTCCATCCGGGTGTCGATCCGCTCTTCCAATCACTGCGTAGAAGCCCTCATTTCCTCCTTGATGGCGGCCACCGAGTAAGTCAAGCGGACGTAGTTTTCTTCCGGGGTTTCCAGTCAAGTGATTTCCTCTTGCGTGCGTGTGGTAACCATGGTGGAGAAGCAAAGCCTCTGATACCAAATGTTAAGAGAGAACTGGAGAAGTGGAGGCTGATGAGAAAGCTATAGAGGAATTAGGGTTAGGAAGGAGGGAGAAAGGAAATACCTGAAAATATTCTTGCATAATTCCACACGAAGAGGCATGGGTATATTTATTCTCGGGGCCAAGAGGGGTCGGGCGGCCCCTCCCAAACGGGGCTGAACCGGGGTGGTTCAGCCCCCCCCCCCCCCCCCCCCCCCCAACTGCCGAATTAGAGAGTGGGGGCTGAACCAGATGGTTCAGCCCCGTTGCCTTCTGCCTTCTTCTTCCGCCTGCGAGGGTATGTACGCCCAATGAATTGAGTCATGTTCGGGGGCATAACAGAACCATACATGGGATTTGGTGCCTCTTCCCTATGGAAAGAAGATCGTTGGGTGTAAATGGGTGTTCTTGTTAAACATAACTCTCAAGGGTTTGTCAAGAGGTGTAGGGCAAGACTAGTGGCAAGGGGTTATACACAAACTTTTGATATTGACTATTAGGAAACATTTGCCATAGTGGCAAAAACGAACACTATTAGGGTCTTGTTATCCTATGCCGCCTGCAAGGGTTGGAATTTTTGGCAACTTGATGTGAAGAACACATTTCTCCATGAGGATCTAGATGAGGTCTTTATGTCTATTCCACCCGGTCTCACTCCAACAAGTGCAGAAGAGAAAGTCTACAGACTGGAGAAGGCTTTATATGAGCTGAAACAATTCCCAAGAGCATTGTTTGGAAGATTCAACAAAGCTATGGTGTCATTTGGATATCACCAGAGCAATGTTGATCACACACTATTCATCAGACATGGGATTAGGAAACTCACTGTCCTCGTATATGTTGATGAGATAGTTATAACTGTTGAATTTTCTCAAAGCGGTCAGCAAGGTAGCTTAAAGCCAAATTAATATTCTCAGAACTACCCAATTCACACTTTGATCATGCGGAAGCCCAAAGAGCAAGTTTAACACCAACCACAAATGGAAGCACACACAAGTCTTATATTCATTCACACTTCTTTACAAGGCGAGGTATACGTAGCGAGACATGATTTCGCTAGTACACAAGCTACAAACAGAAAGAACAAAACAAGCCGGGCGGACAGCACTGGAGACCGCCGAGACCGCCTCGTCTGCCAAGGTCGCCCAAGTCGCCCAAGCTGCAACTGCTACAAGCCGAATAACACACGGAGTCCGCCGAGACCGCGAGCTCAAGCATACACACCGTTATTCGCTGCCTGCTGAAGAACAGAGGAACAGACCGCCTACCCGCCTGAGACCAGCAGACAGGTTATTGGAACATGATCAAGCTGAAGCAAAAAACTGACAAGCCGCAGAAGCGACCAGCTGAGACCGCACACTTCAATGCTCAACTCCTGGCTTCTTGAAGCTAGCCGCGCGACCTGCACACAGCACACCGTCAGCACTAATCAACCCGCGCGGACAGAAAACGGCAGACCACAATACTTGCCCAAGCCCAACTTACTGTTCACTCCGTTGCTGTAGACGTGCCGGGGGTTCTATTTATAGGCGAGGTGAGGAGTGTGGTCACCACCCTAGTGGATAGAATCACCACCCCAGCCCGCGCACTAGCAAAACCTCCGTCCACTGAGTCCGCAAAGACTTAGCCGGATTACAAGAAAACCGCCAGAAGCAAGGCACCAAAGTTCACTGCTGGGCGGTCTTACATCAGACCGCCCACACTATGCGGACATGATAACGTCTGCACAGTCTGCCCACATCAACACATGGACAACCACAACTCCTTCAGTTACAGTCCGCACAACATAAGACCAAAGCCTCCACCCGCCACAAGTTCATGACCAGAGGCAGTCCGCCCGGTCAACAACGGACTTGGCGGAAACAGCGGGCACACTGGACTTGTCATAGAATGTGATCAAGTTCAGTAAATCACCAAAGGCCTAGTGCGAGCCCGACGGACAAGGCTCAGTCCGCCAACCAATCAAAGCAGATCACCAACACTCTAGTGTTAAGGCAGAGCCCGCAAGCAATCCTCGCACAACTGCCCAAACAAGCGGCCAACTGCTGGACTCCGACACCAGTCCGCGCAGTCTCCCACAGCAGCTAACACCTGCTGAACCACCAGAGCTCGGCAAGGGCCACAGCCAAACTCCAAGGCAAGTCCGCTACAACGGACACCGCGGACACTCCAGTCCGCAAGCCTCCCGCGGATAGAGCACCAAATCCGCCGGTTAACACAAGCTTGCAACACACAAGGCCGATGAACAGAGCACTGCCTTCAGCCCGCAAACCGCAGTCCGCTCAGTTCGTTTCGCCAGAAGCCCGACGTCCTTGGCCATAGGCCAACCAAGTCGCACAACGGACTGAACAAGCCGCATCCAGGCCGCTCCTCAACAGCCAAGCCAGCCAAGACAGCCAACACCCTGTCCGCAGACAGCAGTCCGCCCAGGCCGCGGACTTAGTCCACACATGCCGCTCAGACCACAGGCTGCTCAAACAGCAAGCCACCAACCATGCCGTAGTCAGCAGTCCGCCCAGGCCACGGACTCAGTCCGCACAGTCCGCCCAGACCGCCGGACCTGCCCATCACCCACTTCCACTTCACAAATTTCAACACTCCCCCTTGAAGTGTGTTGAAGTTGGTTGGTGACCGGACGGTCTGGCGGTTTGTCTTGGCGGGTTGAAGACCGCGCGGTCTGGCGGTTTGTCTCAGCCGGCTTGGAGACCGGACGGTCTGGCGGTCTACCCTGACAGTCTCTCTTCCTCTCTGGTGGTAGCCGTGCGGTTAGCCCTGCCGTCTAACCGCGCGGCTTGTGCGGTTTGTTTTGTATAGTCCGCTTAGTCCTGTAATTTTTTAGTCCCACATCTCTTATTTGTATTCTCTCATCTCTCCTCCATTCTATATAAGGGAGGGCATACCTTTGTAATAGATACCTTTTTTCGGATAATAAAATTTCATTTAAAACCATTTCGGTTTGTTCTCTGTTCGGTTTCTACATGGTATCAGAGGACACGGTCGTTTCCTCCTGATTGTGTGCGCTCTCTGATTCTCGCGGCTTGTTTTCCGCTCTCCGCGACCTGTCTTGCGGCTTGCATTCTCTTCTGTCCGCCGCCCTGTTCGCGCGGATTGCTTCTCCTTGGTTCTCTTCTCCTGCTGCTATTCGTCGCCGCGACCTGTCTCGTTGTCGCCGCGCTCCTGGTTCCTTCCTGCCTCTCCGACTTCCTAGTCGTTGCGACCTGCTTCTGTTCGCCCGGTCTGCGACTTGTTGTAGTCGCTGCTTCTTGCCTCCTCTTCTCTTCTGTTCGCCCGGCCTTCTCAGTCCGCGCGACCTCTTCCCCGCTGGGCCTTTGACTCCTTCCTAGCCGCTTGATTCTCCGTCTGTCCGGGCGACCTGTCCGCGCGGCTTGCCCCTTCTTTTTCGCGAACCGTTTTCGCGATCTCCTCTATTCGCCGCGCTCTTCTTCTTGTTGCCTTCTACCCGCTCCTGCTTGCTAGTCGCCCCGGCCTCATCTTTTGCCGTGCGACTTGTTCTCCTCTGTTCGCCTGACTTTTTCAGGCCGTGCGACCTCGTTCCCCCTGCTTTGCTCTGCTTCTTGGTAGCGGCCTTCCTAGCCGCCCGACCTATTTTCTGTTCGCCCGGCTTGGTGCTCTTTTCTCTTCTCGCGGCTTGTTCTTATCGTCGCGGGTAGCTCCTCTCTTGCTTCCATGGCTTTCCCCTCCTCAGGCCTGTCTGCCTCCGTGGTCACCTCTTCTGGTAGTGCTCATGTTGTTACTCGCGGAAGATGGCTAATCGACTCTGGTGCAACAAATCATATGACAGGCAATCCTCAATGTTTCTCTCTTCTTGACACACATGCTCAGTTGCCCTCGGTTATTGTTGCTGATGGATCTCCCTCCCCGGTCCATGGGACGGGCATGGTTCAAGTCACTCCATCTCTCTGCTTGGCTGATACCCTCTATGTGCCCAAGTTTCCGTGCAATTTATTATCGGTTACTTCTTTATGCAAGCAACTACGGTGTTCTGTCATATTCACCCCTACCTCTTGTGCTTTTCAGGATCCGGACTCCCAACGGACGATTGCTACCGGGACAGAGAGTGGTGGCCTCTACTTCCTCGACAACGTTTCTGCTCTATCCGCCTTCTCCTCCTCCTCTACAGATCTTCTCCAATGACATCTTCTCCTTGGACATGCTCCTCCCCGAATTCTACGACAGCTCCTGCCGCACCTCCCTCCTCATCATCCTCCTCTAAACTGTGATGCCTGTCAACTTGGCAAACATCACCGCTCATCCTTCCCACCAACGCAAAGTCGGGGCTCTTCCTGTCCGTTCGACCTCGTTCACTCTGACATATGGGGTCCCGCTCCTAACCTCACCATCGGTCGGGGTAGTTCCTATTTTGTCACCTTCATTGATGATTTCTCTCGATGTACGTGGGTATATCTTCTCAAAGATCGCTCCGAGATGTTCTCTGTTTGGACCTCCTTTTATTCTATGGTTAAGACTCAGTTTGATACGTCTATTAAACTCCTTCGTTCTGACAATGCTAAGGAGTATCTTAGCCACGACTTCTCATCCTTTTGTCTTCACCATGGTGTTATTCGTCAAACCAGCTGTGTCTACACCTCCCAACAAAATGGGGTGGCGGAACGCAAAAAACGTCACCTCCTTGATGTCGCTCGCACTCTGATGACTCAAATGCATGTTCCTCGCTCCTATTGGGGCTATGCTGTCCTCCTCTCCTGCTATCTCATCAATCGCCTTCCCTCCACAGTTCTCCACGGTGCTACCCCCTTCTCCATTCTTTATCCGGACAAGGATCCCTTTCCTCTTCCTCTGTACATCTTTGGGTGCACCGCTTTTGTGCACTCTCCCGCTGCCACCCGTGATAAACTCTCACCACGTGCCACCAAATGTGTCTTTCTAGGCTACTCTCCCACTCAGAAAGGTTATTGTTGCTTTGACCCCGTTACTCGCAAGCAATTTGTCTCTGCGGATGTCACCTTCTTCGACAATGTCTCTTACTTCTCTCCCGCTTCCTCCTCTCCTCCTCCTAATCCTCCTTTTCCTACCAACCCATCCATTCCCTCTGCTCCCTCTGATGTTCCGCCCTCTCCACCATCTCCACCATCTCCACCATCTCCATCACCTCCACCATCTCCACCCTCTACTCCGCTTTCTCCCTCCACTCCGCTGCCATCTCTCTACTCCCGGGCCAGCTCTCTCCACCACGGATACTCTGGATACTGAGGCACCTGCTGACCTGGATCTCCCCATTGCTCTTCGCAAGGGGGTTTGGGCATGTACCCAACACCCGCTTGCTGCAGTTGTTTCGTATGATCGTCTTACCCCTTCTCGCAGAGCTTTTGCACTGGCTATCTCGGCCACTACCGCCCCCATTCCTATCAGGAGGCCCTTACTATTCCTCATTGGAAAGCTGCCATGGATGAGGAGATTGCTACTCTCACTGAATGGGGTACCTGGACCCTTGTTCCTCCTCCTTTCGGCACCGATGTTGTTGGTTGTCGATGGGTCTTCGTGGTGAAGTTTCTCCCGGATGGCAGTGTGGATCGTTATAAGGCTCGCCTGGTTGCCAAGGGTTTTACCAAAACTTATGAGATTGATTATTTTGACACTTTCTCTCCCGTGGCTCGACTCAGCACTATTCGGGTTCTTCTCTCTGTGGCTGTCAACCGGGATTGGCCCATCTCGCAGCTAGATGTTAAGAATGCCTTCCTCTATGGTGATCTGCAGGAAGATGTTTACATGGAGCAACCTCCTGGGTATGTTGCTCAGGGGGAGACACGGGTATGCCGGCTAAAGAAGGCTATCTATGGCCTCAAGCAGAGTCCTCGTGCCTGGTTTGACAAGTTCAGTGGCATTGTTGCGGCCATTGGTTTTACAAGAAGCTCAGCAGATCATTCCTTGTTTGTTCGGAAAACCGCCTCTGGTCTTGTTGTTCTTGCGGTTTATGTTGATGACATTCTTCTTACTGGCGATGACCAGGATGGGGTATTGATGACCAAGAAACACCTTCGTCAACATCTGGTCACAAAGGATATGGGCTCCCCGAAATACTTTCTGGGGATTGAAATCTCTAGAAAGCCCAACTCTATGGTCCTTTCACAAAGGAAGTATGCTCTTGATCTTTTAAAGGAGGCAGGACTCACTGGTGCTAAACCTGCACGTTGTCCTATGGCTGCTGGAGAAGACAAAACTTGGACAGATGACTCACCTCTTCTCTCTGATCTTACGAGATACCGGCGTCTGGTGGGCAAGCTCATATATCTCACGGTAACCAGACCCGACATCTCTTATGCTGTTGGCAAGATGAGCCAGTTCATGCAAGCTCCGAGGGAGTGTCATATACAATCTGCTATGAGGATATTAGAGTATATTAAAGCTGCTCCAGGGAAAGGACTCCTATTTCAGAAGAATGGTCACCTAAGGGTTGAAGCATACTCTGATTCAAGCTATGCGGATGACAAAGTGGATCACAAATCGACTTCAGGTTTCTGCACATTTGTTGGAGGCAATCTTGTGAGTTGGAAGAGCAAGAAACAGTCTGTCGTTTCCAGGTCTAGTGCAGAGGCGGAATATCGCAGCATGACATCGACTACATGTGAGTTGAAGTGGTTGCGGGCTCTCATGCTTGACTTAGGAGAGGTTTACAACTATCCTCTTCCTATGTTCTGTGACAATAAGGCCGCGATACACATTTCCAAAAATCCGGTCTTTCATGAGAGAACAAAAACATAGAAGTCGACTGTCATTTTATTCGGGAAGAAATATTGAAGAAACAGATTTGCACTCCATTTGTCACATCCGACAACGAGTTGGCAGATGTCTTCACCAAGCCGGTGTCCGCTTCCTTTTTCCACATCTGCGACAAGCTGGGCATGATCAATATATATGCTCCAGCTTGAGGGGGAGTGTTGAAGTGGGCGACCGGACGGTCTGGCGGTTTGTCTTGGCGGGTTGAAGACCGCGCGGTCTGGCGGTTTGTCTCAGCCGGCTTGGAGACCGGACGGTCTGGCGGTCTACCCTGGCAGTCTCTCTTCCTCTCTGGTGGTAGCCGTGCGGTTAGCCCTGCCGTCTAACCGCGCGGCTTGTGCGGTTTGTTTTGTATAGTCCGCTTAGTCCTGTAATTTTTTAGTCCCACATCTCTTATTTGTATTCTCTCATCTCTCCTCCATTCTATATAAGGGAGGGCATACCTTTGTAATAGATACCTTTTTTCGGATAATAAAATTTCATTTAAAACCATTTCGGTTTGTTCTCTGCTCGGTTTCTACAAAGTGAGAAGTGGTGATCAAGCCCAGCAAGCTACGTAACCGCTGAAAAAGCCCATTCGACAGCGACTTCGTGAAGATGTCAACAAGATTATCTTCACTCCGAACATGCCCGACCAGAAGAGATCCCTCCAACACCCTCTCCCTTATGAAGTGGTGTGCGATCTCAATATGCTTGGTCCTTGCGTGACACACTGGATTGTTTACCAGTTTGAGAGCACTCTCATTGTCACCCCGGAGTAAAGTAGGCCCTTGCACTTCTTCATGAACATCCTCTACAAGCCTCCGCAACCAGTTGGCTTCCCGAGCAGCCAAGGCCGAAACCTTATACTCAGCTTCCGTAGTAGACACGGACACAGAATCCTGCTTCTTGCTACACCCCGAAATACCAGCTGAACCACAAGTGAAAACATAACCCGAAGTTGATCTCCGATCATCCGAGTCACCACCATAGTCAGCGTCCGTGTATCCAAGCAAAGCAAAGTCCGCATCCCTACCATAGAGGAGTCCCATATCAGAAGTTGACTTGACATACTTCAAGATGTGCTTTGCCGCTACCAGATGAGATTTCCTTGGTTCAACCATAAACCGACTTACTCGGCCAACAGCATAAGCAATGTCTGGCCTAGTAATCGTCAGGTAGATCAAACTCCCTACAAGAGCCCTGAACACCAAGGGATCAGGAAGAATCCTTCCTTCATCTCGTCGAAGCTTCAGCCCATATTCCAGTGGAGTAGAGCAACTCTTCCCTTCGCCCATGCCGAACCGACTTACAATGCGATCCGCATATCCCTTCTGGCAAATGAGAATTCTGCACTCCTTCCTCTCCACTTCAAGACCGAGAAAGTGATGAAGCTCTCCCAAGTCTTTCATCTCGAAGCGTATAGCAAGCTCAGCCCTGAGCCTTGCTAATTCCTCCTCCGAATTCCCTGTGATGATCATATCATCCACATACAGCAGGACCATGACTTGAAGCTCCCCCTTCTTCTTGACGAACAAGCTAGAATCCGAGTTGGAAGCAAGATAACTGTAGAATTGCAAATACTCTGCTATCTTCCCATACCAAGCTCTAGGAGCTTGCTTCAACCCGTAGAGAGTCTTCCTGAGCTTGCAGACATAGTCCGGATGATCTTCAGAAACAAATCCAAGTGACTGATCCATGAAGATGTCCTTGTCAATTTCTCCGTAAAGAAAAACATTCTTCACATCAAGCTGCCACATCCTCCATCCCTTGCAAGCAGCCAAGGCGATCACCACTCTAACTGAAGTCATCTTTGCAACCAGACTAAATGTCTCCTCATAGTCTTCTCCATACTGCTGTGAGAATTCTCGAGCAACCAGACGAGCTTTGAACCTATCAATGCTCCCATCAGCCTTCTTCTTCAACTGATACACCCACTTGCAAGTCACTGGAGTAATGCCATCAACCTTGGGTACAAGGTCCCAGGGTTCATTTTTCTTGAGAGCAGCAATCTCTTCCTTCATGACATCATCCCACTCCTTGACTCCAGTGGCCTCATTGAAGTTTGCAGGCTCTCGCTCATCCAGAGGACCTGCAAAGAAGCAGGAGACAAAACTCACTGCATTCCCATCACAGTACCGAGCAGGTGGCTTAATAACCCTCTTCGATCTCCGCAGAGTCTGCTCCTTGCTTACTACCTCCGTTGCTCCTTCAGGCTCAGCACTACATTCAGACAAGCTTTGAGCAATGCTCCCCCTGCTTCCTGAGCCAGAAGCCTCAGCACCAGAATTTGAAGCAACAGGAGCTGCTGGTGAAACAACAAGCTCCTCTTCCAGGCCTTCAGCAGCCACCTTCTGCTCTTCATCAACCTTGCTTCCGGTTAGCTCAATCGAGCCTCCTCCATACGACGTCAGTTCGTCAAAGACTACATCTCTTGATACAACAAACTTCCTTGTCGCAGGGTCCATGCATTTCCATCCCTTCTTGCGCTCATCGTAGCCAACAAAGACAAGCTTCCTTGCTTTTACATCAAGCTTGGTCCTTGAAGCATCCGGGACATGCACGTAGTAAGTTGATCCGAACACCCGGAGGTGTTCCACACTAGGCTTCTCCTTCATCAACAACTCAAAAGGAGTCTTCATGTTGATCAGGCTAAGCGACATCCGATTGATGACGTAAGAAGCACAAGACATCCCTTCCGCCCAAAAGGACCTTGGAATGTCTTTCGCATGAAGCCAGCATTTGCAAGTCTCCGTCAGATGACAGATCTTCCGCTCCGCTACTCCATTTTGTTGTGGAGTGTGAGCACAAGTGAGCTCTCGTTGGATCCCATGCTTCCTGCAGAAGTTAGAAAACTCGGAGGAGATGAACTCACCACCGTTGTCTGTTCTAAGATTCTTGATCCGCAAGCCAAGTCGGCCCTCCACCAACTCCTTGAACTCCACAAACAACCGGAAAGCTTCATACTTCTCCTTCAAGAAATATACCCAAGTGTATCTTGAGTAGTCATCAATCAGCACAAACATGTATCTGCTCCCGCCAAGGCTTGCAGTGACGGTTGGTCCCATCAAGTCTCCATGGATGCACTCCAATGGTCTCTTACTGCTCGTTTGTGACTTATCAAACGGAAGGCGATGAGCCTTGCCGTACTGACATCCCGCGCAAACGTGACCGTCGTCAAAAGAAGATAGCTTAGGAAAGCCTCTTACAAGACTTCTGTTAGCCATAACCTTCAGCTTATCCATTGCTACATGCCCCAGCCTTTCATGCCAAATAGCAGCGCTATCGTTTGCTCTCATCCGATCAACATAAGAGTTAGTTACAAGAACAAACAAGTTCTTCACTCTCCTCCCAACATGAGCAACATCAGCCTTAACCGCTGATACGTTGCGAAGGAACTTCACTTCTGTTGGCCCAAACAGAATGTGAGAACCCGCGTCGACCGCATTGGTCACAGAGAAGAGGTTCTTCTTCATGCCCGGTACGTGATACACACTCCTTAACGTGAGGGGTCCCTTATCACTACCCAAAGACACAACCCCCTCTTTCTCTACTGCATAAACAGTATTATCAGCAGTTATAATAGCTTTATTACCTGAGTAAGCTTGCAGAGAAGAGAACTTCGACTTGTCTCCGGTGAGGTGATGACCACACCCGGAGTCCACGATCCAATCATCGTTGAAGTCGACAGCGGACAAGGCACGGACATAAGTGCCCGTCATGAAAGCTCCGCCCTATTCAGCTTCTTCGCTCTTAGAGCAAGCTTCTTCTTTGCCAGCAACATGCCCAGGTTGTAGTTTGACCTTGCAGTCAAGCTTGAAGTGTCCCCGCTGATGACACCTGTAGCACTTCAGATTCTTCTTCCAATCCTTCTTAGGAGCAACGCTCCTCTCTGACTGGTGAGAAGTTGAAGGCTCATTTTCAGCAGCGGTCTTCTTCTTTTTCCCTTCCCATCCCTTCTTCTTCTTGCCCGTGAAGAGTGCTTCACTGCTCTCCTCAGAGACAGTGACTCCAGCCATCTGCCTTGCCAAGCTTTCCTGTGAAGCAAGCAGATTCTCAAGCTCCAGCAAAGATGGTTGAGTAGCCCAGCCTTGAACTGATGTCACAAAAGCAACATACTCCTTCCGCAAGCCGCGGATTATGTGTCTTTTAACTTGGCCTCAGAGATAGGCTCATCAGGATCAAGCGCTGATATCTCTGCACACAGACTCTTCATCTTCAAGAAGTATTTAGAGATAGTCAGGTCTCCTTGAGTTGTCCTGGCCAACTCATTCTCCAAGAATTGTAGCCTTGCTACATTCTTCCTATTGAACAACTCATCAATGGTTGTCCAAATATCAGCAGCTGATTCACATCCAATGATGTGATCAAACAACTCCAGTGAAACAACTCTCTTGAGAACAAACTCCGCCTTTGCATTTGTTTTTCTCCAGAGCCTCACCTGCTCAGCAGTACCAAATGCAGTAGTCTCTTCCTGTCTGTCGTCACCACCGACGACCTCCCATAGCTCCTCACCAAAAAGGTAACTCTTCATGCACGACTTCCACTTCTTGAAGTTAGTCGGCGTTAAGAGTTCAATGCCAAGACCTCTTGCGTAGCTCACTTCCATTGCAACAACCGTTGGTTAAGCAAACTTCCAGAAGCACAGAGCACCAACACAGATTGATCACCACTCAAGCACAGATCAACAACACTGGTTGAACACCGCTCAAGCAACTGAGCCTCCCTCTGATACCATGTTAAATTTTCTCAAAGCGGTCAGCAAAGTAGTCTAAAGCCAAATTAATATTCTCAGAACTACCCAGTTCACACTTTGATCATGCGGAAGCCCAAGGAGCAAATTTAACACCAACCACAAATGGATGCACACACAGGTCTTATATTCATTCACACTTCTTTACAAGGCGATGTATACGTAGCGAGACATGATTTCACTAGTACACAAGCTACAAATAGAAAGAACAAAACAAGCCGGGCGGACAGCACTGGAGACCGCCGAGACCGCCTCGTCTGCCAAGGTCGCCCAAGTCGCCCAAGCTGCAACTGCTACAAGCCGAATAGCACACGGAGTCCGCCGAGACCGCGAGGTCAAGCAGACACACCGTTATTCGCTGCCTGCTGAAGAACAGAGGAACAGACCGCCTACCCGCCTGAGACCGGCGGACAGGTTATTGGAACTTGATCAAGCTGAAGCAGAAAACTGACAAGCCGCAAAAGCGACCAGCTGAGACTGCAGAGACCGCACACTTCAATGCCCAACTCCTGGCTTCTTGAAGCTAGCCGCGCGACCTGCACACAACACTCCGTCAGCACTGCTCAACCCGCGTGGACAGAAAACTGCAGACCACAACACTTGCCCAAGCCCAACTTACTGTTCACTCCGTTACTGTAGACGTGCCGGGGGGGGGGGGGTTCTATTTATAGGCGAGGTGTGGAGTGTGGTCACCACCCTAGTGGATAGAATCACCACCCCAGCCCGCGTACTAGCAAAACCTCCGTCCGCTGAGCCCGCAAAGACTTAGCCGGCTTCCAAGAAAACCGCCAGAAGCAAGGCACCGAGGTTCACTACTGGGCGGTCTTGCATCAGACCGCCCACACTATGCGGACATGATACCGTCCGCACAGTTTGCCCACATCAACACATGGACAACCACAACTCCTTCAGTGACAGTCCGCACAACATAAGACCAAAGCCTCCACCCGCCACAAGTCCACGACCAAAAGCAGTCCTCCCGGTCAACAGCGAACTTGGCGGAAACAGCGGACACACTGGACTTGTCACAGAATGTGATGAAGTCCAGTAAATCACCAAAGGCCTAGTGCGAGCCCGGCGGACAAGGCTCAGTCCGCCAACCAATCAAAGCAGATCGCCAACACTCCAGTGTTAAGGCAGAGTCCGCAAGCAATCCTCGCACAGCTGCTCAAACAAGCGGTCAACTGCCGGACTCCGACACCAGTCCGCGCAGTCTCCCACAGCAGCTAACACCTGCTGAACCACCAGAGCTCGGCAAGGGCCACAACCAAACTCCAAGGTCAGTCCGCTACAGCGGACACCGCGGACACGCTAGTCCGCAAGCCTCCCGCGGATAGAGCACCCAATCCGCCGGTTAACACAAGCTTGCAACACACAAGGCCGCTGAACAGAGCACTGCCTTCAGTCCGCAAACTGCAGTCCGCTCAGTCCGTTTCGCCAGAAGCCCGACATCCTTGGCCATAGGCCAACCAAGCCGCACAACAGACTGAACAAGCTGCATCCAGGCCGCACAGGACGCTCCTCAACATCCAAGCCAGCCAAGACAGCCAACACCATGTCCGCAGACAGCAGTCCGCCCAGGCCGCGGACTTAGTCCACACAGGCCGCTCAGACTACAGGCTGCTCAAACAACAAGCCACCAACCAGGCCGCAGTCAGCAGTCCGCCCAGGCCGCAGACTCAGTCCGCACAGTCCGCCCAGACCTCCCGGCCTGCCGATCACCCACTTTCACTTCACAAATTTCAACAATAACAAGTGATGACGTAGAAGAAATTCAAAATCTAAAACACAAATTGGCTAGGGAGTTTGAGGTCAAGGACTTGGGAAAACTCAGATATTTCTTAGGTATTGAGGTCGCAAGGTCCAAGCAGGGAATCTTCATCTCTCAGAGAAAATATACTTTGGACATCCTTGAGAAAGTGGAGATGAGTGGATGTAGACTAGCTGACACCCCGATTGAAGCAAACCATCGATTGAGACATAATGATGGGGAGGTGATTAAAGACATCTCCGAGTTTCAGAGATTAGTGGGGAGGCTGATCTACTTGTCCCACACTTTCTCAGATATATCTTATGCGGTAAGTGTTATCAGTTAGTTCATGCATGCTCCGAAGACACGTCATCTCGATGCAGCTCACAGAATTCTTAGGTACCTCAAATCCTCACCATGAAGGGTATCTTGTTTGCTACAAATTCAAGTCTAAATATTGAAGTTTACACTGATGCTGATTGGGCTGGGTCTGTTGAGGATCGATGATCAACTTCAGCATATTGTTCTCTTGTCGGGGGCAACCTTGTTATTTGGAGGAGCAAGAAGCAACAGGTTGTGGCAAGATCCAGCGCAGAAGCCGAGTTTATGTTATTTTGTGTGCCTCAAATTATCTTGTCCGTCCATTTCTATGATTCCAATTTGGATGGATTTGATGGAGGGGCTGATTAGGTCTTAAAGAGGGCAATTGCGGCTCTCTAGATTTACGATCCGAGGAGTTACAATTAGGGCAGGTTCTGCTGTTCGACGAAAGTTTTCGGGGAGTTTTTCTGGGCTGCCGCTGCTTGTCGACGCAAAGAAAAGGGGACACCGATCAGGCGATTTCGGAAGGGGCTTCACGGGGAGCTTTACCAGAAGAGGTCGCCGCCCCTATTGGTAGAAACTGCTTCAATTTTCTTGGCCGACGGGAGGATCTGGTAAGGGTTTTCTACTTCCTTGCTTTGTCGTGTGTTTTCAAGTGAGAAAACAAGTTCATGAAATCTCTGCTTATTGTGAGGCCTTCTTCTCCACTGGTTTAGTGTTTCGAGTTTATCCAGCACCGTTTGTATTCCTTTGTTGATAGTGTAATCGCTCTGCTCGGCCGTGGGCGTACCCAACATCAAGGGGAACCACGTAATCTCTTGTGTTTGTGCGTGTGATTGTGATCCCTGCGTGTTGTTTTTATTTTGCCTTTTCTATTGGGTTTACTTGTTGCTACTATTGGTGAAATCCGGTTGGACATCACTTGGATTTTGTTTCCGCTGCTCTCTGGTGATAACAATTTAGAGCTATGGCTCATGGAGTTTGTGAAAGCTTATGACTACGTCATTGATGAGTGACCTTGGTCTTGCTGAAGCAGGACCCATCCAGCTGTATTGTGACAATAAGTCGGCTATTAGTATCGCCCACAATCCCGTTCAATATGACCGCATTAAACACATTGAAGCAGATCGACACTTCATCAAGGAGAACATTGAGAGAAGAATTGTGTGCACTTCTTTTGTTTTCTGTTTCCTCTCTTATTTTGTTGTAATATCCCCTCCATTATAGAGGGGGTCCTTTATGTAAGTGATATCAATTACATTTTTTAGCCGACCAACAAAATATAATAAATATACACGTATATCTCACAAATATAATTAAAAGTCCTCTAAATAGCAATAATTTTCATAAATACCTAAACAATAACAATTTCTAAACAATAATTTTCATAAAGGAAATCTGAAAATAACAATAATTTTCAATTTTTCATACAACAACAATAATTTTCAACAGAAATTTTATACAACAACAATAATATTCAACTGAAATCTGGAAAAAACTTCAACTCACAACAAAATAATTTTCATACAGCAGCAAAGAAGAAGAAAGACAATAATTTTCATACAACAAAAATATTTTTCAGCAGAAATCTAGGTAACTTCAATTCATAGCGGCAATGCAAAATAATTTTCATTCAGCAGCACACAAAAAGGAGAGGAAGAGGAGAAAGAGGAAGAGGAGGAATATGAATGAGAGCAACTCTTCTTACAAGAGAAGCGGTGCCGTTTTGATCGAGCGGTGTCTTCGATCGAGCGGCGTCTTCGATCGAGCGGCGTCTTCAATCGAGCGGCGTCTTCAATCGAGCGGCGTCTTCGATCGAGCGGCGTCTTCGATCAAGCAGTGAACAGCCAATAACGTCTTCGATCGAGCAGCGAGCAGCCAACGGCGTCTTCGATTGACGGGCAGACAAAAGCAGAAGAATGATCGAGCAGATGAAAGAGGGATTAGCCGCGCAAATTAACTAGTATTGTGTATCCGCCCTCACGGTACGCGTACCCGATACTAGTTCGTGCCTAATTTAGGTGTGTCCGTGCCCATATAAATTGTTCAAATGCAATATTAAAATCATCAAAGACAAACAAAATACACTAGCAAATATAATCTGAAATTTAAAATAAAGAACTTGAAATTGATGAGTTCAGTTGGGTTTGATCCTTTTTGCCCGAAGCCTTCAATTCACTCATCCTCAAAACCTGGAATAGATGGGTTTAGTTAAAAAAAAGTCTTGAAATCTGAAATTGACATTTGAACAATTTATATGTTGTTATGAATTTATAACAACTGAACTAAGTCAAATTTCTAGTACCCAACTACGCCATAAGTGTTTGATGGAAAGTGCTAGAAAGGAATGATGCCCTCAACGAGACTAATGTGGTAAACCCTCACTTGCCATAGATTGTGTTGCTGTCTTCCCCAAATACGTCGCCTGAAATAAACAATGGCGTAATAGGGGTGAAGCATGTGAAGTTCTGTGGAGATCTCACACATTTTTGAAAGAAATGAAAACAAACGCCAAATTGCATATGCAGTTTATTTTACATTCAGGGACCATTATCTCACTCATGCTCCGTTTGGGGGGACTTATTTTCACCGGTCAAGCGGTTGCGACAGCATGAACCAGACCTTAATTTCATGTTGTTGCAACCGCTTGACCGGTGAAAATAAGTCCCCCCAAACGGAGCCACAATCATGAACTGTATCACAGTGCAACGGTCTTGAAAAAATGAAAACAAACACAAAATTGCACTGTGAATATGCAATATCAGAGCAGGCAATAGAGCGTAGGAAACTCTAAAATGGTTAAATAAATCCAGAATATAACAACTTAAATATTTTATTGAGCGGCATCCAATGACCTCATATGAAGCTCACTGTGAAGAAGCGTAAGCGCATGCAACATCAAATAACAATGAAAAGAATTTGATGAATTTAAGCTACAAAAGATACATAAAAAAATGTCAAAAATACCCTAATTTTACTGGAATGCGGTAAGGAGCGTGGGAAGAAGAACTGGTCAGAGCAAATGTCAACAGAAGGAGTGTAGGAAGAAGTTGCACGTAGGAGCGCTCGGTGACTGCAAGGCGGTGATGCCTTAGGCGACGGGAAGAAGACAGATCCTATTCCACTTTCACAGACTCCATTCGAATTTCCAGCATACCTAAACTGTGGATGTAGAAGGTTTGTACTCCACCTTGATCCTCCATAGAATCCATCCTCCTCTCATTCCAAAGAGAAGCAATTTAGGAATGTCTACCGCATTGCCCTTCCGTGGCCTCGATGCTTCCACCGTTTGAGAATGTAGATAGGATGGATTACGTCAGGGAGTAGGTGGCGTTCCGCGAAATATAGAATTGAAAGGTTTCAGTAGGGCTCCGTCTGAGAGGCAGAAACAGGGGTCATCTGGAATATGTGAAAAAAGAGGCGGGTGTTTGTACCTGAATAGACACCAACTCTCTGTGCACTACCACACGACGGGTCAGATGCGGAGAAAAATAGGCTCAGAACTGAAAGACCCGCAAATAACAAAAGAACAAGAAAGCCGCCAAGCGGCAACACCAGACTTGGCCCGCCGCGACAAATGCCTCTCTTGCGGCGAGCTTTCTATTGAATGAAAGAAGCGGTTACAGAGGTTGAAAAGAAGAAGCCGCGCGAGCAGGAGACCGCGGTTACAAAGCTTTCTATTGAATGAAAGAAGCGGTTACAAAGGTTGAAAAGAGTTAGCTTGGGCTCACCTTGGGTATTGTGGACACTCTCTCTTGTACATGTATATATATTACTTTGTTCATGTGAATATATATTATTGAATCCCTAATTCCTATCATGGTGTCAGAGCGAAGGAAAACCTAGCCCCTCCTGCTTTTCCCGATCGTGCATCTTCCACGCTCGATCCTGTCGCAGTTTCAACATTTCTTCCGATCCCGTCGCAAACTTCTTCCAATCCCGCTCGACCCAGTCGCAGGTTGATTAGGCGATCCCGTCGAGTGCGCCTCCAGCAGGTCTTGGATCTCGTCGAGCGCGCCTCCAAGGGTTTCTGGTACCGTCAAGCATCACCTTCCAGCGCTGCTGATTATGCCCATTGATCCCGATCCTGTACTAGTGATCCCGCGCTATTGATCGTCTCCTTCACATCTCCAGCAGGTTCCGTCGCAGTTTTCTTCGATTCAGCTGGTCTACTCCTACTTCCCGACTCCTTCCTCGATCTCATATTCTCGATCTTCTTCCGACTGAATCTGTAGCCCTGATGGCCTCGCACTCCTCTACTTTCTCCAGAAGGCGGATGTCATCCTCGATGGACGAAACTACAAGGCATGGTCCGCCACTGTCAGCGTGATCTTCCGTGGTCTCGATCTATGGGGTCACATTGGCGGCTCTGAGCCTGCACCCCCTCCACCAGCTGCCAGTCCCGTTGACAACTCTTCCACTATCAGTACTGTTGCTTTTGTCCAGTGCTCCAACATGGCGAGGTGACACTCAGATGACTCTCGCCCGATAGCCGTCATCTGTCAGCCCTGCGAGCTTCCTATTCGTATGACCTTCTTCGAGCTACCTACGGCCAAGGCGATGTGGGACCACTTGCGTCGACTCTACCTCTCATCCAGGCATGCCTTGCACTAACTCTCTATTCTAGAACCTTGGCGTTTGCTACCTGCGTAATCGTTTTTTGCTGAGCTCCTGGACCTTTGACGTCAGTGCGATGAGATGACTCCTTCCCCCTGACTACTTGCCCTCAATGTGTTGCTACACCTCGGGATCACGACTTTCAGCGCATGTATGAGTTTCTTATGCGCTTACGCCTCGAGTTCGAGTCTAGCTTTTGCACCAGGATCCTGTTGAAGTTGGTGACCGGGCGGTCTGGCGGTCTGTCTTGGCGGGTTGAAGACCGCGCGGTCTGGCGGTTTGTCTCAGCCGGCTTGGAGACCGGACGGTCTGGCGGTCTACCCTGGCAATCTCTCTTTCTCTCTGGTGGTAGCCGTGCGGTTAGCCCTTCTGTCTAACCGCGCGGCTTGTGCGGTTTGTTTTGTATAGTCCGCTTAGTCCTGTAAATTTTTAGTCCCACATCTCTTATTTGTATTCTCTCATCTCTCCTCCATTCTATATAAGGGAGGACATACCTTTGTAATAGATACCTTTTTCGGATAATAAAGTTTCAGTTAAAACCATTTCGGTTTGTTTTTTGTTCGGTTCTTACATGGTATCAGAGGACTCGATCTACTCCTCCTGATTCTGTGCCTTCGCTGCCCGCGCGGCTTGTCTCGCCGGTTTGCTCCCTGTCCGCGCGGCCTCTTCCTCTCCTTCTGTGTGTGTGCGACTTTTTGTTTCCTGTTCTAAGTCGCCGCCTCCTGTCGCCGCCTCCTGTTTTTTGTCCTGCTTCTGTTCGCGCGGCCTGTCCTCTAGCTGTCCGACTTCTTCCCCTCTGCTTGGGTCTGCAGCTTGGTCGTGGCTTTTCTGGCCGCTGGTTTCTACCCTCGTGACCGCTGCAACTTATCTTTTTCCTATCCGTGCGGGTTGTTTCCTAACCGCCCGACTTCCTTTTTCCTGCTCCTATGGCTCTTTCTGATGCCTCTACTGCCACCACCTCTGTCACCAATCCGGCTCCGCCTCTTCCACCTACTCCTTCCGGGAACCTTGGGACCGTTTCCAAGCTTGTTGGCTCCAACTACTCGGATTGGAGCGTCTCTTTCACCTTTCTACTTCGCTCACAACGCAAACGCCACCATCTCGTTGATGACCCACCTCCTATCACTTCACCTCTCTTTGATGACTGGGATGCAAGTGACGCGCTTGTGCGTACTTGGCTCGCGAACAGTCTTTCCGATGCGTGCCTTCCCGTCATACGTCATGATGAGACGGTCAAGGCCGCTTGGCTTCATCTTGCCGCTCTGTACTCCAAGGGGGCTCAGACGTCCCGCATCTATACGTTGTATGCGGACCTCTTTGCCCGTCCTACCTTGTCTCCTGCTGCTGCCTACCAACAGGTTCAGACTCTTGGGGCTGAGATTCTTCAGAATCGCCCCTTTTCTGCGGATTTGGCTCAACAACACAAGCACTTCCAGGAGCTTCTGGTTGTGTGTTATCTGCTCCGGCTTCCTGATACTTATGACATGATCCACTAGCAAATTCTGGGTGAGGCCGAATCTCCTACGTTAGATGCCACCGCTGCCCGCATCGCTGCTGTCACCTCTCTCCTTCAGCGCCCCCTTTTGCCCCCTCCTCCTCCACCACCGGACAACTATTCTCATCACACTCAGCGGAGTGGGTCTGGTAGCCGCAGTCACCAGTCCGGCGGCCGTGCTTCTTCCCGCTACCTCTGTTCTCATTGTGGCCGCACCGGACATACTTTCGACCGCTGCTGGACGAAGCATCCCCATCTTCGCCCCTCCGGTGACTCTTCCAAGCCGTCTGCCTCTATTGTAACATCCTCAGGTAGTGCCCACATGGTGACTCAAGGTAAATGACTCATCGACTCTGGTGCCACTAATCACATGACGGGCAATCCTCAGTGCTTCTCTTTACTCGAACAACATGATCGGTTGCCCCCGGTCCTAGTTGCGGATGGTTCTCCCTCCCCGGTTCATGGGACGGGAGTGGTTCATGTTACTCCGTCACTACGACTAGCGGACACTCTCTATGTGCCCAAGTTTCCGTGCAATCTATTGTCTGTTACCTCTTTATGCAAGCAGCTTCAGTGTTCTGTGACATTTACACCGACTTCTTGTTCTTTTCAGGATCCGAGCTCCCACCGGACGATTGCTACTGGGACTGAGAGCGGCGGCCTCTACTTCCTCGACAACGTTTCCGCCTTGTCCGCCTTCTCCTCTTCTTGTCCGGATCTTCTCCAGTGGCATCTCCGCCTCGGTCATCCTCCACCACGACTTCTACATCAGCTTCTGCCCCACCTCCCTCCGTCTTGTACTCCTCTCCAATGCGACGCCTGTCAGCTCAGCAAGCATCACCGTTCCTCCTTCCCACCAAGGCAAGGTCGGGGCTCTACTCGTCCGTTTGATCTTGTCCACTCCGATATCTGGGGACCTGCTCCTACCCTCACCATTGGCCGGGGTAGTTCTTATTTTATAACTTTTATAGATGATTTTTCTCGCTGTACTTGGGTGTATCTCCTCAGAGATCGCTTTGAACTTTTAGATGTATGAATATCTTTTTATCAGTTAATAAAAACTCAGTTTAATGTTTCTATTAAAACCTTTCGCTCCGACAATGCTAAAGAGTATCTGAGTCATGCTTTTACATCTTTTTGTGTGCAACATGACATTATTCATCAGACTAGCTGTGTTTACACCTCCCAACAAAATGGGGTGGCGGAACGCAAAAACCGTCACCTCCTCGATATGGCTCGCACATTGATGACCCAGATGCATGTCCCTCGCTCTTATTGGGGCTATGCTGTTCTCCTTGCCTGCTACCTCATCAATCGCCTTCCATCCACCATTCTCCACGGGAAAACACCATTCTCCATACTGTATCCGGGCCAGGAGCCTTTTCCTCTCCCACTCCGAATCTTTGGATGCACTGCATTTGTGCATGCCCCATCTGCCACCCGTGACAAGCTATCCCCTCGCTCCACCAAATGTGTCTTTCTGGGGTACTCCACCACTCAGAAAGGCTATTGTTGCTTTAACCCTGTTCTTCGTCAGCAGTTCGTCTCTACTGACGTTACCTTCTTCGAGAATGCCTCCTACTTCTCGGCTGAATCCTCCTCTCTTTTCCCCGCTTCCTCTCCTCTTCCCCCAGCTTCTGATTCTCTTGCTATTCCCTTCGTTCCCTCGTCTCCTACCGAGATATCCACCCCTCCGCCATCTCCGTCCCCTCCTCTCGCTCCACCTCTCTCTCCTACTTCTCCACCTCCGTCTCCATCCTCTCCGCCGTCGTCGCTCTCTTCTCCCGGGCCAGCTCTCTCTGCCACGGACGCTCCGGATACCGAGGGGGCCGCCGACCTGGATCTCCCTGTGGCTCTTCGCAAAGGGGTGCGGACATGTACCCTACACCCCCTTGCTGTTGTTGTTTCATATGATCGTCTTACCCCTTCTCGCAGGGCCTTTGCACTGGCTATCTCTGCCACTGCCACGCCTCGTTCCTATCAGGAGGCTCTTGCTATTCCCCACTGGAAGCTGGTCATGGATGAGGAAATGGCGACCCTCACGGAGCGGGGTACATGGACTCTTGTTCCTCCTCCCTTCGGTACTGATGTTGTTGGTTGTCTCTGGGTCTTTGTGGTCAAATTTGGCCCAGACGGCACTGTGGATCGGTATAAGGCTCGCCTTGTTGCTAAGGGCTTTACTCAGACCTATGAGGTTGATTACTTTGACACCTTCTCCCCCGTGGCTCGTCTCAGCACTATCCGGGTCCTTCTCTCTGTGGCGGTCAATAGAGATTGACCGATTTCTCAGCTGGATGTCAAGAATGCCTTCCTTTATGGTGATCTTCACGAGGCCGTTTACATGGAGCAACCTCCTGGATATGTTGCTCAGGGGGAGACACGAGTATGCCGACTGCAGAAGGCAATTTATGGCCTCAAGCAGAGCCCTCGAGCTTGGTTTGACAAGTTCAGCGGCATCGTGGCGGCCGTTGGTTTTGCGCGAAGCTCTGCTGATCACTCTCTATTTATTCGCAAAACTCCTTCGGGGCTGGTTGTTCTTGCTGTGTACGTCGATGATATTCTTCTCACTGGCGATGACCAGGAAGGGGTAGCCCTGACAAAGCGACATCTTCGCCAACATCTGATCACGAAAGATATGGGCTCTCCAAAGTACTTTCTGGGGATCGAAATCTCTCGGAAGCCCGACTCCTTAGTTCTCTCTCAGCGTAAGTATGCCCTTGATCTTTTAAAAGAGGCAGGATTGACTGGAGCAAAACCTGCCCGATGCCCCATGACAACTGGAGAAGACAAAACCTGGACAGATGATTCGCCTCCTCTTTCAGATAGTTCGCGGTACAGACGTCTGGTTGGTAAGCTCATATATCTCACAGTGACCAGACCCGATATTACCTATGCTGTGGGCAAGGTGAGTCAATTCATGCAAGCACCTAGGGAGTGTCATCTACAGTCCTCCTTGCGGATCTTGGAGTATGTCAAAGCAGCGCCTGGGAAAGGATTACTTTTTCAGAAGAATGGTCATCTGAGGATTGAAGCATACTCAGATGCAAGTTATGCTGATGACAAAGGAGATCGCAAGTCAACCTCAGGTTTTTGCACCTTTGTTGGGGGAAATCTGATGAGCTGGAAGAGCAAGAAGCAGTCTGTTGTCTCCAGGTCCAGTGCAAAAGCTGAGTATCGCAGTATGGCATCGGCCACTTGTGAGTTAAAATGGCTGCGGGCTCTCATGCTAGATTTAGGAGAGGTCTACAACCATCCTCTACCTATGTTCTGTGATAACAAGGCCGCCATATACATCTCCAAAAATCCGGTCTTTCATGAGAGAACAAAGCACATTGAGGTCGACTGTCATTTCATTCGTGACGAGATCTTAAAGGAACAACTTTGCACTCCCTTTGTCACTTCTGATAAAGAGCTGGCTGACATCTTCACCAAGCCAGTTTCCGCCTCGTTTCTTCATGTTTGTGACAAGCTGGGCATGATCGATATATATGCTCCAGCTTGAGGGGGAGTGTTGAAGTTGGTGACCGGGCGGTCTGGCGGTGTGTCTTGGCGGGTTGAAGACCGCGCGGTCTGGCGGTTTGTCTCAGCCGGCTTGGAGACCGGGCGGTCTGGCGGTCTACCCTGACAATCTCTCTTTCTCTCTGGTGGTAGCCGTGCGGTTAGCCCTTCTATCTAACCGCGCGGCTTGTGCGGTTTGTTTTGTATAGTTCGCTTAGTCCTGTAAATTTTTAGTCCCACATCTCTTATTTGTATTCTCTCATCTCTCCTCCATTCTATATAAGGGAGGGCATACCTTTGTAATAGATACCTTTTTCAGATAATAAAGTTTCAGTTAAAACCATTTCGGTTTGTTTTTTGTTCGGTTCTTACAGATCCTCCACCTTCTCTCAGTGATACATCAGCATTAGTAATCGCTGAAGAGATTTATGTTCACTCCTTGGACACTGTTACTCTTTCTGGTGTGTTGACTCATGTTCTTGCTGCTCCCAAGCTTCCACTTCAATCCTCTCTTTTGAGTACTCCTCTGTTGCCTTCACCGGGTTATAGTGTGCCGGTATGACATGTTCCTCGTCCTCCGACACCCTCTACTGCTCAGTACGGTGGTCCTCTTCTCCAGTTTGTTTGCTGTCACTACTGTCAGTGTCTTGGACACATCAAATCTGAGTGCCACAAGCTTCAGAGGGCTCAATAGTCTGGTCAATAGCATACTCCCGGCGCTCCTTCTGCTCAATTCTATGTTATGGCGCAATCACTCTTTGGTTCTGAGCTTGCCCAACAGATTGCCCAACAACTTTCTCATGGTCCACTGCATCACTCCTCTGCCCCAGTGCTCTCACCGACTACTTTTGATGCCTTTATCGCTCAGTCGGTTCTCCTCTGACCTTATCATCATGATAGCATATGACACTATCCTCCCCATCACCAACCATAGTATTCTTCATACCAATCATTTCCATGTTCCCGATGCTGCCTACATACCCAAGTTGTCTATGAACATTATATCTGTCAGCCAAATCACATCCCACGGTTGTATTCTTATTTTTGATGAGTTTGTGTGTCGTGCGCAAGATCGTCTGATAGGGACACTCCTTGGAGCTGGCCATCTCCGTAGTGGGGTGTGTGTCCTTGATTGCCTTCATCTTCCATCCACTCTATCTCCACTGGTGGCTTCTACGCTATGTCTTCCTTAGGCGGGCTTCTCTCGGTGGCATCACCGTCTCGGTCATCCTAATGGCTCTCGTTTCACTTCCCTTATTAGTCATGGTTTTCTTGGCCGTGTGTCTGTTGTTCGATCTCACTCATGTACGGGTTGTAAATTTCGTAAACAACTACAACTCACTTATCAGTCTTGCGAGTCTAGGTCTCAGCGTCCGTTCGATCTAGTTCACTTTGATGTATGAGGTCCCACATCTTTTGTATCCAAGGGCGGACACTAGTATTATGTTATTTTTATTGATGCTTGCCTGTCTCGATGCTCACGCTCAGAATAACACTGCTGAAAGAAAGCATCGCCACATTATTGAGACAACCCGCACCCTTTGTAACACCCCATCCTAGTTGCGAACTTCCATAACTGTCTTTCAGTCTCGGCCAATCCTTTATTGCTTCTACCTTCCTCGGGTCAACGGAGAGACCTCTCTGACTAATAGCGTGTCCTAAAAATGCAACCTCTGGCAGCCAAAATTTGTACTTAGAAAATTTGGCATACAACTGATTCTTTCTGAGCGTCCACAAAACAGTCCTGAGGTGAGATACATGATGTTCGACACTCCTGGAATACACCAAAATATCATCTATGAAGACTATAACAAAACGATCTAAGAACGACATGAAAGCGGTACAGGGCATTGGTCAGCACGAACGGCAGGATCACGAACTCATAGTGTCCGTATCTGGTACTGAACGTCGTCTTCTGAATGTCTACTGCCTGAATCTTCAACTGATGATAACTTGACATGAGATCTAACTTAGAAAACGTGCAAGAACCTTCAATCTGATCTAACAAGTCATCAATCCTGGGGATATGATACGTGTTTTTAACTGTCAACTTGTTCAGCTCGCGGTAGTCAATGCATAATCTCAGACTACCATCCTTCTTCACGAACAAAACTGGTGCACTTCAAGGCAAAGTGCTGGGGCGAATAAAACCCAGGTCGAGCAACTCCTGCAATTGGACCAACTCTGCGAGTTCTCTGGGAGCCATACGGTAAGGGGACTTGGCCACTGCTGCTACTCCAGGTAGACGATCAATACTAAGAAGGTTTCAAAACCTTTGCTAATGCATCTAACCGCCTTAACGAAGGAGCTAATAGCTTAGCGACTCTTTTCATATCCTGGAAAGTAACATCGATCTGGTTGGGTCCTTCAAACTGTATCAGCTTATCTCTGCAGTCTATCTTGGCGTTTACAGCCGATAACCAGTCCATTCATACAATCAAATCAAAACATGCGATAGGAAGTAGCAGGACTTCTACAACAATCTCCGCTTCTTCAAACTGCACTGGTACCTTACACCTATCTCTGGTCTACAAGAAGGATCCATTAGGCATCATGACCTCTAACGATATTGCCTCTGGAAAAACTTCTAAACCTAGCCTACGCACTAGAGATTCTGCTATGAATGAGTGTGAAGCGCTCGTGTCAATGAGAATCTTGGAGGGTATGTTATAAATCATAAGAATGCCTACATGAATGATTGAACGAGGAAATTAGCAGTGTCACTAGGAGGATTAAACTAAATTATCTATATGACAACACATACCTGTCACCACATCATCCTGCTCCTTGGCTTCCTATTGGCCAAGGCTATAAGCTCTAGGTTGCACCAGTCCTCGTCCCGGAGTTGGCCTCGCGTCAGCACCCATTGGTGCTTTTCCCTTGTCCGGTCCACTCGGGACACCAACTTCAAACTTCGACTACATGAGAGAGTTACACTTAATCAGAATAAGGTGGAAAATGTAAATAAATAACAATCAAACACTTAACTTAAATTACCTGATTCCCAGAAATTTCCTGATAATAACGGGCTATATGTCATAGTTGCTGACACTTATAACATACCCCCGCGGTAGCCAAACACTCTCCTAGTTGGTGGCGATTACACTTAGGGCAGATGGGGTAAGCCTTGATCCTGGCCCGGGTCTGATAACCTCTTTGGGCTCCTGACCTCCGTTTCTTGTTCCAATTTTTGCCCTGGTTATTTTTGCTCTGCTGCTGCTGTTGAGGTGCATCCTGAGGTCGCTTCGAATGGAAGCTGTTGCGCTTCTGCATCTGTTGGTCAGCTTCCAACTTTCTAGCAGTGTCAACTAAACTCTTATAATCTGCATTCACCGTCATCATCAACGGCTGCCTCAGAGAATCACGCAGTCCGTCCACAAAGAGGCTACACTTCTCGTTCTCGTCCCACTGCATCGTGCTCGCATAATGAGTAAGATTTGTCAATTCCCGTTCATATAACACCACTGACTTGTCCCCCTGAATCAGCTTAAGGTACTTCTCTTAGAGATTGCGACGCTCAGACGGGGGAATAAACCAGCTAGCTAGCGCTGACGAGAAGTCATTCCAGGTGAACATGTCTGCGGTACGCCCTGACAACATGGGTAAACACAATCCATTACGCTAAAAGGATAAAGAAAAAATCAGGGAAAGACAATTTTAAACTAAGACACTTACGAGCGGGGTCGTCCGCCAATTGCTTGGTCCACCACTGATGGGCCTTCCATTTTAGGAGAAAAACTGCTAATGAATCCTTCTTGTTCTCTGGGCACTCCATCACCTCAAACAGTTCATGGGTCTTACTTAGCCAATCTTCAGTCTCCATTAACGTCCCTTCTCCAGTGTAGTTGGAGGGATGAAGATCACGGAGATTCCTCAGATAGTGCTCTATTCCCAAATCCCCTGCAACTGGTACAGGAAGTGCTGCTGGATCTGTAACAAGCAGTGCATTTCTGAATTCCATCAAAGCTAAGGCCACCATTCTAGCAATAATAGCGGCTTTGTCTGTCGGGTCTGGCACTGTTGGAGATGGCAGTGCTGGGGGTGCTACAGATGTTGCTGGAGCTGGAGGCACTACTGGTGTACTATTATCTTCCATGACTATCTCAGGTGTAGTATTCTGGCGAGAAGGCTCGCCGGCCTCAATGGAACGAGGTGCCTAAAACACGTAAGGAATGGAGTAATTGATGCCTGAGATATAAATAAAGGATTTATTAAGAAGCATAAACTTAAATGCATGCACAACTGAGAACTAGATGAAACTTCATGAATCTATCGTCACAGGAATGACTTAGATGAAATCTTATGGCTCTGTGAATTTCTGGGTCAAGGGATCCTAAACCTCGCTTTGATACCAATTGTAACACCTCATCTTAGTTTAACAACAAATCGGCAGTCTAGCCGGGTCCAACGATAAACGGTAAATTAAGAAATAGTATTATAACTAGCACATAACAGGTGAAATTGAAAAGAACTAAAAATTTAGCTTACAACGCAAATAAAAAGTGCATTTAAGGGTAAAAGTACCTCATCAAGTTGAATTTCACAGAGCCACTAAAAGATGAAAAGTCAAATAATTGAAAAGCTGACATACTATAATATTTCTGATACAAAAGAAACTCTTAAACATTAATATTACAAGAGTTCAATACTAAACAGTAAGGTACTAAAAGGGAAACAACAACTGAAAGGGAAAACAAACTATAGATGCAACTCCAATATCACGCTCATCCTAGGCACAGTTTCCCACCTGATTCCCCTGTAAAAATATGCCCAAACATGGGTCAGCCCAAATGAAGAGTAAGAAAAATTATTTCTCCTAGTGACACTAAATTGTTTTTGAAAAAATGTATGCATGTTTTTGAAAATATTTTTTGTGCTATATAAAAACTGTATGTTAGTGTGCCATACATGATTTTCTAAAATAAAACTAGCAAAATAAATGGCTGTTCTATTTACTCATATTGTTTGAAGTTTACTCAAGTTCCAAATAATTTGGTTAACTAGGAGTTTCTAGAGTTTGATCTAAACTTAAGTTCTAAATTCACTTATGATTGTCCTTCAACAAAGTTCTAGGCAGAGTAGCTTCTACCGCGCAATACTAATCTAACAATCCGAGTCCTACTAACGAACTCAAGTGTTCTAGTGTCTCACGGACACAGACTCGAATCTACTAATCTTCTAAATCGGGATACATCTTCCAAACAATTTGACTCATAAGATATACTACAATCCACGAGAAAGGTAGTGCGTCTCTATCTAGCACGAGAAGTGGTTTCAAACGTGCTTACTAATCATATACTAACTGGTGCTACCCTGCTTTCGTTCTCATTTGCGTGCCTTGAGTAGTGTCTCTTATTTGTTGCTCTCCAAAATCCAAATTCAAAGATTTGATAATTAGCCGCACCCTTACTATTTAAGCGGTCACAATACTTTCATAATTTTTATAGGTTTTATGAAAGTCTAACTTGCAATGAAAAATTCTATTTTGGATATCTCATTTCGAATAATAGAGAGTACTACTATGCTACGCTATCTGATATGTCTTATCAAAGAGAATAAGAGTTTCTTACAGTTGTATTTCATCCCTCGTATAGTAGGCGTGGCGGCATGATAGCTACTCAGTTGTATTCTCCTTTACACCTAGGGTTTGGATAGATAAAGTACAACAATTCGCATGCTATAAATTTTGAACTAAAAATAACGATTCAAGGAGGGAGGGAAAAGGGGCATATACCTCTTTACAAAAGTGGGGACCTCGGGAAATTAACGTATCACTAACCAGAATTTAAGGTCTACCAATCCTGAGTCGAACACAAACACAAAGAATATGGCTACTTTCCAAAATTACAAACAAAAAAAATGATAGTCATGAAAAAGAAACTTTAATACCTTATTAATCAAAAGAGAGGTACTATTCGATCCTCTGATCGCAGTCTAAAGCCACTGCAGGACCCAGAGTCCCCGACCTAGGGTTCTGGTCTCGGACTAGAGGAAGAAAAACGAAGCGATCAACGACCCAAAACCACAACCCAACAGAAGGTGTCGACTAAGTCATTAATGATGCTTACCTCACCAGAGCAGTGTAACTCCCTGGTAGGCTCGACCTTTGCCGTCGACGATTCCTCAGAACTATCGAAGAAGAATCGCCAATCTTCACAGGGACAAGAAAGGAATCATGCAGCCTTAATCGACGAAAGAGGAGATCTCACACTAACCTTGACTCCAAATCTGCGTTCTTCCAGGCCAGGGAAGAAGTAGAAACAACGACATTTCCGTCGTCTGTGAAAAATAAAAATGGGGAGTGGCGGTTTCATAACTAAAATAGGGTTACGAGAGTAAGTTGCTAAGCGATGCTTCACCAAGAAAAAAAATATGTGCCTATAGGAATTACGGGATGCATAGATAAAAACGCCACGCCCCTTCAATTTCAAAGATACTACAAAATTGCCATCAAATACCATTACTTAGAATATTTTCGCTACGCCGTCTCACTATCACTCGTCCAAAACATTTTTGTAGTGACAACTTATTTATTTATGTGTGACAAAAAAAATTATAACGTCATACCTCGACATGCTAATCGCTTGATCAATTACGCTCGCGATCGGGACCTGCAATCAGATTAAATTTTTGTCGTGAAAATTATGGATGGTACACCCTTCTTATCTCCTCCCAACATTCTTTCTCATTTTTGGGTTGCGGTTGGTTCCACCGCTGTCTATCTTATTAACCTACAACCTTCCACTTTCTTGCAGGGCCAGAGTCCTTGTGAGTGTCTGTACTCCAGACCCTCACATTACACTCATCTTCGTATTTTTGGGTGTCGGTGTTATGTTCTACTCTCTCCACATGAGCGTACCAAGTTCTTTGCTTAGTCTATTCCTTGTGCCTTTCTTGGATACAGTACGTAGCACAAAGGTTATCGATGTTATGACTCAGTTGCACATCGACTTCGCATCTCGCGTGATGTCACTTTTGACGTGTCTCATCCTTTCTTCGTGTCCTCTGCCCCCTTGACCTCACACTCATCTGTTACTCTCTCTAATGTGCAGTTTCTCACTCTTTCATTCTCCCCGCCACATGTATCTTCTCCTCCGGTATGTCCACCTCCTCTTCCCTTGATGCGGTCTACTCCGTCACCTCCTCACTCCTCCCCTTCGTCACACACTTCTTCCTCTGATGAGCTATCTACTTTGGACCGTGTCCCTCCTCTTCCCTATCACTATACTCGTCGTTTTCCTCATATTCCCTCGCATCTAGTGCCCCTAGACTCAGTGGCTGCCTCCTCCAGCGAGTGTCCTTGGAATGATCCCCCTGTGTGCTGCAACCCACCTCGTGAGAGACGTCCTCCCGACGCCTTAGCCTTGCTACCTTATCGCTGGACCTACCTGCCCTTCCTACTACTGCATGTAGTACGCCAGAGCCGTCTTCCTACCATGAGGCTGCCCAGATACTTGAGTGGCAGGTTGTTAATGTCTGCTGACTTGGAGGCACTTGAGCACACTCGTACATGGGACCATGTTCCTCTTTTATATGGTGCTGTTCTTATTACTTGTAAGCGATTTTTCAAGGTCAAGACTCGCTCTGATGCTTTTGTGGAGTGGTACAAGGCTCGGCTAGTTGCTTGTGGTTTTAGCAAGAGCAGGGGAGAGACTATGACGAGATCTTTGCTCCAGTTGCTCACATGACTACGGTTCAGATTTTTATTGCAGTTGCAGTTGTTCACCGCTGGTCTCTGTCACAACTTGACGTGAAGAATGTTTTCTTCACAGTGATCTTCAGCAGGAGTTATACATGCTTCCTCCTTCTGGTTTATTCTCTCCTCCAGGCCTTGTCTGCCGTTTGAGATGAGCGCTTTATGGGCTCAAGCAGGCGCCCCGCGGGTGATTTGCACGTTTCAGCTCAGCCATTGCAGCCGCCGGTTTCCAGCCATATCCACATGATCTAACTTTGTTCGTGCTCTCCTCCTCTTGTGGTCGGACCCTCTTGTTACTTTACGTGGATGATATGATTATTACTGACTATGATCCTTCTCACGCGGCCCTCGTTAAACATCACCTTCAGCAACAACTTCAGATGACCGACCTTGGACAACTGAGCTACTTCTTGGGCCTTGAGGTCAGCTCTACAGATCGCGGTTTTCAGCTCTTTCAGCAGCGCTATACGTCATATCTTCTAGCTCAGGCTGCTCTTTCTGACTCTCGCACAGTGGACACTCCTATGGAGCTTCATCTTCAGCTAAGTCCGGATGATAGGGTTCCACTCTCTGATCTTACTCGCTACCTCCACCTCATTGGGAGTCTCGTCTATCTCACCATTACTTGACCCGACATTGCCCATGCTGTTCATGTATTGAACCAGTTTGTTAGTGCCTCCACCTCTGTGCATTACAGTCATCTACTGCGGTTACTGCGCCATCTCCGGGTGACGACTTCTTGTGGTATCTTCTCCTCTAGTACTACTCTCTATAGCTCCCTGCTTACTTGGATGCTACTTGGGCTAGTGATCATGTTGACCGTCTCTCTGTCACTGGTTTCTACGTGTTCTTGGGTTCCTCACTTATTGCATGGAAGTCCAAAAAAAAAACTGTTGTTTCTCATTCCAACACCGAGGCTGAGTTTCGCGCAATGGCTGCCACCGCTGTGGATATTATTTGGCTTTGTTGGCTTCTTAAGAACCTTGGTGTCTCTTCTCCGGATCCCACTCCATTCTACTGTGATAACAACAGTGCCATTCAGATTACTCTAAATCCGGTGAAACACTCACTTCTCAAAGCATATCAGAGTGGATGCTTTCTTCCTACGTGAGCATTATGGTCGTGTCACTGTTAGAGTAGTCATCTTTAGCATTTAGTACATTTCTTTTAGAGTTGTCTTTTCAAAGGGATTGTATTATCAATCCTTCTTTGTAGGTCAACCTTTAGGTTACTCTGTCTTTGGCTCTGTTTGCTTTCTCTAAAGTAATGAACACCCAACCAATCTATTATCACAATACTTGGAATGTCAATTCATTGGGATGACCTTGGGTTGGGGTACTTGAGCCTTGAGCACCAACATCTGGTTGGATAGATTTCCAGTCAGCATTGAATCAGAAGCAGAAAGGGAGATTAGGACAGCAAAAGTGATACTTAGTAGCAGCCTACAGAGTACACTTGTGGAAGGGCATTTCCAATGGCCAATCTAAGGGTCTGTTTGGCGGAGCGGCACAGCAGCGGCATGCAGCCGATTTCTGTGCCGCTCCGCCAAACAGAAAAGGGCACAGGCGGTGGCAAGCTGCCACCGCCAATTTACCTGCCGCGGGTTGGGACCCGCGACAGTCAGGTCTGCAACGCTGTTTTTTTGTAAAATTATATTTTAAATATAATAATATATTAATTTATATAGATATATATTGATAATAATTTATATTATATAAATTTATATTAATAACATAATTAATTAGTATTAAATAAATTATATTTGCATTTGAATTTTTTTGATAATTAATTAAAGCGCTAATATAATTGTTGCGGTCCGTTCGGGGCCTTCGGCAGATCGGGCTATTTGGCCGCCTTAGCCCGCGAGCGTCCGAGCGTGCAAACAGATAAGGTCTCCCGATGGCACGTTCCACGTCCGTCTTTATCCGTACCACCGCGGGCCTTCAAGTCGGGGAGTGGTCTCCCGATAGCACGTTTTCTCCTCCGTACATTAACTTATAATTAATAAATTATATTAACATTTTAACTTTTTCTAATAATTAATTAAAACTTTAATATATTAATTTTAAAAATTTATATTAACATATTATTAATGTATTAACATTTTAATGTTTAATAATTTTTATTGCGGGTCTTTCGAGGCGCTCGTGAATCGGTCAAAAAAGAATCATCCTATCTCGTGCACGAGTCGAGCTCGCATACGCGCGTCCTAATATATTTACTTTTATAGTATGTGGCACCTGGCAGGGAGAGTTCACAAATCTGTATCGCAAATATTTATGTCGAATAAATTGTTAATTCTAAGTTGAACATCATAAATTATGCGAACTTTTTAATTTTATTCATGTTTAGTTTTTATTACTGTTTAATTTTCATTACTGTTTAGTTCTGCACCACTGTTTAACACAGCACTGCAAATACAGTTTTCCAAACAGTTTCATAAATTTTTCCATCACTGCAAAACAGCTGATTTCTGTACCACTGTTTCCCGCCACTGCTTCCTGCACAGCCACAGCTTAGCCAAACAGGTCCTAAGTTTGCAAAATTACAGATTGCACCCCTCTTAATTTTGAAATTACAAGACCTCCCCTATAGGTTCACATTTCATAACATCCATGCCCAAAAAGAGTCCCGTGAACATGTACTTTCGGGGGGGGGGGGGGGGGGGGCTAATCAGGTGCGAAGAAGCCGATCCATGCGAATGTGCGAAGAACCGCCGTGTGCCGCCATACGGAGTCCTCACCGGCAACTAAGGGCCGGTGGAGGTCGCCCTCCTGGCGGCAACCACAACCGTGGTCGCCGCTGGCCCTACCGTGCACCATCGGCTGCCGGGAAGCATAAAATCAGGCAGCGGCTGCAAGCTCACCGGCCGCCCTGTGTTCGTCCGATTGGGTAATACCCAATCGGACGGCGCACTGCTCTTCTTCACATATTCGCACATCGTCTTGGACTAAAATTTATATATCTGGGACTAAAATATTACCCTAGGATATGAAATTAAATCAAAATTAGATCGATCATTTGATTGGATCGAACCAGCCTATAACCAGACATGGGAGAACGGATTGAGTAACTTCGATCCAATCTCGATTGCTAGTGAATACAAGATCGAACAATCTGATAGCAATGCATACATTCTTTCCTAGTATGGAAAGTTTTTCAGAAAGGAGAAGATGCAACACAACTTATTATAGCTCTGCAATTGTTCAACTTGCTTATGAATGTTTGCCCTCTTAAAAGATAGCTTTTGGGGGTTGTTTACATTTTCCTTTTCCTGCGACACTCAGGTGTTAAATGCTGGGGCCTCTCTTCTAGTAAGCGGTCTTGTCGCTACTTTTGGTGATGGAATAGCACTTGCTCAAGAAACTCATCAATCTGGGAAAGCGTTAGACACGCTCGATTCATGGATAAAGCTTTCCAGTGTAAGTAGCTCCTTGTGGCTGAAGTTTCTGTGGATTTTGTTTATTTTTATTTAAGAATTTCAATGGGGTTTTTTTATTCCATTTGAAATGCTTAAAAGAATAGGTGGCTTGAAGCCTGGTTTCTTGTGGTTTAGAGGTACTCAACATGAGAAGCATCAGCTCGAGATTTTAACATTGTGGATCAGTGATTCGAAATGTCAGGTGCGGATGTTAGTCCGAGGCGAAGAGTTGGTTTTTGCGTCTCGAAAACATGCCAAATTATAGACAAAAAACTCCAAGGATTAGGAAAGTCTCTGATTGAGACTTAGGTTCTATTTGTTTGGGCATTTCGCTGCTCCGTTTTGGGCAAACGCCATCGGAAGGAGGGTAAACAAATGAACATCCGGCGGCGTTTGTTCCGTTTCCAACCGCCCGCCTTGAGAAATGCCCCAAAAAGCTCCGTTTGGAGCAGCCACCTCCACCCTTCGTTTCGAACACTCCGTTTCCACCCTCCGGACCGACCCGCCACCGCCGAAACAAATGAAGCCTAAGGGTCCATTTGGCTGACATGCTGTCTCGAGAGCAGTGGTCGTGGACTGTCGTTCTTGAACACCTGGCCTCACTGCTGTAACTGCGTCCGCGTTTAAGATCAAAATGGAATTTTTTTGTTGGGACGACAAAAACACTACGCCGTGCCTAGCGGACCCTTATATGTTGACCTAGGCGATGGGTTGGTTGGTTTTTGCGTCTTTGAAACATACCCAATGATACACGTATACCTCTGAGGATTAGGAAAGTGTACTATTGAGATTTAGGGTCCATTGGGCGCATATGTTGCTATTGTGAGTGCAGTGGTTATGAATTGTCGTTCTTGAGCACCTGACCTCACGGTTGGAACCGCGTCCACGTTTAAGATCACGTTTAAGATCAAAATGAAGTTTTTTATGGCGATGGTCACCGACAGAAAAACCTTAGGCTATTATTGCTAATCGATCCGGTTGAGATTGTATATGATTTGTGTCTTAGCTTGAATATTAAGACATCAACTCAACTAGGGCCCATAAATCAATTGGAAAACATGGAGGTTAAACCAGAGTCCTTGTCGATAAACCTGATCCATCGAGTTGACCCACAAAGGGTACTTCAATAATTTAGCCCTCAAACGTGTAGTTTAATGTGGGATTAAGATTATAACAAAAAAGTTATTTCGTTGAGTTGTTGAGGGGCCTATAACCTATTTGATTGAGTTGTCGAGGGTCCTATTTGATCCGAAATGTAAAATTGTGAGATTTTGTTGCGGTGTTATGCTTGATATTTTTACAATATTAATTTAGAAATGATTTTTATTTTCAAACATTTTACAGCAAACTTAAATTTTTATTTTCATACATATTAAAATGGACATGTTGCTGATGCAGAGACTGGAGGAACAGCTCACTGTGTTGCATTAAGCTTACATGCTTGGGCCAGATGAGTCCTAGTTTGAATTTATATATAGGAATAATTACCAAAACCTCCTTGAAGTGTAATGCACCGCTTACTTTTGAAATTACAAAAACCTCCTTGAAGTTTACATTTCATAACATCCATGCATAAAACTGTTAGGATTGTGACACCTCACGCATGGACTCGGACCGTCCGGATCGCGCCACGTCCGCGATCCATGGCCACCTCTTATTATGGGAATGACATTAAATGGGAGGGCTGATTTTTTGGGAGGGATTAGGGGTTATTCCTAATCTAGGCCAATCATTAATTTGGAATCCCATCTATTTTGGCAAGGGCCATTCATGGACGGCTGACCTCTTTAATTATCTTTCTCGTAACAGCCTTGGCCAGCTCATGGAGCTTTTATGGGGGTCGTTTCTTCCATGCATGGAGAGGTGGTGGTGGCTGCCTATTTAAGGAGGGCTGTTGCAGCCTTGAAGGAAGACAATCAAGCAAGAATCAGAGAAGAATCCAGTTTTTTTTTTCGGCCACCAGCGAGGAGTGTGAGAGCAAGTTCTGTGGAGGCGGTTTCCAGCGGCGGCGGCGGCAGCGGCAGCGAGCGGACCTCGTCAGTGCAGGAGGATCAAAGGCGGCGACAGGCGTGTTGCAGCGACGATCTCCAGGCGGCATCGAGAGGTGTTCAGGCGGCGGCAGCGGCGACAGCTCCAGTTCAGACAAGGCGCGACGGCGGCGGCAGCAGGCGTGCTGCAGCGGAGGCGGCGCATCAGGCTCAACTCAGGCGGAGGCGGCTTTGTCCAGCGGCGGCAGGCAGCTCCAGGAGGCGACAGTAGCAGGAGGATTCAGGTGGAGGCGGCTCTGTCCAACGGCGGCAGACAGCTCCAGGCGGCGACAACAAGTGCAGGAACGGCGGATCCATCGGGGAAGAAGAACAGGGGTTGTCGCCCGGCGACATCGATACCGCCCGTCGATATCGGTTCTTCAAGTTTTGGGTTCTTTGGTTTTCCTTTGTTGTTCGACCGTATCTGTTTGGTCTCTGGTTGTATCTGTGTAACCTCATCAGTTTTAGTGGATCTTTTTGGCGCGCTCTCCCCGTGGAGTAGGAGTCTCAACTCCGAATCACGTATATATTTTGTCGTCTGTGGTTTTGGATTTAATTTTGTTTTATTATTGCTCAGACTAGCTTCCGTTGCTAGATCCGCGGCGAACCACCGTAATCGCGGATCCGGTCCCAATTTCACAACAAAAACTGCCCTCTCAAAGAGTAAAATTTTCAATGAGGTATTTTTGTGCATGAATGCTATGAAATTTAAATTTCATGAGAGGTTAATGTTATGAAATGTAAATTTTAGGGGGGGGGGGGGTTATAATTTATCATACTTAGCCTCCGTTTGGCACGGTGGTGACGGTCGTAAATGCATGGAATAAATCGTCATTTGTTAAGGATCATCTAACAAACATCATCCATTTAAACATAAAAGTGGATGAAGTTCCTTAGGTGAGCATTGACGAATGACAATTTAACCTCCATATTCATGACAGCCACCACGGTGCCAAACGGAGCCTTAGAGGGGAGGTTCGAGTAAATGATCCGTTATATATTTTTTCATTTTCTTTCTATATTTTTCTGAGAATAATATTCTCAGCAGATTCCATTTAGGAATTATCAATAAATCTTTCAAGATGTTTCCATACAAGAATCATCAATAAATCTTTCAAGATGTTTTATAATTTATAACTGTATGTTAATATATTTAATAAAATATAAGTTCCTTTTGATTCATGTGTTCTGCTTTTATCTGCTGTTTAAATTGAATTTTATGTGGAGTTTTTCTTATTTAAAATACTTTCCTCTTGTTATGGATGTTTGTCAATTATAAAGGGCGCCAATCAGCAATCAGAACCTCCTCTCTCTTTCGCAACACCCCTTTTCTCTCGCCAGGCCTTCCAAGTTCCACCCCTGTTGATGAGCGAAGAGACAAGGAGAGGGGGAGGTGCATGATCTGCGGAATAGGGCAGCGGAGGAAGGATAGGCAGCGAAGAGTGGAGAGGGCGCGGAGGGTTGTGGGGGAGAGGTCGAGATTTGATGAGCAGTTGGAAAGGAGGGAGATGAGGTTGCGAAAAGGGGAGGCCGTGTCACAGACAATGTGGCTTTGTCGTGAGGAGAGAGGCTGCCGCAGGGGTCAAGTGCAATGGAACGACCGTAGTTGCCGGTGAGCTGCTGATAATGGAACTACCGTAGTTGCCGGTGAAGCCTTTGTGGACAAACTGTTACCGGTTAGAGACGGTGCCTTCTCCGTCGTCTTCCTCCTTAGCGGCGCCGGCGAAGACAATGAGTAAAGGAGTATACGAATAGGTAGCTGAGCGCTTCTCTGTCTCGGCCCAATTTCTCACGGTTCTACTTCTGCTGGCCGGAGGTTACGGGGTCCAGGTGGAGCCCAAGACTAGATGAGAAGAGGGAAAAGGTAAAAAAAAAAACATGCATATGGGAGTCCTGGATAAAATTTGTTGGGAAATTGTCATCGATTTTAATAGAGTCCTGTGGTTCTTCGAATGATTCTCACTTGTTTTGCCCAATTCGGCGCATGATCTTCGTTTGGGCTAGTTTCTTTAGAAATTTTTTATTTGTTCAGGGAATGAAAAGATTCCTAATAATTATCTTTTTTTTGAAGTTAAAAATTGATGCAAATAGCCTTTTGCTTGTGGTTAGTCATTGTCTCAAAATAGTATGTGTGAATAGCGTCTAGTGCGGATGGTCAAAAATGTAGTATGAATATCCCGCACATTATAAATCAATCTGATTAAGGCCTGTTTGACGGGGCTGATCCGCCGCGGTTGCACATCCAGTGGATTTCGTGAAGGGAAAACTGCCCTGCCAATGTAACCCTACATTTTTCCCGTGGGCTCTTAATTTAATTGGGGGGGGGGGATGATTCAATTATAAATTTGGACATGCTATTCTCATGATAAGTCATCCTAGTGGGCAGCCCAGTACACAAAGGCATCCTCGCACAACAAGGGTCTGCCGAAGGGTCCCGTCACAACTGTAAAATATGGGCAAACCTTATCATGCATTTTTGCCATAGCTGCTTCCAGGACTCAACTTGGGATCTCTCTCAACCGGTGCGTCAAGGCTCCACTTCAAATAATTATAAAATTTCATAGTAAAATATTTGGTGTAATATTTATTATATTACTTTTATTCTTTTTATCTCTGTATTTGGAAGATTCATACTCCGTTTGGCACGGTGGTGGCGGTCTTGAACGTGTGTGTGTGTGTGTGGGGGGGGGGGGGGGGGGGGGGGGGAATTGTTATTCGTTAGCATTCACTTAGGGTCCGTTCGTTTGTACGGAATTGAGCTTCTGGAATTGGACTTGAAGGTCTAATTCCAATTCCGTTGTTCGTTTGCTCGCTTGACATTGGAATTTGAATTTTAATGAATTCCGTGGAATTCATTTTGAACTAAAGACAATTCTTTGCAATCTATATAAGAATTGGACAATTCCGTGTGAGATATATTTTTAAGCTAGCCGCGCGATTTTCACCCGAGAGTGAATGTTGTCGCACGGGCTCGCGTTTTTTTGCCTGTGAGCGTGTTTTTCGCGGAGACGAGCATTTTTCGTCAGGGCGCCATATTTCGCCATGGCGGGCGTTTTTTTCACTCGGACGCGAAATTTTCATCCGAGCGCAAATTTTATCACCCGGGCGCGATTTTTTTGCCCGGGCGTGATTTTTCGTCCGACCGCAAATTTTTCACCCGGGGGCGAATTATTTTGCACGGGCGTGATTTTTCGGTCGGGTGCGATTTTTTTTCGCCCGGGCGTGATTTTTACGTCGGCGCAATTTTTTTCGCCCGCGCACGATTTTTTTGCCGGGAACAATTTTTTTCACCCGACCGCGCTATTTTCGCCCAACCGCGATTTTTTCGCCGCAGCGCGAATTTTTCGCCGATGCGCGCATTTTTCGTCTGGGCGACGTATTTCGCCTTGGCGCGCGTTTTTTCGCCCGAACGCGATTTTTCGCCCGGGCGTGAATTTTTCACCCGTGCGAGAATTATTTCGCCCGGGTGTGATTTTTCGACCGGACGTTATTTTTTTTGCCCGGGCGCGCGTTTTTTCGTCCAACACCCTTTTCGCACGGGCGCGATTTTTCCGCTCGGGCGCGCTTTTTTTGTTGTGGCGCTATTTTTTAGACCGGGCGCAAATTTTTCTCCCGGACACGTTTTTTTCCCTCGGGGGCGATTTTTTCGCTTGGGCGCGATTTTTTGGCCCGACCGCGCTTTTTTCGCCCGTGATAGATTTTTTCGCCCGAGCACGATTTTTTCGCCCGGGCGCGATATTTCCGCCTGGGCGCGTTTTTTCCACCCGGGCGCGTTTTTCCCCCCGGGCAAGATTTTTCCCCCCGGGCGAGATTTTTTCCCTTAGACGAGATATTTTACCACGGGCGAAAAAATCACGCTCGAGAGACAAACTGGCCCGGGCGACAAAATTGCGCCCGGGAGAAAAAAATAAACCGAACGAAAAAATCGCAGCCATGTGACAAATTCGCGTCAGTGAGAAATTCACGCCCGTGAGAAAAAAATCACGGTCGCGCGAAAAAATTCTCGTCCGGGCGAAAAAACTCGCGGCCGGGCAAAATTATCGCTCTCGTACGAAAAAGTCGCGGTTATAATGCACAGTTGTTTATAGTAATTTGTTTATAATATTTTCCAATTTTATATTGAATTTTATTCAATAAACGAACAAAAGAATTGATCAATTACATAATATTCAACAATATTCTTTATTAGACAAACACTGGAATTGAAATTAGTCACCAATATTTAATTTCACAATATTCACCAATATTCAATTCCAAGAACGAATTCTAATTCGTTGCAAACGAACGGACCCTTAAGGAATTTCAACCACTTTTAAGTTCAAACAGATAATGTTTGTTAGGTGATGTTAACGAATGACGATTTAGCGCATGCGTTTACGACCGCCGCCACCGTGCCAAACGGAGCCTTAGAGAAGTATGGGTGGAGCCTAGAGCTGTCATGGTTCCGGTTCGGTTCCGGTTCTACTAAAACCGTGAACTGAACCGCTAAGGTAAATGTTCTTTAAATTAGAACCAAAACATTATTTGATTTGACCGGCTCTGGTTTTGATTCCAGAATAGTTTTTAGAATTGACATGTCAACGATTCCGGTTACGGTTCAACAAGAACCGAAATCAAACCGGCGACTAACGGTTCTGTCCGGTTCTATGCGGTTCGGTCTTGTTCTAATCGGTTACAAGTAGGACCAAAACTAAATTTGGCGAAATGGATTGAGGATGTCAAAAATAAAAAATCGGAGGGGAAATGTAAATCCGTTCAGTTTTTTTTGCTAGGACTTCGAAGTCCGGGGTCCGGGCGTAGGCATTTTGCATTACTGCAAGTGAGATTACTTTTTGTGTAATATAGTAAGTAACAATGTAAGTTAAAAATTGAAATCACAAAATCACAAAATTGCATCATACCGCACTGATCTTAAACCGTGCCGATTTTAAACCGTACTAAAAGGTTTGGTTGTAGAGTGACTTCGTTGGTTGCAAAACAACATAATTTGCAGTGCATTTTTTGGCGGTGCAAAATCGACAAAACGGTGTCGCATCATTTTCTTCGAGTGGTCATGATATTCCAATCATCGCCAATAAGTATAAGTTACTTTAATTATTTCAGGAAAATGTACGAGTAAAATTGAAAATACATTATATAATAGTGTAAAAATCGAAATTGTACCGCAAAAGCCGACTCCAAACCGCACTAATGTCAAACCACACTGCATAGTTTTGATATGATGCGATTTTGTTCGGTCCAAAACCAACCTTTTTTAGTACGATTACGATTTAAATCAAACAGCGTCTGTTTCACTCATATTAGTAAGTATAGATATTATAGATAGATTATAAAAAATAACAATATAATAAAATTATTATTATTAATAAATTATAATAATAAACGGGTTGAGGTTCTGTTCTTCTTCGGTCTGATTCGGATTGAGTCTAAAAATCTTGGAACCGCTTGAGATTTGTATGTTGCGGTTTTGGTTTCGGTTCCGGATAATAAAATGAAATAACCACACCCGGACCAATGATGTTCACGGTTCCAAAATTTAAACCGGAACCCAAATAATATGTGAACAGTTCGGTATGGTTGTTTGTGGTTTCGGTTCGGTTCCGGATCGGTTTTTGGTTTTCGATTTTAAGTAACATGGAGCTTGAATCTTAGAAGTAAGATCCTCGACATAGGAGAAGTCCTCGCACTAATTAACATTCTTGTGCGAGATCTCGTATAATAATATAAATAAATTCTTTCATAAAATAATTTTTTCCCTGATTGAGATCTTGTATAATCGTATAAATAATGCATTTGATTCACTTATGTCTCTCCTGTTGAAATATTTACGCCTATTTTTTGAATTAAAAGGAATATAATAAAAAGATCTGCAAATAAAATAAAAAAATATTGTAAATAAATTGATTAAGAAATTGAGTGGCTGATGGGGATGAAGCTATATTTACAGTCTTGGGCCACTTCCCCCATGATTTCTCCTATTGTGGAGATTATGAGTTTTTCCGGTCAACCCACTTTCCATGATCTCCACAATAGGAGGATCAAAGGGGCCAGCCATTCAATAACTACCGTCGTCGCCGACCTCCGCCATCGCCGGCCGCCGCCACCAGCCATCAGAACGCCGCCGCTTGCAGGTTCGCCACCGTCCGATCACTACCGAGCATCCATCACCGTCCGATCTATAGGTAACCACCCACTAACCACCAGCTTAGTGGGGGAGGGGGGGGGGCACCATAACCACCTCCTGCAGTCTATAAAAGTAGCCCCATACCTCCTCATTTCTCGCCTTTTACTCTCGGAGTCTTCTTCTTTCTCAGACCAGAGCTCTGTCGAACTCCTCCCTCGGGTCATCTTCAAACCGCCTACGATCCAGAGTAACGCCCAAGTCCCCAAGTGCGTAGAGAAGGGAAGAAGATGACCATTACTAGCACTCAAGCACTCCAGCCGCTAAGCAGCATCCAACAATCCCTCGACGCAGCCTGTTGTCTGTTGCGAGTCAGAAATTCTCTCTCACCACCAAGTTGTAACGAGGAGCGACATTGTACAACCCTGTGTCCGGCGAGCGGGTCCCACCAGGGAGGTCGAACAGGCCTGCCCCGCGACTCGCACCCAAGCGGCAGGACGGGCTGAACGACTAAAGGGCTGGCCCGCTCCTGCCCATCTCAGGCGAGCGAGCTGGCGACCCGCCGCAAGCGAGTCGGACCCGCGACTGGCAACCCGCGGCGAGCGAGCTGGACCCTAGAATGGCGACCCGCCGGCTGACCCCCCGCATGCGACCTTTCCACCGGTCCGCCCGGCAAAAGGCCGGCAGCTCGCCCATATCGGCTCGCACTCGCCCAGTGATGGTAGGCGAGCCCCAGAGCCGGGTCGCGCCCGCCTCCCACGGATGGAATCGGAGGCGAGCTGACTCCCCATGGGTGCGAATAGCTATTCAGAACAGCGGAGGTTGGCTGTTGGCAGACCCAACCAGGGGCTTTTTGGTATTTCCAGGTCAGTTCTTTTGGTTATTGGCAGTTCAGATTCTGAAAATCTATAAATAAGACCCAAGGGGTACCTCAGAGGACACGCTTTCAGTGCCTCCTTACTCTCATTCTCAAGTGTTCTCTGAGAGTACCTTAGCTCGGCTCTTGGCTAAGGAGGGGAAGCGCTCAGAGATCTTCCGGGTTTGTGGTGGGACCTCCCAGCCGAGCCCTTGGGTCTGTCTTTCCTTGCCTCTCTCGTTGTTTTTCTTGCAGGTGCGAAGTAGGCGCGAGACCACCCCTTCCCCAAGGGTCGAACTCCACAAGAGGCCGGATTCCGGTTTCAACATCTTGGTGCGGTGAGCGTGGAGAGTGGTCAGTGCAGAAAAGCTTCTGCGAGCTCAATGACGGGAGGTCAAGGATCTGACAGGCAGAACTCGCCGCCCAACCCAGCTCTCGCGACAGTGGGGATGTTTGAAGACTTCAAGAACGAGGTGCTGGATCTCGTCAAGATCGCGCTCGGCGTGCGGGCCGAGTGTTCGACTCCGGCAGCCCAGATCGCGGCCGCCCCCTCTCTGGGCGAGGACGCTCCGGGCAGGCGAGCCGGGAAGGAAGTGGCCGAGGAAGGTCGGGGGAGCGAGCTCTCGGGGCGCGAGCTCTTCCCCGGCTCGGCAGGCCGAGGCCGATTCGGCGAGCTGGGTCCGCGTGACTCGCCGGCCCGCCAGGTGGGGGGAGGCAGCCCCTTCAGCGAGCTGGTCTCCTCAGCTCCAGTACCAGACGGGTTCAGAGAGCCCGAGATGACCTACTACACCGGGAAGGGAGACCCGGTTCAGCACGTCCAGTGGTTCGAGGACGTGGTCTCCATCCGTCAGATGTCGGACGGATTCAAGTGCCGTCTCTTCGCCATCACCCTCCGGGATAAGGCGAGGGAATGGTTCCACCAGCTGCCGGCCAGTTCCATCTATTGCTTCGAGGACCTGCGCCGAGGGTTCATGTTGAGGTTCACCACCGCAAAAAAGAGGAAGAAGGAGTCCGAGTCCCTGTTCCACATAAAGCAGGGGGTGAACGAGACGTTGGGAAGCTACGTCGATCGGTTCCAGGAGGAGGTCACCCAGGTCCAGGAGATGCCGGGCCACAGTCTGATGATGGCCTTCACCCTGGGCCTGCAGCAGGGTTTCTTCCGCATGGAGCTGAAGAGGATCCCCCCTCTCTCCTACGAGGAGCTGATGGAGAGGGCGGCGAGAGAGGTCGACGGGGAGGCGTCGAACCCAGAATTTGCGAGGAAGTTGGCCAGGTGGGCGACTGAGGAGGAGAAGGAGTCGAAGGGAGGAAGAAGACAGGAAGAGAGGAGGGAGGAGCCCAGGCCGAGGGAGCAGAGGGAGCAGAGGCAGCTCCAAGGACAGCAACCAGGATGGGGGCGCCAGGAGCCCGACCGTAGGCTGGGCTGGAGACCAGAGTGGCAGGGGCAGGGGCCACAGAGGGGATATTACGGGAGAGGTCATTATCAGGGGAGGCAGGACCAGTTCCACCCCCCAGGCTGGAGGCAGGGTCAGAGGCCGCGGCTCCCCGATCAGGAGGAGGCCATGGCCATAGCTCTGGGAGCAAGGAGAGGGGTCATAAGGAGGAGGAGAAGGGAGTTCAGGGTGGAGCTGCCCTACTGCGACTTCCATCAGGAAGAGGGGCACGCAACGGCCACGTGCCCGGAATTCTTGGAGATGAGAGAGAACAGGGGGCGGCAGCAGCAGCGGGAGGAGGTGCGGCAGGAAGTGAGGATCGAGGAGGTCCTGCCTCGGACGGAGGAGGATCGCTGTGAAGACCGGGTGGATGTGGGGACCCGAGGAACGATCGGAGTGATCCACGGGGGAGTGGGGATCGAGGCTTCCCGCAAGGCAAGTCTCCACACCATGTATCGGCGGAGCGTCGCCTCCACGTCCCAAACCCCGCCGCCGGAGGAGAGGATCACCTTCTCCAGAAGTGATATGCCGGACCACGAGGATCCGTTCTGTGATGCGCTGGTCATCAAGGCCGCCATCGAGAACTTCACGGTCACTCGGATCCTAGTGGACAATGGGAGTTCCGTGAACGTCGTCTTCAAGAAGGCGTTTGACGTGATGCAGGTAGAAGCTAAGAGGGTGCTAGCCTCGGACGGGCCCTTGTTCGGGTTCTCGGGAGAAAGGAAGGAGGTAGAGGGAGGAGTCGGCCTCCATGTCACCCTGGGGGGGCAGTCCCGAAACTGCAAGTTCGTCATTGTGGACGCCCCCAGCAGCTACAGCGCAATCTTCGGGAGGCCCCTGATCAGCGCCTTCCGCTGCGTCCCCTCATCTTTCCATCAGTGCTTGAAGTTCAACGCTGAGGGGGCGCAGGTCAGGGTTAGGGGAGACCCTAAGGTGGCACGGGAATGCTACGTCACCGCGGTGAACACCATCTCTTGGCAGGAAGGGGCCGAGGAGATGGGGCGGAGGATGGAGGCAAGCGAGCAGGGAGCCGGAGAGGTGGAGCTGGAGGTGAAGGGCTGCGCAGAAAAGGTGGGAGGAGGTTTGGAGGAAGTGGTCGAAGTAAGGGCCGAGGCAGGGGGAATGGAGGTAGAGGTCCCCGTTCAGGAGGAAGGGGATGCCGAGGGATGGGGGGAGCAGTCCAGACTGGAGGCCGCAGAGGAGGTGGTGGAGCTAGAGGTGCTCACCCGCGGAGGTAGGGTGGAGAAGATCCGCGTCAGCGGGGGGCTGACCCCGGAGGACCAGGGCAGGATGCTGGAGTGCATCCAGAAGAACGTGGACATCTTTGCCTGGAGCGCCGCGGAGATGCCGGGGGTTGACGCGGATGTGGCTTGCCACCGCCTCAACCTGGACCCGGGAACACGCCCCGTCCAGCAGAAGAAGAGATCCACGGCGGACAAGCTAGCGGAGCCCATCAGGGAGGAGGTGACAAAACTTCTCAAAGCGGGCTTCGTGTCCGAAATCCAATACCCCGGCTGGGTCTCGAACGTTGTGATGGTCAAAAAGGGAGACGGCCGCTGGCGCCTGTGTATCGATTTTTCCCTTCTTAATAAAGCTTGTCCTAAGGATTGTTACCCCTTGCCTCGGATCGACGCGCTGGTTGACTCAGCCGTCGGTTTTTCTGTAATGAGTTTTTTAGATGCATTTTCAGGTTACCATCAGATCAGGATGCACCCCCCGGACATAAAGGATGTCTCATTCATCACAGGGGACGGCTGCTACTGCTACAAGATGATGCCATTTGGGCTGAAGAACGCCGGGGCCACCTACCAGAAAATGATGGACAGGGTCTTCAAGGAGCAAAGGGGGAGAAACTTGGAGGTCTACGTGGACGACCTCATGATCAAGAGCCGAGACGTGGACTCCCACCTCCGGGACCTGGAGGAGACGTTCGCCACCCTGCGCCGATACAAGATGCGGCTGAACCCCCTTAAGTGTGTTTTCGGGGCTAGTCGGGGAAAGTTCTTGGGGCATCTCCTCACCCCCGCGGGAGTCGAGCCGAATCCCGACAAGGTCAAGGCTATCCTGGAGCTGGGATCCCCACGGAATGCAAAGGAGGTCCAACGGTTGACAGGGAAGCTAGCAGGACTGAGCCGCTTCCTCTCTCGGGCAGGGGAGAAGTGCTCCCCCTTCTTCAAAACACTGAGGGGGGGCCAGAGGTTCGAGTGGACTAAGGAATGCGAGGAGGCGTTCCAGGCCCTCAAGACGCAGCTAGCACAGGCTCCGCTGCTCCAGGGGCCGAAAGAGGGTGAAGATTTGTTCTTATACCTCGGGGTCGGGGCAGAGGCCCTGAGCTCCGTCTTGGTGCGAGAAGAGGGGAAGAGGCAGCTCCCTGTTTATTATGTCAGCCGAGTCCTGAGGAAGGCCGAGCTCCGATACCCAATCTTGGAGAAGCTCGCGTTCGCACTGATCATCTCGGCCCGGAGGCTACGGCCTTACTTCCAGGCGCACTCGATCCGAGTGGTGACAGACCATCCTCTCCGCAATATCTTCGAGGGGGTGGAGCACTCGGGCCGGCTGGCCAAGTGGTCGGTGGAGCTAAGCGAGTTCGATGTCTCCTTCGTGCCACGGCTCTCGATTAAGGCTCAGGCGATGGCCGACTTCTTGGCCGACTACGTAGTGGAAGTAGCGGAGGAGGAGCTCACTTGCCCGGCTCCTTGGAAGGTGAGGGTGGACGGAGCCTCAGGAAGGCATTCTCTCGGAATAGGAGTGGTCCTGGAGAGCCCCCAAGGGACTCGGATTGAGCAGACGGTGGTGGTACATTTCCCCATTACCAACAACCAGGCCGAGTACGAAGCGGTGATAGCGGGGCTGCGCCTGGCCAGGGAGCTGGGGGTGCTGGATGTGGAAGTTCTGACCGACTCCATGGTGGTGGCTTCCCAGATCAACGGGGAGTTCGAAGCGAGGGAGCCCGCTTTGAAGTTATACTTGGCCAAAGTGAAGGGGGTCATAGGGACCTTCCAGACCTTCTCCATCCGACACGTGCCAAGGGGGGAGAATGAACAGGCCGACCAACTGGCGAAGCATGGCCCCCGGATGGGGGGCACCATCACCGACCTGTTCCGCCCCTCCATTGAAGAGGGGGAACTCATGGAGATCGATCAGCAGCCCTCGTGGATGGACCCGGTAATAGTTTTCCTCTCCACGGGAGAGTATCCGGAGGGAGTAGACAAGAAGAAGCTGAGACACAAGTCCGCCTACTACCTCCTCAAAGACGGGCAACTATACAGAAAGACCCTTTCCGGGATGCTGGCTCGCTGCGTGACCGAGGGCGAGACGCAGAGGATCTTGAAAGAAGTCCACTCCGGGGAGTGCGGGAGTCATTCCGGGAGTCGGACCTTGGAGGGGAGGATAGTCCGGCAGGGGTATTTCTGGCCCACCCTGGGACGGGACGCCGCGGAGTTCGCAAAAAGATGTCATAAGTGCCAGCTATTTGCCCCCCTCCAGCTACAGCCGGCCCAGCAACTCAAGAGCATTACGGCCCCCTGGCCCTTTGCAATCTGGGGGATGGATTTGGTTGGGCCGTTTCCCCAGGCTAGCGGCCAGAGAAGGTTCCTCCTGGTGATGATCGACTACTTCTCAAAATGGATGGAGGTGAAGGCGTTGGCAAAGGTGACCTCCCAGGTAATCAGGAACTTCGTCTGGGGGGAGATCATCTGTCGCCATGGGCTGCCCCAGGCCATCGTCACAGACAACGGGCCTCAGTTCGCCAGCGCCGAGTTCACCAGCTTTTGCGAGCAGCTCGGGATCGACCTCAGATTCGCCTCGGTCCACCACCCCAGGAGCAACGGGCAGGTGGAGGCGGCGAACAAAATCATTGTCAATCTCCTCAAAAAGAAGGTGGAAAACTTGAGAGGGAGTTGGGTGGAGCAGCTCCCCGCCGTCCTTTGGGCCCTTAGAACCACTCCCAACACGGCCACGGGGGAGACCCCCTTCAAGCTCTCCCATGGGTGCGAGGCGGTGCTCCCCATAGAATTTGAAGTCCAAACGCCACGAGTCGGGACGGCCAGAGAAGGCCGGGAGGAATGGCAAGCCGAGAATGGGGAGGAACTGAGGCTCTCCCTCGACATGGTGGAGGAGTTGAGAGACCTTTCGGCCATCCGGCAGGAAGAGGTCAAAAGGAGGATGGCAAAATACTTCGACAAGCATGTCAGGGTCAAGCAGTTCGCTGAAGGGGACCTGATACTGAAGAAGGTGGACGCGGCAGGGCGGTCAGCGTCCGTGGGGAAACTCAACCCCAGTTGGGAGGGGCCGTTCATTGTGAAGGAAGCTTTGAAGTCGGGGGGCTATCGACTCCAAAATGTAGAGGGCGAGGCCCTGAGTCTCACCTGGAGTGGAGACGACTTGAAGAGATTTTTTCCCTAATCTCCTGTAAGCAACACGATTTATTATAATAAAACTTTTCTTTTTCCTCCCCCCCAGGATTGTCATACCTAGGCTTGGTCGGAGAGTTGGAATGAGTTTGGACCCCGAGAAGATCCCGCTGCCAGGCTCTCACCTAGCTGGCAGGCCGGAAGTCACTCGGTGTCATCCCTAGCCTCGAGAAGATCCCGCTGCCAGGCTCTCACCTAGCTGGCAGGGCCGGAAGTCACTCGATGGAGAATGAGTTTGGACCCCGAGAAGATCCCGCTGCCAGGCTCTCACCTAGCTGGCAGGGCCGGAAGTCACTCGGTGTCATCCCTAGCCTCGAGAAGATCCCGCTGCCAGGCTCTCACCTAGCTGGCAGGGCCGGAAGTCACTCGATGGAGAATGAGTTTGGACCCCGAGAAGATCCCGCTGCCAGGCTCTCACCTAGCTGGCAGGGCCGGAAGTCACTCGGTGTCATCCCTAGCCTCGAGAAGATCCCGCTGCCAGGCTCTCACCTAGCTGGCAGGGCCGGAAGTCACTCGATGGAGAATGAGTTTGGACCCCGAGAAGATCCCGCTGCCAGGCTCTCACCTAGCTGGCAGGGCCGGAAGTCACTCGGTGTCATCCCTAGCCTCGAGAAGATCCCGCTGCCAGGCTCTCACCTAGCTGGCAGGGCCGGAAGTCACTCGATGGAGAATGAGTTTGGACCCCGAGAAGATCCCGCTGCCAGGCTCTCACCTAGCTGGCAGGGCCGGAAGTCACTCGGTGTCATCCCTAGCCTCGAGAAGATCCCGCTGCCAGGCTCTCACCTAGCTGGCAGGGCCGGAAGTCACTCGATGGAGAATGAGTTTGGACCCCGAGAAGATCCCGCTGCCAGGCTCTCACCTAGCTGGCAGGGCCGGAAGTCACTCGGTGTCATCCCTAGCCTCGAGAAGATCCCGCTGCCAGGCTCTCACCTAGCTGGCAGGGCCGGAAGTCACTCGATGGAGAATGAGTTTGGGCCCCGAGAAGATCCCGCTGCCAGGGCCGGAAGCTCTCACCTAGCTGGCAGGGCCGGATGACACTCGATGGAATGACTCAGAAAGCGATGGCCTGCGACCTAGAGCGAATCGCGTTGTCAGACTCCCACCTAGCCGGCAAGGCCGGGAACTACCCGGAAAGCGTGCGCAGAAGGACGGAATCGCAAGAGTTAGCTAGAAAAGAAGGAGAGGGTCTAGCATAGCCCCACCCTCAAGCCCCGGGAGAGGTGGTCGAGTAAAGGCAAAGGCCTGGGCGAGAGTCCCCCGAAAACTAAGCGTGCGGCCGAGGAGCGAGCCGGCTCGCCTCGCTCGGCGGACGAACCAGCTCGCCTCGTTCGGCGGATGAACCGGGTCGCCTCGTTCGGCGGATGAACCAGCTCGCCTCGCCCGGCGGACGAGCCAGCTCGTCTCGCTCGATGGACGAGCCAGCTCGCCTTGTCAGAGCCGGGCCGCTGGGACGGGTCGCGCCATCCGGCAGTGACATCATTAGAAAAACAAAACAGGCGAGAAATGTAAAAAGAACAGTGTAAAAGTAACAATAGACGGAAATATAGAGTATAAGCGCAACTCGCGCATACAACTCAGACCAGATTTTTTACACTGTTCATCTACAGGGCAAATTACAAAAAACGCAAGATATGGAAACCCTAAAGCGGCTGGAAGCTTCTGTCGCCGGGCTCCGGCACGGGGAGGAACAGCGCCGGCACCACGTCTTTTGCCGAGAGTCCCGCTGCCTCGCTCGTGAGCAGATCCGCGCGCCTCAGCGTCTCCATCGTGTATCTCGCTGCGCTGGCCGCGTTCTTCTGCATTAGCACCTCTAGGCCATAGTCGGACAGGTGCTCGCGCGGGCAGACCCCGCTGCCTGGTGGAGGGACAGCGGCAGCGGCCTCCAGCTCGCGTACCCGGGCCTCCAGCGCCGCCTTCTCCTGGCGAAGGGTGGCAATCTCGGCGCCCATCTGGCTCGCAGTCGCCGCGTCCTGAAAAACGGAATAGGAATTATCATGAGCTGCGTTCGCAAGAAGAAGAGACTAGCTCCGGTTGAGAGCGTACCACCCCGCCCAGATATTGCGCGAGGGTCTCCTCGGCGGCGGCGGCTCGCCCTCTCTGAAGATCCGCGTCCTCCCGAGCGAGCTTCCGGGCCTCTTCCTTCTCCTCCGCCATCTTTTGGATGGACGCGGCGTTCCGCTCCATCTGGGTGCAGCGCCGCCCCACCATATGAGCCAGCTCCAGGCCGCGCAGCTGGGCCCGCGAGCTCTCGTGGATCAGCACCCGCGTCTCCTCCTTGTCGTATATGGCGGCGTCTTCGCGCGAGTACAGCCCAAAGGAGAAGCTGTACGCCTCCCCGCCGATTGTATCCTGCTCCATCCAGCTCGGCAGCAGGGTCGAGATCGTTGCGCGGTTCGACTCCTTGTCCCAAGCCAGGAGCGGGGCGCCGAGCTCGTCCAAGTACCTCTCGCCGTAGCCGAAGTTCCGATGCCCTCTCGGGACCGGCTCCACAGCGGCTCCAGACCCGCCCGGCGGCGCGGAGGTGCCCGCCGCCCCGACCGGAGAATCGCTGGTCGAGACAACCAGCGGGGGCGAGGGGGGGTCAGTCGACAAGACCGCGGGGGCCTTTCCCTTTCTTTGGCCCGCGGATGGTTGTTGATCCGCGGTCTTCGCCGACTTCGGCGGAGGCGCTGACTGCCCGCCGCCCGGTCGCTTCTTGGCCGGGACCGATGAGATGTCGCGCTGGGCGGCATCCGCGGCCTGGGCGCGGGCGAGAACCCCGGGGGGGAATCCGGGCGCTTTCATAAGGAGGATGAAGGGGAATGTCGCGTTCGCCTGCGAAGAAGGGAAGGTGAGATGAAAGAAGAGCGGGAAAGTAAGGACTAATGGAGACGAGTAGCAAACCTCCCCCCGGCGGGACAGCCGCGAGATCGTCAAGGTGGCGGCGCAGGAACGCGACCTCGAAGTTCTTCCCAACGAAGAACGCGAACAGGTCGGCTTCATGGCCGCCTAGGTTGGGTGGCCGGTAGCTCGCCTCGCTGAGCTGCACCGGCGAGAAGGGCACGTTGCCGAAGTCCCCCTTGACGAACAAGAACTTCTTCAGCCAGTTGTGGCTCTTGTTGACGGTCTCCCGCACCTTGAGGTGGGCGCTGGAGAAGTAGGCCGTCCCGTCTCGGTTCGCCCTGAAGGAGAACAGCTTCCGGAATACCGCGAGGCTGAACTCCACCCGCTCCCCTCGCAAGAAGCAGGCGAACCCCATCATGACGGCGACGGAGTTCGGGGTCATCTGTCCCAGGACGACCCCGAAGTATTTGAGCACCTGGCGCACTTCGGGCCACAAGGGAAGTCGCAGGCCCACCTCGAAGTGAGCGAGAGGGATGGCGAGCTCATCCCCAAATAGGTCGTTAATCTTCTCCCTCTCATCAGGTCGCCTCGCAGAAAACCCGGCCGGGATGTGGTCGCCTAGAGCTTCTAAGTATTCGCGCTCTGTGATGACGGCGCGAGGGAAATCGTGCTCGGAGAAAGTCCAAGCGCATTTGCTTCGGCCATCCGCGTCGCCGCCGCCTCCGCCCATCCCCGTTGATTCGCCGCCGAACGCGAGAGAAAAAGCCGGGAGACGAGCTAGAATCGCACTTCGCGAGAAAAGGGGAAGCGAGAAGACGTTTTGGATTCGGTGGAGAAATAAGGGCCGGCAGGACCTATTTATAGGAAAAGAGAAGGGGCGGGAAACTTCCCGCCAAAAGATGGGGTGCGGATAGCAAAAATTAATCCGACGGTTCGACTTCCCGCGCGCGAGCACACCTCAAAGGTCGAGCCGGCACGGTTCTCGCCCGCTGCAACCGCGGGAGACCGGCGCGGGCGAGCCAACCCCGACCCGCACCCGCGCGCCGTGCCGCGCGAGACGGGAGATTCGCGTCTAGCGAGCTCCTCGGCTCGCCTCGCCCCGATCAGCGCGAAAGGAAGAATGGACCCTTCCCTTTAACCCGCACACAGAAATCAAAAGAAAAGCAGCGCGATAATTTCAATACATCTCAGCAAGAAAATAGTTAGGCCCATAGGCGGCTAAGAAAGTCGCAAGCAATTACTAGTACAAATACAAGATAAAAGCGAGGTGACGGTAACCCCGCGGTATCACGCGAGCGAGGGGCAAACAACTGGGTCAGTACTCGACCCACTTCCACCTGTGCCGCCTCTTCGTTCCCGCCCGAGGCGGCACGCGGGGATCGTGGTAATCGCGAACCGCCACCAGCTCCCGCTGAGCCCGGCCGACCTGCTCCACGGCGCTCTTAAGATGCCCCTCGGCTCGCGTTATATGAACGCCCGGCGAGGTGACGTCGTCGTCTTCCGCCTCATGCCGAGGGCCCTCCAAGGCCGCGAGCCGGGCATCGGTCTCGGCCTTGTCGCCTTCGATCCTCCTTATGGCCTCCTGCAGCAGCATTGTGTGTTTCTGGAATAGCCGCGTCACCTGCCTCTTCATTCCCGCCGCATCGTTCGGGTCGCCCAGATAGTCAGATACACTGTCCACGTCAGGCGGAGGCGAGTACCCTTCGCTCATCTCGGTCTCAGGCGAGGCCCTGCGGAAGCCTGCGAGCAGGGAGGGGTCAGAATGAGCGAGCAAGAGGCGAAGTCAACGATAAAAACCAGCTCACCAGGGGTGGGCACATCGCCCGCACCGACAGATGGGCGGGAAGAGCCCGGCCGATCCTGAAAGTTCCCTCCCTCGAGGATCTCAAGAGATTTCCCCAGCCCATGGGAGACCGCCGGACGGGGAGTTTCCGGAGGTGGGCGATCCGGACCTGGGGAACTCGCGATCTTCTCAGGCGATGGAGGCGGGGGACGATCCTCTCCCCGGTTCTCCACCTCCTCACAGGGAATTACCTGCAAAACAGGGAGTCAGACGAATAGCGATAATCGGCGGAAGGCCACGCACCCCGGGGACGACCTCAGCACCCGCCGCCGAGCTGGAGGCCGGGCAGTCACCCGCCAGAGAGAGCGCTTAACGATCTTCCCCTTCGCCGGCCTGAAGAGGGGGCCGGAGGATCCGCGAGCTAGCCATGGGGCGGCCTCGAGGGCCTCCTCCTGAGTCTGCAGGACCGCTGCCGCCAGGCGAGCTCGCACTTCTTCGCTAACCGGCATCGAGGAACAAGAGACTGCTCAGAGAAAACAAAGGGATGTGGGGAGCCTCCTACAGGGGTCAGCGGTATGTATTTATAGCAGAACAGTGGGCCCCCACCAGAAGATTCCCTGCCAGCTCAGCACAGGGGCCCGCCGAACACACGGGTTGGATGGTTCTTTCCGAGCTTGGTTCAAGCTCAAAAAGAGCGGGGATTGTGTACAACCCTGTGTCCGGCGAGCGGGTCCCACCAGGGAGGTCGAACAGGCCTGCCCCGCGACTCGCACCCAAGCGGCAGGACGGGCTGAACGACTAAAGGGCTGGCCCGCTCCTGCCCATCTCAGGCGAGCGAGCTGGCGACCCGCCGCAAGCGAGTCGGACCCGCGACTGGCAACCCGCGGCGAGCGAGCTGGACCCTAGAATGGCGACCCGCCGGCTGACCCCCCGCATGCGACCTTTCCACGGTCCGCCCGGCAAAAGGCCGGCAGCTCGCCCATATCGGCTCGCACTCGCCCAGTGATGGTAGGCGAGCCCCAGAGCCGGGTCGCGCCCGCCTCCCACGGATGGAATCGGAGGCGAGCTGACTCCCCATGGGTGCGAATAGCTATTCAGAACAGCGGAGGTTGGCTGTTGGCAGACCCAACCAGGGGCTTTTTGGTATTTCCAGGTCAGTTCTTTTGGTTATTGGCAGTTCAGATTCTGAAAATCTATAAATAAGACCCAAGGGGTACCTCAGAGGACACGCTTTCAGTGCCTCCTTACTCTCATTCTCAAGTGTTCTCTGAGAGTACCTTAGCTCGGCTCTTGGCTAAGGAGGGGAAGCGCTCAGAGATCTTCCGGGTTTGTGGTGGGACCTCCCAGCCGAGCCCTTGGGTCTGTCTTTCCTTGCCTCTCTCGTTGTTTTTCTTGCAGGTGCGAAGTAGGCGCGAGACCACCCCTTCCCCAAGGGTCGAACTCCACAAGAGGCCGGATTCCGGTTTCAACAGACATGTCGCCCTCGATTCGCCCCGTGGAGGAACTCAAGCTGGGCGACACCGCCACCACTGGGGAGACGAGGCCTGACTTCCCCCGCTCGAGAGGTTCACCCGAGAAGAAATTCGGGAGGTGATTGCAGAAGAATACCGACAAGCGGGCCAACGGGATATGCATACTCGCCGACCACTCTGCTAAGGCTCCCCCTCACACCGCAAATCCTGGCTCATCCAATTCCTCATGGTTTCAAGCTGCCGAATATCAAGACGTTCGACGGAACAGACGATCCGTTGGAACATGTCAACCACTTCACTACCATTATGAGGATCTACAACGCACCTGATCAGTTACTCTGACAAGTATTCCCAGCCACTCTAAAGGGGCATACCCGCACATGATTTCACTCCTTGAGGGTAGGCACCATTGCCAACATCACAGAGCTAACGAGACAGTTCACATATCAGTTTATAGCAAATCGGGGGATCGTCCGAGACCCTTCCCACTTATCAAGTATCCGCTAGAACGAAGGGGAGTTTTTGAAGGAATTCTTTCGTAGGTTCTCTGCAGAAGCTCGCCAAATCAAGGGGTCGACTCAGAACTGTTAAGAGGAGTGTTCCTTGGGGGTCTCCGTCCTAGCGGCATCTACTCAACATTAATGAGGGAAACCGTCCCTAGCTTCCCAGACCTTGTACATCACGTAGAGGCGCAGATCGCAGCTGACGAGGCTATTGAAGCTCATCATCAACAATTCGACGGGAACCAGAAGCGCAAGAGGGAGATGTTGCCAACCCCTCAACACCAAGAAGGAAGATTCCGTGAAGAATGTCGGAACGGGCAACGCCGACATGACCATCAGAGAGATCAGTCGCCCAGGGATTACACTCCCCTCAATACCACGTGCACCAACGTACTCTACGCGATCCAGAATGAGATGGCCCTGCGTCGGACTAAGCAGCTGGCTCATAACCCCAGGAACGACCAGTCCAAGTATTGCAAGTTTCATCGAAGCACAAGGCACATTACTAAATATTGTGCCCGCTTGAAGGAAGAAATCGAGCGCCTTGTTCGCCTAGGGCTGCTCGGAAGAGTTTTACAAGGACGCCTACAAGACCAGCAGGACCCACCTAGGCCGCCCAGAGATCAGCAAAATGCTCCGCAAGGAGGATCCGGTGATAGGTAGATGGTCAGAAACATCAAGACCATCACCAGATCGCCCGTTCTTTCCGCTCAGATACTCTCGGTATATATGCAGGGCGGCACTCACGAAGATAAAAAGTGCAGGCAAGACACCACCATATCTTTCGGAGATGAAGACCTCATGGGACTCCAAACGCCTCACCAAGACCCTCTTGTAATCAACGCCGGGATTGGGGATCCCTCCTATAATGTCAAGCGAATCCTCGTCGACAACGGAAGCTCATTTGACGTCATGTTCTCCACCCTTTAGAACATGAAGCTTTCCAGACAACATCTGACACCAGCCACGGGACCAGTGTATTGATTCGACAATCATCCAGTCCAGGTGCTGGGAATGATTACCCTACCAGTTACTATGAGAGAGTTTTCAATACAGGCTATGCATGAGGTCCGGTTTGTTGTGGTAGATTTGAACTCAGCCTGCAATGCAATCTTCGGGAGACCTGTCCAGTCCATTTTCAAATCCATCCCCTCGATTCACCATCTCGCGACGAAGTTTCCCACTGTAGGTGGGATCAGAGTCGTATGCGGGAACTGTTGGGTACATTGTAAATTGTGTATCATATTTGGGGAAGTCTCACATAACTCAATGATATATGTCAGTTTGTATTTGATGACATTTTGAGTTTACTTGTGCAGGCTAAAGATTGCATAAATTATTCTAAGTACAAAAGTGTCGAGACACTTATTTGGTATCAACACCTTTAAAGGAGCTAATCTCTGCAAAAGATAAAACAAAAGATGGTAAATTTAAAATATAATGCAAGTACCATGTTGTAACTCAGTTCTGGCGGTTACCTGTTCTAGCCACAATGGTCTGTATGGTTGGCCTTATGGCGGTTTGGCACAGCGAGCTGTTGGGTGAAATTGTTATTCGTTAGCATTCACTTAAGGAATTTCATCCACTTTTAAGTTCAAACAGATAATGTTTGTTAGGTGATGTTAACAAATGACGATTTAATGCATGCGTTTACGACCGCCGCCACCGTGCCAAACGGGGCCTTAGAGAAGTATGGGTGGAGCCTAGAGCTGTAATGGTTCCGGTTCGGTTCCGGTTCTACTAAAACCGTGAACTGAACCGCTAAGGTAATTGTTCTTTAAATTAGAACCAAAACTTTATTTGATTTGACCGGCTCTGGTTCTGATTCCAGAATAGTTTTTAGAACCGACATGCCAATGATTCTGGTTACGGTTCAACAAGAACCAAAATCTAACCGGCCACTAACGGTTCTGTCCGGTTCTATGCGGTTCTGTCTGGTTCCAATCGATTACAAGTAGGACCAAAACTAAATTTGGCGAAATGGATTGAGGATGTCAAAAATAAAAAATCGGAGGGGAAATGTAAATCCGTTCGTTTTTTTTGCTAGGACTTCGAACTCCGGGGTCCGGGCGTAGGAATTTTGCATTACTGCAAGTGAGATTACTTTTTTGTGTAATATAGTAAGTAACAATGTAAGTTAAAAATTGAAATCACAAAATCACAAAATTGCATCATACTGCACTGATCTTAAACCGTGCTGATTTTAAACCGTACTAAAAGGTTTGGTTGTATAGTGACTTCGTTGGTTGCAAAACAACATAGTTTGCAGTGCATTTTTTGGCGGTGCAAAATCGACAAAACGGTGTCGCATCATTTTCTTCGAGTGGCCATGATATTCCAATCATCGCCAATAAGTACAAGTTACTTTAATTATTTCAGGAAAATGTACGAACAAAATTGAAAATACATTATATAATAGTGTAAAAATCGAAACTGTACCGCAAAAGCCGACTCCAAACCGCACTAATGTCAAACCACAGTGCATAGTTTTGATATGATGCGATTTTGTTCGGTCCAAAACCAACCTTTTTTAGTACGATTACGATTTAAATCAAACCACGTCAGTTTCACTCATATTAATAAGTATAAATATTATAGATAGATTATAAAAAATAACAATATAATAAAATTATTATTATCAATAAATTATAATAATAAACGGGTTGCGGTTCTGTTCTGCTTCGGTCTGGTTCGGATTGAGTCTAAAAATTTTGAAACAACTTGAGATTTGTATGTTGCGGTTTCGGTTTCGGTTCCGGATAATAAAATGAAATAACCACACTCGGACCAATGATGTTCACGGTTCCAAAATTTAAACCGGAACCCAAATAATATGTGAACAGTTCGGTATGGTTGTTTGTGGTTTCGGTTCGGTTCCGGATCGGTTTTTGGTTTTCGATTTTAAGTAACATGGAGCTTGAATCTTAGAAGTAAGATCCTCGACATAGGAGAAGTCCTCGCACTAATTAACATTCTTGTGCGAGATCTCGTATAATAATATAAATAAATTCTTTCATAAAATAAATTTTTCCCTGATTGAGATCTTGTATAATCGTATAAATAATGCATTTGATTCACTTATGTCTCTCCTGTTGGAATATTTACGTGTATTTTTTGAATTAAAAGGAATATAATAACAAGATCTGCAAATAAAATAAAGAAATATTGTAAATAAATTGATTAAGTAATTGTGTGGCTGATGGGGATGAAGCTCTATTTAAAATCTTGGGGGTGCATTTAACCACTTCCCCCATGATTTCTCCTGTTGTGGAGATTATGGGTTTGACCGGTCAACCCACTTTCCATGATCTCTCCACAATAGGAGGATCAAAGGGGCCAGCCATTCAATAACTACCATCGTCGCCGTCCTCCGCCATCGCCGGCCGCCGCCACCAGCCATCAGAACGCCGTCGCTTGCAGGTTCGCCACCGTCCGATCACTACCGAGCATCCATCTCCGTCCGATCTATAGGTAACCACCCACTAACCACCATGTTAGTGGGAGGTGGGGAGGGGCACCATAACCACCTCCTGGATGATATAAAAGTAGCTGCATACCTCCTCATTTCTCACCTTTTACTCTCAGAGTCTTCTTCTTCCTCAGACCAGAGCTCTGTCGAACTCCTCCCTCGGGTCATCTTCAAACCGCCTACGATCCAGAGTAACGCCCAAGTCCCCAAGTGCGCAGAGAAGGGAAGAAGACGACCATTACTAGCACTCAAGCACTCCAGCCGCTAAGCAGCATCCAACACTCCCTCGACGCAGCCTGTTGTCCGTTGCGAGTCAGAAATTCTCTCTCACCACCAAGTTGTAACGAGGAGCGCCATGTCGCCCTCGATTCGCCCCGCGGAGGAACTGAAGCTGGGCGACACCGCCACCACTGGGGAGACGAGGCCTGACTTCCCCCGCTCGAGAGGTTCACCCGGGAAGAAATTCGGGAGGTAATCGCAGAAGAATACCGACAAGCGGGCCGACGGGATATGCATACTCGCCGACCACTCTGCCAAGGCTCCCCCTCGCACCGCAAATCCTGGCTCATCCAATTCCTCATGGTTTCAAATCGCCGAATATCAAGACGTTTGACGGAACAGACGATCTGTTGGAACATGTCAACCACTTCACTACCATTATGAGGATCTACAACGCACCTGATCAGTTACTCTGACAAGTATTCCCAGCCACTCTAAAGGGGCAGACCCACACAAGATTTCACTCCTTGAGGGTGGGCACCATTGCCAACATCACAGAGCTAACGAGACAGTTCACATATCAGTTTATAGCAAATCGGAGGATCGTCCGCGACCCTTCCCACTTATCAGGTATCTGTTGAAATTTGTGAAGTGGAAGTGGTTGATATGCAGGCCGGGCGGTGTAACGCCCCCACCTGTCACATGACATATAACGGTGGGTCCGGCCGGGGCCCCACGCCATATCTCACAGACAAAGCGAAGGAATCACGTGTGGAAATCAAAATCGACGCGTATCCGTAACTCATTCCATTCTAGCGCAGCATTTTTCGTGTTAGCATGAACTCAAACCAGAATGTCCACCATATATACAAATCACATTTATATATACCAACACCAGGAATGTATACAACCCACACACACCGGCCTTATGGCCTTACAAGTTCCTCTTTACACAACAACAATTTCGTACATCGGCACGCAGGCCGGCCACACATGAAATCCAAACAACACTCTCCGCATGGCCTTCAAAGGCCTCATCAAGCTAGTCATTCTTATGCATTTCCAGCCACAACACCTGCAATTCCATATCCAAGCCAACACAGAAAACAAAGTAACGGTCAGCATTGCTGACCCATTATAACGACCCTACCCCCTACCCGGGGTAGTGGTTCCTTCCCTGTATACAGTGCTCATCAAGTATCATCAAACATCACCAAATCACATCATAGATAGATCATTCTCTTTATGCCACTAACAAACACATCACATCACAAACGCTGGAGTCCACCAACGCTCCGTGCACTCAGGGCACCTTCTTGGCGTACCGGAATCCACCGTCGTACACCGCTGTCTCTCGAGGTGTTAACTTGTTGGTTGACCGGCCCTAGTCCACCAATCTCGCAAGCTGGCGACATCCCGCCCAAACCACACAGAGGTACACCCTCACAGCATCCAACAAACAGAGTAGGTCAACCCACAACATGTGGTGTAGCACGCCGGGTTTATCTAAGCTCCCCAGGCAATGTCTACCCATCGACCCCCCTCCTAATCCGATCGACCCACACTATGTGGTGTAGCAACCCGGGTTTAACTCGGCTCCCCTAGCATTGCCACCCATCGATCCCTTCCTAACTAGATCAACCCACACAGGTGGTGTAACAGTCGGGTTTAACACGAGCTCCCCAGGCATGTTACCAATTGATCATCTCATAACCAGGAGCTTCACCAAAGCCTCCTCATAATCATCACATCCATACATTCATCACAACAGAAATCCGTTTTGCACATCATCAAAGCCACGGAGTCATCTCCGGTTTACCCATGAACATCACCAATCCAGACTACCGGTCCAGATGGGCTTCACACAGCATGCCTACGCCGTACTCCATATTTCCGGCTCTATATGCAGACACAACAAAGGAATCTCTTCCGCAAATCCACCTCTTGGTGGAGGATTCCAAGCACATGAATAAAGGAAGGACTTCGATGTCAAAGAAGGAGGTCGTTACCCTTGAAGATCGCTTCGGCGCCATGAAGTAGCCGGATGGAAAGCACTGCCTCGGCTCTGCCTTCACGAATCCGCTCTCGGATCTTCGCTCCGCACTCCGCAGCTCCTACAGCAGCTGGAAGACTCCTCCCTTTTCCCTCTTGCCTTGGCCTTTCTTCTCTCTCTCTTGGAATAAAGATGAAGAAGAAGAAGAAGAGAAAAGAGGGGTTTTATCCTCTTTGTCTCGGCCTTCACAACACCTGGACCAAGCCCAGCCCTTGGATCCAGGAAGAGGGAAACAAACGGCTCAGATCTGGCCAGAAAACCCTGAACACGGCCTGACACGCCCTGTGACACGCCCGTGTCACAGGCCGTGTCCCCCTAAGCGGCAGACAACCGACTCAATCCAGCCAGTACACGCCCGTGTGACACGCCCGTGTCACGGCCGTGTACCCGACACGCCCTCAGACACGCCCGTGTCTGAGGCCGTGTACCTCTACAGAAATAATCCCAAACCAACCCGAGACTTCACACGGCCTGGCACACGGCTTGGCACACGCCCGTGTTCCTGGCCGTGTGCACCAGGACACACCCGTGTCCCGCAAACACGCCCCAACCCGAGACATCGAGCTGAGTTCGACGCCCACTGACACGCCCTGTGACACGCCCGTGTCACAGGCCGTGTCCTCACTGGAACTCGATACTCGACGATCGTCGCGTAACACTCGTCGAGCATGTCGACACGGCATCCGACACGGCCGTGTCCTGGGCCGTGTGCCCCCTCTCGACGATGTCGAGCGAAAATCGTCGACACCAAGCCCGATCCTCGACACAACCTCGACACGCCCTGCGACACGCCCGTGTCGCAGGCCGTGTCAGCTGACACGCCCTGGGACACGCCCGTGTCCCAGGCCGTGTCACCCATGCCTGAACCCGATTTTGCTCAAAATGATTCTCTTGCCTTTGGGGTGTTACAATCCTCCCCCCTTCAAAGAATTTCGTCCTCGAAATTTGACGCCAAACAGCCAAGTTGTCACAACATCACAAAATCGGACACCCCAAGCCTTCGCACACACTAACAAACAGACAGCACAACAAACATCCCTAACTTGTGCACCTTCAACCGCAAAACAAAACAACAAACATCATTGATTTATTTCGTCACAATCACAAGTGCACCAAGCTATTATAGAAATTTACATACACAACTTTCATAACATCGAAATGATTCACATCACCGTTCACTTCCGCTCAGCCTCTCGATTTTGAAATTCGCGATTTAAAGATAAATGAACCGCTCGAGGCTGAATTTCACCAACTGAGCTTTGCGGCTCTTGCACGTCCATCGCATGAAATCGAGCTTGCGTCCGTGGTGCAGATGATTCGGCCACTGCTTTTCCCTTTTCTTCATAGGACGCACCCATCTTTTTCTCACTCCCTGGAGGGGCATTCCGACAAAACCTTGCGATATGTCCTTGCTGTCCACAGTTATAGCAGATACGTGTATCCACACGTCCTGACCCATAAGTCGCCCCCGAAGAAACAGTCGACGGAGCTGATTCCGCCGGCCTAAATCTTTTCTTCTCTTGTCGTCGAAACTCCGATTGATCCGGTGGTGACATTTTAAACTCTGACTTTTCCCTTGTCAGTCTCTTATTCTCTCGTACTCGCTTCATATCCTTCTCCAAGGCACGAGCTGTATCGACCAACGCCTGAAAGCCTTGGCTCACCGAACTCGGAAGTGCCAACCTCAATTCATCCCGCAAGCCTTCATAAAACCGATTTGTCTTTCGCGCTTCCTCCGCAAAGGTAGATCCCGCATATCTCCCTAATCTTGTAAACTCATGCAGGTAGGTATCAATATCTCGCTCACCCTGCACCAAGCGGAGAAACTCATTTTCCATCGCAATCCTCTGCGACACTGGAACATACTTGGCTAGGAATAGTTGGGAGAATTCCGCCATCGAAATCTCCATTAAACCTCGACCTGCCAAGTGGTGCACTTCAATCTCATCCCACCACAATCTCGCATCTCCTTCCAACAGAAAAGTGGCCAACATCACTTTCTGTTCCTCGACCGTCCTTATTGCGGTTAGGATCCTTTTTACTCTTGCCAACCAATCTTCTGCCTGCGTTGGTGAAAGCGCTCCACCAAACGTCGGTGGGTGAAAGTGCATAAAACGGGACAATGCGTCGTCACTTGCTTGCACTTCCACCACCTCGGCAGCATGCTCTTGCCGTCCACCAGGTCTTGCCTGTCCAGTTGGATGTGCTTGTAACACTGCAAGCACTGTCTCCGTCATCACCCGTATAGCTTCTGCCGAGGGAGGCATAGGCACTTCCACGGGTGCTGCACTTTCATCCGACCGCTGGGGCTCAGACGGCCCAGCTCCATCCCTCGCCACCTATCAATGTACAGAACACCATTAATCCTTCAAATCATAACGGTACTGCAACATTGACTACACACTCACGCACATCATGTGCATGACATACATTCCTAGTGGACATTCATGAGTTCATTTAGGTTCTCTCCTCCCAAACAATCGAAACCTGGCTCTGATACCACTTTGTAACGCCCCCACCTGTCACATGACATATAACGGTGGGTCCGGCCGGGGCCCCACGCCATATCTCACAGACAAAGCGAAGGAATCACGTGTGGAAATCAAAATCGACGCGTATCCGTAACTCATTCCATTCTAGCGCAGCATTTTTCGTGTTAGCATGAACTCAAACCAGAATGTCCACCATATATACAAATCACATTTATATATACCAACACCAGGAATGTATACAACCCACACACACCAGCCTTATGGCCTTACAAGTTCCTCTTTACACAACAACAATTTCGTACATCGGCACGCAGGCCGGCCACACATGAAATCCAAACAACACTCTCCGCATGGCCTTCAAAGGCCTCATCAAGCTAGTCATTCTTATGCATTTCCAGCCGCAACACCTGCAATTCCATATCCAAGCCAACACAGAAAACAAAGTAACGGTCAGCATTGCTGACCCATTATAACGACCCTACCCCCTACCCGGGGTAGTGGTTCCTTCCCTGTATACAGTGCTCATCAAGTATCATCAAACATCACCAAATCACATCATAGATAGATCATTCTCTTTATGCCACTAACAAACACATCACATCACAAACGCTGGAGTCCACCAACGCTCCGTGCACTCAGGGCACCTTCTTGGCGTACCGGAATCCACCGTCGTACACCGCTGTCTCTCGAGGTGTTAACTTGTTGGTTGACCGGCCCTAGTCCACCAATCTCGCAAGCTGGCGACATCCCGCCCAAACCACACAGAGGTACACCCTCACAGCATCCAACAAACAGAGTAGGTCAACCCACAACATGTGGTGTAGCACGCCGGTTTATCTAAGCTCCCCAGGCAATGTCTACCCATCGACCCCCCTCCTAATCCGATCGACCCACACTATGTGGTGCAGCAACCCGGGTTTAACTCGGCTCCCCTAGCATTGCCACCCATCGATCCCTTCCTAACTAGATCAACCCACACAGGTGGTGTAACAGTCGGGTTTAACACGAGCTCCCCAGGCATGTTACCAATTGATCATCTCATAACCAGGAGCTTCACCAAAGCCTCCTCACAATCATCACATCCATACATTCATCACAACAGAAATCCGTTTTGCACATCATCAAAGCCACGGAGTCATCTCCGGTTTACCCATGAACATCACCAATCCAGACTACCGGTCCAGATGGGCTTCACACAGCATGCCTATGCCGTACTCCATATTTCCGGCTCTAAATGCAGACACAACAAAGGAATCTCTTCCGCAAATCCATCTCTTGGTGGAGGATTCCAAGCACATGAATAAAGGAAGGACTTCGATGTCCAAGAAGGAGGTCGTTACCCTTGAAGATCGCTTCGGCGCCATGAAGTAGCCGGATGGAAAGCACCGCCTCGGCTCTGCCTTCACGAATTCGCTCTCGGATCTTCGCTCCGCACTCCGCAGCTCCTACAGCAGCTGGAAGACTCCTCCCTTTTCCCTCTTGCCTTGGCCTTTCTTCTCTCTCTCTTGGAATAAAGATGAAGAAGAAGAAGAAGAGAAAAGAGGGGTTTTATCCTCTTTGTCTCGGCCTTCACAACACCTGGACCAAGCCCAGCCCTTGGATCCAGGAAGAGGGAAACAAACGGCTCAGATCTGGCCAGAAAATCCTGAACACGGCCTGACACGCCCTGTGACACGCCCGTGTCACAGGCCGTGTCCCCCTAAGCGGCAGACAACCGACTCAATCCAGCCAGTACACGCCCGTGTGACACGCCCGTGTCACGGCCGTGTACCCGACACGCCCTCAGACACGCCCGTGTCTGAGGCCGTGTACCTCTACAGAAATAATCCCAAACCAACCCGAGACTTCACACGGCCTGGCACACGGCTTGGCACACGCCCGTGTTCCTGGCCGTGTGCACCAGGACACACCCGTGTCCCGCAAACACGCCCCAACCCGAGACATCGAGCTGAGTTCGACGCCCACTGACACGCCCTGTGACACGGGCGTGTCGCAGGCCGTGTGCCCCCTCTCGACGATGTCGAGCGAAAATCGTCGACACCAAGCCCGATCGTCGACACAACCTCGACACGCCCTGCGACACGCCCGTGTCGCAGGCCGTGTCAGCTGACACGCCCTGGGACACGCCCGTGTCCCAGGCCGTGTCACCCATGCCTGAACCCGATTTTGCTCAAAATGATTCTCTTGCCTTTGGGGTGTTACAGGCGGCCTGGGCGGACAGCGTTGGCGGACTGGGCGGACTGCGCGGACTACGGCCTGGTGATAAGTCTAGTGGAAGCCGACTGTTCTGAGCGGATTGTACAGATGTAGTCCGCGGACTGTGCGGCCTGTTATCTGCGGATAGGGCGTTGGCTGATTGGTTTAGCCAAGGAGCGACCTGAGCGGATAGAGGCTTGCGGACTGCTGCATTACTCAGTAGCTGTGGTGCGAGCTTGTGCTTAACGGCGGTTTGGCTCATGTCCGCGGGAATCTTGCGGACTGGCGTGTCCGCGGTGTCTGCTGTTGCGGACTGGCCTTAGAGTTTGGCTGAGGCCTTGCCAAGCTCTGGTTGATACAACATGTGCTTTTGCTGTGGAGGACTTTGGCGGACTGGTGTGTGAAGTCCGGCAGGTGGCCATTGCGTTGGATAGGTTGCGAGGTTCTTGCGGACTCAGCCTTTACTCAGGAGGAGTGTGGCGGCCTGCTTGATGGTTGACGGACGAGAGTTTATGTCCGCCATGATCGCATTAAGCCTTTGGTGGTTTTGGAATTGGTCACACTCTGTGCCAAGACCAGGGTGTCCGCAGTATCCGCCAAGTCCGCTATTGACCGGGTGGACTGTTTCTAACTCTACCTTTGGTCCTGGACTTGTGGCGGATAGAGGTTTGAGTCTTGTTCTATGAGGACTGCCTCTGGTGTGTGCGGACAGCCACTGAAGGGGTTGCTGTCCTGCAATGGTTGATGGCTTTGCAGGTTGTTGCCTTGTCTGCATAGCTTGGGCGGACTGATGAGGGTTCGCCAAAGTTGCCTTGCTCCTGGTGGGTTGATCCTTGGTACCGGCTAAGTCCTTGCGGACTCATGGACGGTGGTTTAGCTAGCGCGCGGGCTAGGGCATTGTCTCTATCTCTAGGGCGGTGACCGCACTCCTCACCTCGCCTATAAATAGGACCCCCTGACAGGTCTGCAGTAACTGAGTGAACAGTAAGTTGGGTTCGGCGAGGTGCTGCGGTCTCAGTTTTCTGTCCGCGCGGATTGATTCAGAGCTGACGGTTTGCTGTGTGCAGGTCGCGCGGGTAGCTTCAAGGAGTCAGGAGTTTGGATTTGACTTTGGTCAAGTACTTGAAAGTGTGCGGTCTCTGCGGGTTCAGCAGGTCGCTCTGCGGCTTGTCAGTTCTCTGCTTCATCTTCGCCAGTTCCAATAACCTGTCCGCCGGTCTCAGGCGGGTAGGCAGTCTGTTCCTCAGTTCATCAGCATGAGGCGAATAACGGTGTGTCCGCGCGGCCTCGCGGCTTCGGCGGACTCCGTGTCTATTCGACAAATTGCAGCATAGCTCGGGCGGCTTCGGCGGACTTGGCGACCTCGGCGGTCTCGGCGGATTCCGATGCTGTCCGCCCGGCTTGGTCCTTTGTTGCTTTCTGTTATAGCTTGTATACTAGCGAAATCATGTCTCGCTACGTATACCTCGCCTTGTAAAGAAGTGAAATGTTTAAAAGATCTGCTTGTGCTTCCATTGTTTATTGATGTTAACCTTGTTCCTTGGTTTTCTGCTGGTTCAAAGTGTGAACTGGGTAGTGCCGAAGATATTAATTTGGCGTTTGGGCTACCTTGCTGACCACTTTGAGAAAATTCAACATGGTATCAAAGCGAGATTCAGTTGCTTGAGCGGTGTTCAACCAGTGTTGTTACTTTGTGCTTGAGTGGTGATCAACCTGTGTTGTTGCTCGGAGCTTCTGAAAGGTTACCAACAAGAGTTGCAATAGAAGGGAGCTATGCAAGAGGTCTAGACATTGAACTCTTAACGCCGACTAACTTCAAGAAGTGGAAGTCGTGCATGAAGAGTTATCTTCTGGGTGAGGAGCTATGGGAAGTCGTCGGTGGTGACGACAGGCAGGAAGTGACATCTGTTTTTGGTACTGCTGAGCAGGTGAGGCTCTGGAGAAAGACAAATGCTAAGGCAGAGTTTATTCTCAAGAGGGCCGTATCGCCAGAACTGTTTGATCACATCATTGGATGTGAGTCGGCCGCTGATTTTTGGACAACCATTGATGAGTTGTTCAATAGGAAGAATGTGGCGCGACTTCAGTTTCTGGAGAATGAGTTGGCTAGAACAACTCAGGGAGACCTTTCCATCTCGAAGTACTTCTTAAAGATGAAGAGCTTGTGTGCTGAGTTGTCGGCACTTGATCCTGATGAGCCAATCACTGAGGATAAGATGAAAAGGCACATAATCCGCGACTTGCAGAAGGATTATGTGGCCTTTGTGACAGCTGTTCAAGGTTGAGCTACTCAGCCGTCTCTGCTGGAGCTGGAGAACCTGCTGGCATCATAGGAGAGCTTAGTAAGACAAATAGCTGGAGTGAATATCAATCAGGAAGGCAGTGAAGCTCTCTTCTCAGGCAAGAAGAAAGGATGGGAAGGGAAGAAGAAGAAGAAGCAGGTCGCTGGTGAGAAGGAGCCCTCAACGTCTTATCAGCCAGAGAGGAGCAATGCTCCTAAGGATTGGAAGAAGAAATTGAAGTGCTACCGGTGTCATCAGCTAGGGAACTTCAAGCGGGACTACAAGGTCAAGCTGCAGCCTGGGCATGTTGCGGGAAAGGAGGAAGCTTGCTCGAGAAGTGAGGAAGCAGAATGGGGCGGAGCTTTCATGATGGGCACTTATGTTTGTGCCTTGTCTGCTGAGGACTTCAACAGCGAGTGGATTGTGGACTCCGGGTGTGGTCATCACCTCACCAGAGACAAGTCTAAGTTCACCTCCATGCAAGCATACTCAGGTAATGAAGCTATTATCACTGCTGATAATACTGTTTATGCAGTAGAGAAAGAGGGGGTCGTGTCTTTGGGTAGTGATCGGGGGCCACTCACATTAAGGAGTGTGTATCACGTGCCGGGCATGAAGAAGAACCTCTTCTCGGTGACCAATGCAGTGGACGCTGGGTATCATGTTCTGTTTGGGCCAACAGACGTGAGGTTCCTTCGCAACGTATCAGCGATTAAGACTGATGTTGCTCATGTAGGAAGGAGGGTGAAGAACTTATTTGTTCTTGCCACTAATGCTTAGGTTGATAGAATGAGGGCCAACGATAGCGCTGCTATCTGGCATGAGAGGCTGGGGCATGTAGGCATGGACAAGCTGAAGGCGATGACTAGTAGAAGTTTGGTGAGAGGTCTGCCTAAGTTATCCTCCTTTGGTGACAGGAATGTTTGCGCGGGGTGTCAATACGGTAAGGCACATCGCCTTCCGTTTGATAAATCACAAACAAGGAGCAAGCAACCATTGGAGTGCATTCATGGCGACCTGATGGGACCAACGGTCACTGCCAGCCTTGGCGGAAGCAGATACATGCTTGTTCTGATTGATGACTACTCAAGGTATACTTGGGTGTACTTCTTAAAGGAGAAGTCAGAAGCCTTCCGTTTGTTTGTGGAGTTCAAGGAGTTGGTAGAAGGCCGGCTTGGCTTGCGGATCAAGAAGCTTAGAACGGACAACGGTGGTGAGTTTATCTCCTCCGAGTTTTCTAACTTCTGCAGGAAGCACGGGATCCAACGAGAGCTTACTTGTGCTCACACTCCACAACAAAATGGAGTAGCGGAGCGGAAAATCCGTCATTTGACGGAGACCTGCAAATGCTGGCTTCATGCGAAAGACATTCCAAGGTCCTTTTGGGCGGAGGGGATGTCTTGTGCTTCGTATGTCATCAACAGAATGCCGCTCAGCCCAATCAACATGAAGACTCCTTTTGAGTTGTTGCTGAAGGAGAAGTCGAGTGTGGGACATCTTAGGGTGTTCGGTTCAACTTGCTATGTGCATGTCCCGGATGCTTTACGGACTAAGATGGATGCGAAGTCAAGGAAGCTTGTCTTTGTTGGCTACGATGAGCGGAAGAAGGGATGGAAATGCATGGATCCTGCGACGAAGAAGTTTGTGGTGTCAAGAGACGTTGTCTTTGACGAGCTGACGTCGTATGGAGGTGGCTCGGTTAAGCTAACCAGAAGTAGCAAGGTTGATGAAGCACCGGTGGTAGCTGCTGATGGCCTGGAAGAGGAGCTTGCTGTTTCTCCAGCAGCTCCTGTTGCTTCTAACTCCGAGGCTAAGCCGTCTGGCTCAGGAAGCACGGGGAGCACTGCCCAAAGCTTGCCCCAAGTAGGAGTTGAGCTTGAAGAAGCAACGAAGGCAGTGAGAAAGGAGCCAACCCTTCGGAGATCGAAGAGGGTTATTAAGCCTCCGGCTCGGTACTGTGATGGGAATGCAGTGAGCTTTGTCTCCTGTTTATTTACAGGTCCTCTGGATGAGCGAGAGCCTGCAACCTTCAACGAGGCCACTGGAGTTAAGGAGTGGGAAGATGCCATGAAGGAAGAGATTGATGCTCTGAAGAAGAATGAAACCTGGGATCTTGTGCCCAAGGTTGATGACATTACTCTAGTTACCTGCAAGTGGGTATATAAGTTGAAGAAGAAGGCTGATGGGAGCATTGATAGATTCAAAGCTCGTCTGGTCGCTAGAGGATTCTCACAACAGTTTGGAGAAGACTATGAGGAGACATTTAGTCCGGTTGCGAAGATGACTTCAGTTAGAGTGGTGATCGCCTTGGCTGCTAGCAAGGGATGGAGGTTGTGGCAACTCGATGTGAAGAATGCCTTTCTTTACGGAGAGATTGACAAGGATATCTTCATGGATCAGCCGCTTGGATTTGTGTCTGAAGATCATCCGGACTATGTCTGCAAGCTCAGGAAGGCTCTCTACGGGTTGAAGCAAGCTCCTAGAGCGTGGTATGAGAAGATTGCAGAATACTTGCAATTCTGTGGATACCTTGCTTCCAACTCGGATTCAAGCTTGTTCGTCAAGAAGAAGGGGGAGCTATAAGTCTTGGTCCTACTGTATGTGGATGACATGATCATTACAGGGAACTCGGAGGGGGAAGTAGCAAGGCTCAGGGCTGAGCTTGCTATACGCTTCGAGATGAAAGACTTGGGAGAGCTTCATCACTTTCTCGGTCTTGAGGTGGAGAGGAAGGAGTGCGGGATTCTCGTTTGCCAAAAAGGGTATGCAGATCGCATTGTGAAGCGGTTCGGCATGGGCGAAGGGAAGAAGTGCTCTACTCCACTAGAACATGGGCTGAAGCTTCCACGAGATGAGGGAAGGGTTCTTCTTGATCCCTTGGTGTTCAGGGCTCTTGTTGGGAGTTTGATCTACCTGACGATTACAAGGCCAGATATTGCTTACGCTGTTGGCCGGGTAAGTCGGTTTATGGATGAACCAAGGAAGTCTCATCTAGTGGCGGCAAAGAGTATTCTGAAGTATGTCAAGGCGACTTCTGACATGAGACTTCTCTATAGAAGGGACTCGGATTTTGCCTTGCTTGGTTACACGGATGCTGACTATGGCGGTGATTCGGATGATCGGAGGTCAACTTCAGGTTATGTGTTCACTTGCAGTTCAGCTAGCATTTCGTGGTGTAGCAAGAAGCAGGACTCGGTGTCAGTCTCAACTACAAAGGCAGAGTATAAGGCTTCGGCCTTGGCTGCTCGGGAAGCCATCTGGTTGAGGAGGCTTATAGAGGATGTTCATGAAGAAGTGCAAGGGCCAACTTTACTCCGGGGTGACAATGAGAGTGCTCTCAAGCTGGTAAACAATCCAGTGTGTCACGCCAGGACCAAGCACATTGAGATCGATCACCACTTCATACGAGGGAAGGTGTTGGAAGGATCTCTGTTGGTCGGGCATGTTCGGAGTGAAGACAATCTTGCTGACATCTTCACAAAGCCACTGTCGAAGGGGCCCTTTGAGCGGTTGCGCAGCTTGCTGGGCTTGATCACCACTTCTCACTTCAAGGGGGAGTGTTGAAATTTGTGAAGTGGAAGTGGTTGATATGCAGGCCGGGCGGCCTGGGAGGACAGCGTTGGCGGACTGGGCGGACTGGGCGGACTGCGGCCTGGTGATAAGTCTAGTGGAAGCCGGCTGTTCTGAGCGGATTGTACGAATGTAGTCCGCGGACTATGCGGCCTGTTATCTGCGGATAGGGCGTTGGCCGATTGGTTTAGCCAAGGAGCGGCCTGAGCGGATAGAGGCTTGCGGACTGGTGCATTACTCAGTGGCCGTGGTGCGAGCTTGTGCTTAACGGCGGTTTGGCTCATGTCCGCGGGAAGCTTGCGGACTGGCGTGTCCGCGGTGTCTGCTGTTGCGGACTGGCCTTAGAGTTTGGCTGAGGCCTTGCCAAGCTCTGGTTGATACAACAGGTGCTTTTGCTGTGGAGGACTTTGACGGACTGGTGTGTGAAGTCCGGCAGGTGGCCATTGCGTTGGATAGGTTGCGTGGTTCTTGCGGACTCAGCCTTTACTCAGGAGGAGTGTGGCGGCCTGCTTGATGGTTGGCGGACGGAAGTTTATGTCCTCCATGATCGCATTAAGCCTTTGGTGGTTTTGGACTTGGTCACACTCTGTGCCAAGACCACGGTGTCCGCAGTATCCGCCAAGTCCGCTGTTGACCGGGTGGACTGTTTCTAACTCTACCTTTGGTCGTGGACTTGTGGCGGATAGAGGCTTGAGTCTTGTTCTATGCGGACTGCCTCTGGTGTGTGCGGACAGCCACTGAAGGGGTTGCTGTCCTGCAATGGTTGATGGCTTTGCGGGTTGTTGCCTTGTCTGCATAGCTTGGGCGGACTGATGAGGGTTCGCCAAAGTTGCCTTGCTCCTAGCGGGTTGATCCTTGGTACCGGCTAAGTCCTTGCGGACTCAGCGAATGGTGGTTTAGCTAGCGCGCGGGCTAGGGCGGTGTCTCTATCTCTAGGGCGGTGACCACACTCCTCACCTCGCCTATAAATAGGACCCCCTGGCAGGTCTACAGTAACTGAGTGAACAGTAAGTTGGGTTCGACGAGGTGCCGCGGTCTCAGTTTTCTGTCCGCGTGGATTGATTCAGAGCTGACGGTTTGCTGTGTGCAGGTCGCGCGAGTAGCTTCAAGGAGCCAGGAGTTTGGCTTTGACTTCGGTCAAGTACTTGGAAGTGTGCGGTCTCTGCGGGTTCAGCAGGTCGCTCTACGGCTTGTCAGTTCTCTGCTTCATCTTCGCCAGTTCCAATAACATATCCGCCGGTCTCAGGCGGGTAGGCGGCCTGTTCCTCAGTTCATCTGCAGGAGGCGAATAACGGTGTGTCCGCGCGGCCTCGCGGCTTCGGCGGACTCCGTGCCTATTCAACGAATTGCAGCATAGCTCGGGCGGATTCGGCGGACTTGGCGACCTCGGCGGTCTCGGCGAATTCCGGTGTTGTCCGCCCGGCTTGGTCCTTTATTGCTTTATGTTATAGCTTGTATACTAGCGAAATCATGTCTCGCTACGTATACCTCGCCTTGTAAAGAAGTGGAATGTTTAAAAGATCTGCTTGTGCTTCCATTGTTTGTTGGTGTTAACCTTGTTCCTTGGTTTTCCGCTGGTTCAAAGTGTGAACTGGGTAGTGCCGAAGATATTAATTTGGCGTTTGGGCTACCTTGCTGACCACTTTGAGAAAATTCAACATTATCTGCTAGAACGAAGGGGAGTTTTTGAAGGACTTTTTCCGTAGGTTCTCTGTAGAAGCTCGCCAAATCAAGGGGTCGACTCAGAACTATTAAGAGGAGTGTTTCTTGGGGGTCTCCGTCCTAGCGGCTTCTACTCAACATTAATGAGGGAAACCGTCCCTAGCTACCCAGACCTCGTACATCACGTAGAGGCGCAGATCGCAGCTGACGAGGCTATTGAAGCTCATCATCAACAATTCAACGGGAACCAGAAGCGCAAGAGGGAGATGGAGCCGACCCCTCAACACCAAGAATGAAGATTCCGTGAAGAATGTCGGAACGGGCAACGCCGACATGACCATCAGAGAGATCAGCCGCCCAGGGATTACACTCCCCTCAATACCACGCGCACCAACGTACTCTACGCGATCCAGAATGAGCTGGCCCTGCGTCGGACTAAGCAGCTGGCTCATAACCCCAGGAACGACCAGTCCAAGTATTGCGAGTTTCATCGAAGCACAAGGCACACTACTAAATATTGTGCCCGCTTGAAGGAAGAAATCGAACGCCGTGTTCGCCTAGGGCTGCTCGGAAGACTTTTACAAGGACGCCTACAAGACTAGCAGGACCCACCTAGGCCGCCCAGAGATCAGCAAAATGTTCCGCAAGGAGGATCCGGTGGTAGGTAGATGGTCGGAAATATTAAGACCATCACCAGATCGCCCGTTCTTTCCGCTAAGATACTCTCGGTATATACGCAGGGGGGCACTCACGAAGATAAAAAGTGCAGGCAAGACACCACCATATCTTTCTGAGATGAAGACCTCATGGGACTCCAAACGCCTCACCAAGACCCTCTTGTAATCAACGCCGGGATTGGGGATCCCTGCTATAATGTCAAGCAAATCCTCGTCGACAACGGAAGCTCATTTGACGTCATGTTCTCCTCTACCCTTCAGAACATGAAGCTTTCCAGACAACATCTGACACCAGCCACGGGACCAGTGTATGGATTCGACAATCATCCAGTCCAGGTGCTGGGAATGATTACCCTACCAGTTACTATGAGAGAGTTTTCAATACAGGCCATGCATGAGGTCCAGTTTGTTGTGGTAGATTCGAGCTCAGCCTGCAATGCAATCTTCGGGAGACCTGTCCAGTCCATTTTCAAAGCCATCCCCTCAATTCACCATCTCGCGACGAAGTTTCCCACTGTAGGAGGGATCAGATTCGTATGCGGGAACTGTTGGGTACATTGTAAATTGTGTACCATATTTGGGGAAGTCTCACATAACTCAATGATATATGTCAGTTTGTATTTGATGACATTTTGAGTTTACTTGTGCAGGCTAAAGATTGCATAAATTATTCTAAGTACAAAAGTGTCGAGACACTTATTTGGTATCGACACCTTTGAAGGAGCTAATCTCTGCAAAATATAAGACAAAAGATGGTAAATTTAAAATATAATGCAAGTACCATGTTGTAACTCAGTTCTGGCGGTTACCTGTTCTAGCCACAATGGTCTGTATGGTTGGCCTTACGGCGGTTTGGCACAACGAGCTGTTGGGTTGAATGTCCAGCAGACTAGTTTGAGACCACAGTTATTCCTTGGTTGATTACTCGCAGCGGTCTGGGTTATAAGTCGCAGCGGTCTGGTGAAACCGCAGCAGCATATATGAAGCCACAATAGTGATCTGCCAGTGGTTGCAACTATAGTTTAAGTGTTAGCCGTAGCGGTCTTGTGAAGTCGCAGCGGTCTGAGTGTAGCCGCAACTATGCATGATGGTTTGCCGCAACTGCGGACATGTGCCATCCCACGGTTTGTCGTCAGGAGGATTTCAGAAGCTTTGGTTTAATGGGTAGCCGCAATGCGGTCTGGTGGCAACCCGCAGGTGCGGCCTGGCGACTTGTCTGGCGGTCTATCATAAATTATGGCGGTCTCCTCTAGTGTCCGCAAGATGTATTATTGTATTTTATGTAGTGTGCGGTTTGTGTTTGTAAAACCGCACAAACAACCCGACTTAAGTTTAGTCCCACATCGTGCATTGTACTCTCTCACCTCCCCCGCTTTCTATAAATAAGGGGGCATACTTATGTAATACTTACTTTTTTGGAGCAATAAAATTTGCGGTTATTTTCCTCTTGTCTGTTTTTCTTCTCATTTTTCACTTGGTATTATAGGAAAACCGGTCCTTTGCTCCAAAATTGTTGCTCCGTGTTCATTGTGGTTTGTCCTTTAAGACCGCGTGGGTTGGTTTTTTACCCTCCCTTATTCCGGCTTCATCCGGCTTCTTCTCTCCCTTTCTTTCTTTCTGGTCGCACGGTTTCCGCCTTGTTCGCACACTCTTTTGCTCTTCTTTCCTTTCGCGTGGCTTCTCTCCGTTTGGGTCGTAGCTTTTCTTTCTGCTGCTGGTGTGTTCTCACCGAGACCGGGAGGCTTGTTCTTCCTATTCGCGCGGGTTCTTCTCTTGTTGTCTGTCCTCACGATTTTCGTCTTGACCGTGCGGTTTGCTTTCTTTCTTCATGGACACTCCGTCTTCCTCTTCTACTTTCTCTGTCCCGCTCTCTCATTCTTCTACTTTTGTATCTACTTCGGATAATTTTGGTAAATTTAAAATATAACGTGAGTACCTGAAGTGAACATCTGAACACCAACTAATCTTGAAAAAAATGAGATGTCAAAAGAAGGTAAATTTAAAATATAACGCGAGAATCTGAAGTGAATTCGTGAACACCTTCTAAGCTCTGCAAAAGAGACGTCAAAATCAAGTAAATTTAAAATATAACGCGAGTACTTAAACAGAACTCATGAACTCGTGCTAATCTATGCAAAGTAGAAGTCAAAAAAAGGTAAATTTTAAATATAATGCGAGTATCTGACTTGAACTCACAAACACATGTTATTCTCTCCAAAAGAGAAGCAAGTCTGTGTCGACACACATGACTTGTGTCGACACCCAGAGTTTAAGTCGACATCACCTGTGTCGACACTCATAACTTGTGTCGACACACTTAGACCTTGTTGTATTGACAATTGTAAAGAAGTAACTATGCCGACATCCAGGACTTGGGTCGACATTTGGAGAAGCTGTGTCGACACACAAGACTTGTGTCGACACATTCTAAAACAGCTGTGTTGAGAACTTGATGAAGAGCTGTGTCGGCTGTTTTCTGAAGATGTTGACAACATCAAAGAAGCTGTGTTGACACCTAGGAATTGTGAAGACACATATTACATTTGTGTCGACACCATCTATATTTGTGTCTCGACACATTCAGCTGAGTTAAATAACTCTAAGTGCCAGATCTCAAGACTGAAGAATTGACGTCTGTCAGAATTGTCAAGGTTGTCAGATATGTCAGAACTGTCAGATGTCGGTTAACTATCGGATCAGCCGGTTGCCTCTGACGAGATCTATAAATAGAGTTGATCTATCACAGAATAAGAAAGACAAAAAAAATAAGAAGTAGGAGAGATCACTCCAACAATAATTCACTAAATTATATACAACAAGAAGATTCTGATTCAAGATCAGAGAAGTTGACAGCATCTCATCAGATCTGTCAGTGTTTGCAGATTTAATTCTGCAAGGAGGAAGAAGCTGGATCTACACCAACTTCTCAAGAAGATTCAACCTAGGTTCTCCCTTTCAAAAAGCTTTGAATAAGCTAAGTAAGGTTGAATCAGATTCATTACAGCAAAAATCAGGAGAAAGCGGATTCATCAAGATCTGATCAAGATTCCCTCACCTCTCTCTATCTGGGTGAAGGAAGAAACATACTCTTAATCAATTTTCTATAAGGTCTATTTTAGATCTGAGTGTAAGAGATTTCAATCTCTGAGTTGTAAGCCTGTAATTATAAAGGCTGAGGTAGGAGATTAAGTTTTCCGAGCTGTAGGCCTGGTGATAAGGGCTGAGGTAGGGCTTGATTGCCTGAGTGGTAGGAGTGTGGATTCACTCTGAGGTAGGGTTCTTAGGAAGAGCATGAGTTGTTGGACTTGTTGAAGTGTGAGCTGTAGGAACCAATTTGGGTTCTGAGGTGTAAGATCTGAGGATCTGAGAAGGTGGAAGGAAGTTTGGCCGAATCTAGTGTACTGCTAGATAGGCGAAGAGGAGAAAGTGGATGTACCCATCATTTGGGGAACCACTATAAATCTGTGTATATGCTATGATTGGATTATTGCGTGTTGTGGTAGCTGTAGAATTTATAACTGTGCTGTGATTAATTTATTAACTGACTAAGTGAATTGGAATTGAACCTATTCACCCCCCTCTAGGTGTTTAGACATTTTTGAAACCAATTCTTTCAAGTGGTATCAGAGGGAGGTTACTCAAATTTAGACTTAACAGTCTGAGTGTATCTCCAAGGCAGTAATAAGATAGTCAAGATGTGGTCAGATTATTCATGGAGGCATCTGATCCAAGAATTTACATCACAGTTCAAGAAGGGTCTTTCATCCCTATGAAGACATCTGTTCTAGATGCAAATCTGAAAACTCCAAAGAGTTATTCTGAGATGACCAAAGATGAGATCATCTTAGCCACTTTGGACAAGATGGCACATAACATAATTGTTAGTGTCATAGATGATTCTACACTAGAAGGATAGCAGGGTTGGCGGAGGCCAAGCATGGACAGATTGCTATCCTTCCACGTCAGCTCCGTCACCTCGTAGTGGTCGGTGAACGCGGCGGCGATGGCCGTGAAAGGGCGGGGGATCTCATTGTTAAGAAGAAGAGGTGGAGTGGGTCGTGCTATGGGAGGAGAGTCGTCCTCTTCACGATCCCAGCTTGGAACGCACTGGTGGCTCATCCTCTTCAGTTTGCAGCCGTCTTTCTTTCTGATTCGGGCTCTATGGAGGCTATGTTATATATACTTTTAGTATTAATCACACTCCATGAATTAATATAGTGTTACATAATTTGCTATAAATGTTTAATTTTTGCACTTTGTATTTCCAAAAAAAAAATTAATATTGAAATTTTATATCATTGTAATTAGGTTTTGAAAATTTGTACTTTTGAAATATGGGTTTTTGACACTTTTCATTCCGAAAATTTAAATTTGACTTTTTGCATCTCTTAAATACATTAACTTTGAGGCTTTGTATGTCAAGCCAAAATTTTATTGATATTTTTGTTCGGGCGGCGTTTAAAGTATGAATGAGGAGGGTTTTGCACCATGCTTCATCACATGCCTGCAACTCCTTCACATCGTCCTTGCCGATGTTTTGTGCGAGTTTGCAATCTGAGTGAGGACGTACGGTTTGACCTCTCTATTTTGAGTGCGACGTGAGGAGTAGTTCCATGTCGAGAAACTTGAGGCCAAAATCCTAGAATATGCCTACCCACGTGTCGTTCACACTGAGGAGGATTGTTATGTTGGCAAACTACTCATGATTGCAACACCGAGTATCGAATCATGGTCGAAGAACGGTGCGGTGGACAAAAATACTCACAAAATTTTTGTCTGATGTGCAAAGTGTGAGAGATATGTAATATATTTCAGAGGTGCGAAGTACTAAATTTAAAATTACATACTGCAAAATGTCAAATTAAACTCCGGCTTTTTTAGACTACAAAGATTCTAGGAATGCAAAGTTCCAAAATTAATTAATTAAATATTTCACATGCAATATACAAAAATATCGTAATTGGAGGGTGCTTAGTGTCAAAATCCCTAAATTATGCGTGTGTATGTCCATAATGCTCGAAAAGCGATAGGGACGGGCCTTGCTGGGCAGGAGAGTGTGGGGGGGGGGGGGGGGGGGGGGGGCGGGTTCTACTCCGTTATGATGGGGAAAAAAGGGGGGAGGGGGGGGGGGGGAGAAAAAGAGGGGGAGAAGAGAGTGGGGGGGGGGATATTTTTGTAAGCTGGGAAAACGTAGAGGGGAGGTATATGTAATTTTGAAAGATAGAGGGGTGCAACCTGTAATTATGCAAACTCCCATGGGAGGTCCCGGTAATTAACCATATATATATGTATATATACGAGCATCTTCGCACGGGCTACGCCCATGCTCGATGCTCTCTGGCGGTCTTCGGCCACATTTAGGCGGGCTTCGCCCGCCTCCGAACGCGCTTCTCCCGTGCTCGATACGTCATTGCGGGCACACCCGCAACAAAGCGGGATGCACCCACATCAAGACTGACAGTTCCCGCAATATATACATATGAGTACTCAAAATGACCGTAAAAAATATAAATCAATACTACAATTTTTATTTTATAAAACAAATATTTGCCGAAAAGTAAAAGTACTACTTTTTGATTAAGTTGATTGTTTTGAATTCAATAGGGCTCAGCAGACAATCTCTGGTGATTAGAGCTCTCAGCTAAAGCACATAACAATCTAACATATATGTAAAGAACAACAATTACATAGATTTGGCAGCGGGACGAAGGAAGATGACTTGAGCTATAGATGGCAAGCGATGTCGTAAATGTAATCTGTACATAGGTGAAATAAGAAATTGAAATCAGAGGTTGATGTATGAAATGGAGAATCAGCTCTCAAAATCGGGAGAAAAACATGAAAAATGAAATTGTTCTTGTGACGGTGAATTTGATGTGTTCCGTAGAGATGGCTGAAACTGTTATTGTGACGGTGAATTTGATGTGTTTTGTAGATATGACAGATTATTGATTAGTTTTCACCAGAACCATCAACACATATTCTACTTATCTTATTCGAAAACGTTAGTGCAGCTTTGCAGTGTAACAACTTGGTAATGACACGCAGTTTTTTCGGGTAACAGTGGCGTGTTCGTCGCCCACCGAGGTGGAGTCAAAAAACCCAAACAATCATTCCCTAATTAGTTCATATGTTTAGGGTACTTCCATGTCGTAAGACCTTGCTATCGGGCAGGTAAGATATCTTGACAATAGCGTAGATTGCTGCACGTGAAACCCACATCAAAACGTGTGGCAATGCGGCTCCAACAGCGTATGATTACACACATATGAATAAGTGCATATGAGTAAGTGCATATTAGTAAAACAATGGCTAATTTCTACCAGCCTATCAACTGAAGCCTGAACAAAGAACTGCTCAACTGTAAGAACAATAAAGCCATATTTTTCAAACAAAGCCATCTCTATGTAGACATACGATTGTGCACCCATGAGATGGCGGCCGACAGCAGCAGCGGGGAAGGAGGTCAGGGAAGTGGCTGTAATTATATTTGTGTTTAAACGGCAACGGACAATTAACGATAAAAATCCAATATTGCATCCTGTGTCGTAGAGGATGGGAAGAAACAACAGAGATTTGGATATGTACCATGCTAAAGCCAAAAACTCACATTTATTTTACACAAATCATCGAAAATAGAAATGTAAGAACAATAAAGCCATATTTTTCGAACAAAGCCATCTCTATGTAGACATACGATTGTGCACCCATGAGATGGCGGCCGACAGCAGCAGTGGGGAAGGAGGTCTGGGAAGTGGCTGTAATTATATTTGTGTTTAAACGACAACGGACAATTAACGATAAAAATCCAATATTGCATCCTGTGTCGCAAAGGAAGGGAAGAAACAACAGAGATTTGGACATGAACCATGCTAAAGCCAAAAACTTACATTTATTTTACACAAATCATCGGAAATAGAAATGTATATGAGATAAAACTTGCGGTGAACTAAACTATTCTTCCAACCTTATCTGATCCGACTCTCGCAATTGTAAAAGCCTGATCATTTACAGTCAAGCGTCCCATTCAAATAACTAACATATCATGTCTTCCAAAGTAAGAGGCAAAATAAACATCAAGCAATGATTGTGAAGAATGTATTTAAATCGCTAGAAAGCTAAGGCTACAGATCACTGCCCCGCACTCTCTTCGGCGGTCAAATAACAGAGATGGAGATGTTGAATGCAAAGCACGAAAATGGAAAGAGAAAATTTCGAACAAAGCCATATCTATGTAGACATACAAAACTAAGGCTTTGAAGCAAGCATATGAAATCCAAATGCATGTATTCATGCTATATTAAGGATATATAATTGGCACAACACACGCATACTTTTAATTGGAGTAGTTAAAATAGGTAGTCCAATTAAATCAGTTAATCTCCAGTATATTGAATTAGTTAATTAAATACTGTCAATTAATCACTTTTAATTGGAGTAGGAGCACAAACAATATAGCTAAATATGATGAACTAATCAGGTAATTAGTTAAGTATTCATTAGTTAATATTAACTATGCTATATATAAATAATACACTCCAGTATTGTAGCATACTGATTTGAGGGTCAGTGAGTGAATTGATCATGATTGTATCACACAGATGTTATCATTGAAATTGATGTTGAGAAAAAGGGTTCTCGAAAAGAAAATTATCATGATTCCAATACCGATCATGCTATCCGAAATATCAAAACTGCAGGGCTGCAGTTTGTCAAAACGACATCAAAAAGTTTCATTGAAATTGATGTTGAGAAGAAGGGTTGTCGAAAATAAAATTATCATGATTCCAATACCGATCATGCTATCCGAAATATCAAAACCGCAGGGCTGCAGTTTGTCGAAACGACATCAAAAATTTTTGATAAACTGTGACCGGCAATTTAGACGCATTGCAGCCATACAATTTATCAAAATTGCAAGGGTGCAAAAATTTAAAACCTAAACATACGGTTGTGCAACCATCCTTATGTAAACATAAGCGGGTGTATTGAAAGCGTAACATGCAATGAGAAATTGTATTTAAAATAGGCGTCTTGATCAAATCTGGTGTATTGAGAGCATAAAGTGCAGTGAGAAATTGTACTTAAACGAGGTTTTTTTGATCAAAGTTACTTTGGGAAGTTCTTACTGCTCAATCAATTCATTGGGACAAATGCACAAACACCTTATGTGCTCCAGAAAATTGAACAGTTAAAGCAAATGCACAAATCAATTTCATCGTTGCAGAAGTTCCTGCAAATCAGTGAAAGAGAGACAACAAATACTCGAAATCACTGAAGGCCTTACTGTGCGGAGGAGGATGAAATGTGTCCACCAGAGCTGACGATGGCAAGCTGAGGGAGTGGTCGTTGATGTCGTCGACAGCTAGAGCTTTCACGGTGCAGAGGCTTTGAAGAAGAAGGTACGCTTTAGAATGGTAGGAGTGCGGCGCGCGAGTTTGAGCGTGGTCACGACAACTTATCCCATGGCAAAAGCGGCGGCAAGACAAAGAGCGGAACAGCTACGTCATGGCGGATGGGGCACGCGGCGGGAGAAGCGGCGAGGAGGGCGATGACAGAGAACACGTTGCACCGGCGTGAGGAAGAGCGGCGAGGGCTTTTCCGGGATTGCACCGCTGTGGCCGACGACTCGTAATGGCGGCTGGGCGACGCGGCGGGATAAGCGGCGAGAGCACGCGTTGCATCGGTGTGAGGAAGAGAGGCGAGGGGGTTTTTCGGGATTTACCTGCTGTGACCAACGACTCCTACATAAAGATCCTTATTAATATATATATATATATATATATATATATATATATATATATATATATATATATATATATATATATATATATATATATATATTAAAGAATGCAATCCTCCTCTTAATTAAATTTTATATTTGGCAAAACAACAATGGATGTATTGTCGTTGCTTATGTGTAAAAGTGAAGAATCTACCCAAATCTAACCTAAAAACCAATTACTAAGCTCTGTTTGACGAACTAAAAAAATTCTCACTTGCTAAAACTCAGAACATATAACAATGTCTATGAAAATCTTTCAAAAATATATCACTAAAAGTAACCGCCTCATGATTCCTAATTTTGTCAATGAGCTGATTAGAAATAATAGAGTTATTGAAACATTGAGGCTCGAGTGCATGTTTGGCACGACGGTGATGGTCGTGAACCAATCGTCATCCATTTGGTGCGACATTTTCTCCTGTGAATTCAGACAAAAACATCATCGTGATGAAATATTTTTGTTATGACTTTTTCGCAAGAGATTTTATTATATTTGGAAGATTCTCATTTGATTACCTCGCTAAATAGTGCTCAACGTTTACTAACGTAAACATAAGAGATTGCAAACATAAGAAATTGCAGCATCGAGGCTATATATCCAGGAACTTCAAAGCCATGCAACCCAAAATGTTGAAGATGGGGAACACTATCTAATTAAGAGCAATTTGAAAAATAGTAAGAGAGTAAAATAATTAGACTTCGTGTAATGCTCACAATCTTTGTTGAGAAGGAAACACGACAGATTCCAAAAGACGGTGAAGTTCAATTTAGAGGTTTCACTTGCATTACAGATGCAATACAAATGTCAAATGTAAACAAAAATTAAGCCCATACATAATATATTTGTGAAATAATTTATGAGTTAATTAGAATGAGTTGAAAAAATATTAAATATCTGAGACTTAATTTTTTTTTGAGATATGATAGAGACCTGAAAACACAAAATAAATCGGAAAAACAAATCTGAAAACAAAAACAAAATTGAATACACAAAATCTTAAAACAAGCAACTCTATTTTTAACTGAATCAATATTTGTCCATATATTTTAACTGATTTATTTGGATAAATAGTGCTACAAATTAAAACATCCATTCAATTCCTACAAGCTTGATCTGAGGTGACTAGAACTCTACATGGCTAGCTCTTGAGTCACAGAGATGAGCAAAAAACCCAGTACCTCTCAGGAAGCAAGCTTGGCCATCTCCCTCTTGAGCATGCTAGCCCTGACTTGCTGAAAACCATGAAAGCAGAGGCAAGAGAGTTAAATGAAGCAAAGAAGAGCCAAGAAATGAAGAATCAGTGAGATTTTTTCTCTGCTGCAGAACCTCCCAAAATTGCTACAAACCCCACTCCATGAGACCTCTTTGTCTCCCTCATGGGCCAAATACAGAAGCTCTGTTGTTGCCAAACTGGATGTCACCATTAGATAAATTACAAGTTGTCAATATATAATTACTTTGGCAGGGCATGACAGAACATCATCAAAATGAGTTTACAAGACACCATGAAGATGAAATTCATGCCAAGGAGCCAAATTAAAATGAGAAATAATTACGACAGAGCTGCAAATGAGTTTGCTTAAACAAAAAATATCATGGAACCGGAAGAAGATGCATTTTCACAGGTACATTATATATGCACCATGACAATAGATAGAAGGCCTCGGACTTTGGGCATTTTCTAGATCTAGGCCAGATCCTTCTATCCTTTGTTGTGTAGATCTCGATCGTTCTGGAGGATCTAACAATCTGAACTCTTCCTCTGTAGATCTCATTCTTGTGCATGGATCTATGCATCAGGTGTTCAGATCTCTACTTCTTATCAAGAACATCGTTTGAACTCCAAATCTAGGCAAATTGCTCCTATTGCAGCATGGAGAAGTTCAATCGGAAAAGAGTTTCTATATTGAAAGGAAACAAGGGTCAGGAGGTCTATTGTTCGATCCAGCCACATATGTTATTCCTCTGCTTTGGATTATGATCCAACCTTGAGATCTCTGAATCTCTCATGGTGGAGGAGTTGTGCATTTGTGGAGTTATTGGTGAAGTTATTGTTGCTCTGTTCAAACCTTTTCATGAACTAGTCAAATACACAAAAATGACCCTTTTTAAAAATTAAACTTAACAATCATCTCTTTGAACATAAAAGTGGACAAGGTTCCTTAAGTGGGCGTTAACGAATGACAATTTAACCCCTATGTTCATACGACAACTTAGTTTGTTTTATTAGGTTCAGTTTGTTTTACTGTAATTGTTTGGATTCAATTCAGCTAAGAAGTCATATTGAATTATCACTTTTCGTTTCATAGTAGTCAATAGAGGTATGATGGTTCTATTTTATGTTTTTTTATTCATTTGTCTTGACTTTGGTTCTATGTATGATCTCCCACGAGAAAGCTCTTTTTGTGATCGTTAAGTCAATCAATAATCTACATGTAGAATATCTATTCAATAGCTCAGCAATGATTATGATATTCTTGGTCGATCCAGAAACTGAAAGAGAACATAAAATTAATAGGAAAAATGCTTTCCATTTGATTCACTCAAAAATGTTAATGGTGCTCTGTGAAATCAATGGAAAATGAGTACAACTACACCTATTGACATCCCGAATATGAAAAAGAATTGAATTAACGTGATGCCAGTCATGCATGGATTCATGTCAGCGCGACTGAGGAACCCATTAAAGGCCTACTGATCATGTGAGCTCGAGTCTTTTCTAAGACGAGCCATATGACATATGAAGGGGCATACCAATGTCACCAGAGTTCCACTTATGTGCAGGTCTGGGCCTGCCATTCAGAGAATTCACCGATCTAGACTTTTAAATTGTAGTTTATAGAATTTACCTCTATCAGATAGTGCTTTCATGGCTCTTCTTCATTTTAATCATCTAGACCTAATTTGGAGGTTATGCTCTTATCTACATCCCTATTGTTGGAGTTGTGGAACACTTCCGGTCCTCTTGTTTCTCACACCGGGGTTCGCCCACGTGAGCTTAGATGAATCAAAGTGTAAATCCCTCTGACATATCCGGCGCCGACGACAGCGGGGGTCCGGGGACGGCAGCCCCCGGCGGTGGGGGCTCGGGGGCAACGCCCCCGAAACAAAATCAGTTTTGGGTTTCCCTGGTGTGCGGATATCAGCCCGTTTTCGCACTCACCTGATTTAAGATCCTTTCCCGTGTTTTGGATGAGAAGGTTCTTAGGGTTTTCGGCTGGGATGTTTTGGAGGCACATAAGAGGCTATTCGTGTCATGAACGAACCATTGTTTGTGAACGTCCGACCTCACCTAACGAACCCCTAACCTTTGGCTTCGTGGAAGAAGAACAAAAGTACCTCCTCATCTAAAATCAAATCAGAAGTATTAGCCATCAATTCCTGTGAAAAAAGTGCAGGATTGACTCCCCTTTCTGCCCAGCCATCAACCATAAAAAATTAAACAAATAAGAAAGAGATTAAAAAAAACTTCAATTAATGCTAATATTGAAAAGAATGTATGAATGCCTAATTAGAATACATGTGAAGATAATCAACCACCTTTGGCAATCGCCAGAACACCTCCATTGTGGCTACTAACAAGGAAGGCATCCTCACCGCCAGTATCAACATTAGAAGAATCATACAAGGGAAGCAAGCATAACAACTTAGCAGATTGAGATGCTAATTTCTCTTCAACGAGTAGGATTTACCTTCTCTGGATGGAGAATGAAGTGAGTTCCTACTGCGAAGGACAACTTTGACCTAGAATTCGCACAAAAAAGCAATAATGGTCTTGGAGCTCTATTAAATATGCTCACTATATAGAACTAAAAGTTTCATTGCATTCTAAGAGTTCATCACTAAACAAGGAAATGAAAAATTAGACATCTCAAACATTCAATCTTCAACTTCATAGTTTCTTGAACAATGAGAACAAAAACCACAACCTGCTATTCCAGTTCCACAAGATTGAAAAGCACAAGATACAATGGGAACAAAAACCACAAGATTGAAAAGCATAGAAGGATCTTTGCTATTCCAGTTCCACAAGCTGCTCCCCATCAACCGGGCCTGGGATTCATCTTCTCCCTCACCATCAATAGCTGGAAGAAGAGCTCGGAATTCTTCATCCTCCTTGAAATTGGAGGATGAAGAATTCCGACCTCTTCATCCTCCGGGGAGAAGACAATGTCGGGTGCCGAAAAGGGGAAGAACGCGTTATATATTACTTCCCCTACCAGAACCGTCGGGTCCATCCTCCCCGCGACGGGCGAAGCTGCGTCGGGAGGTGCTGCAGCGTGCAGAGCTGCGTTTGGCGGTGCTGCGTCGGGCGGTGCTGCAGTGGATGTCATGGCCGGCGGACATCGCAGAGGCAGAGAGCGGAGAGGCTGCGACGTGAGCCTTCCGCCGAGAAGATCGATCGCTGGAGGTTGGGCTTACGTCCGGGAGAGAGTAGATCGGGGAAGAAGGGCGGTGCCAGGCGGCGTGGGGGGAAGAGGAGAGAACTGCAGGGTACAGTCCAGATCGCGCGAGAGAAAAAGAGAAATAGGGCGTGCGGGAGAGAAATAGAGAAAAGGGCGAGCGAGTTTGATGCTGGGGGTAAAATGGGAAACACCCAAAATCAGTCAAATTCAGTTGCCGGGAGTGAGGCCCGACCGGGGGGGAGGAAGTGAAAAGAAAGCACGTGGATCACCTCGACTCCACATGTAATTCTTATGGTGCAACGTGAAGCAAACTTTTTAATATAATTCTTAGCTTTCTCTGCTGCCTTCACCGCAGAATTTTTTAATCAAGCATCATACAGTGACAGGGTTGGGACCATGCATGGCTGACGTGGGAGTTTTCCGACAAAAGATGCATAATCGCCGGAAGTTGAACGAAAATTATAGACAGCGTGCTGCATGGAGGCCGACGTTCAGCCCAATTAGTCGTGGGACATGCAGCTAGTTAGCTATGTTATGCAACTGAATTTTAGGACTGGCGCCTTTAGGCTTGAGTAAAGTTCACTTAGGCTCAATTTGGGGATTTGGATTCTCTTCATTTGGCATACCAAATGAAGGTTTATTTTTTTGATGTAGATACATTTTTGATTCGATCTAATGATGTAAATTTTTTTGAATAAACAAAAATATAGAAGGATTGTTGAAGCCAGGAAAAATCTCAATCTCAGAAATCAGACCAATGCCGCCTAAGGTTACCGACTCAGGGACAAGATGGGATGGCTAGGGTGACTAGGATGAAGAACCAGGTCAAGCAGGACCCCAGATGTTGCGGCAGAAAGGTCCCACCGCGTACCCGGATGCTCGAAAGGAGCAGCCCTTTCTCAACCAAAGATGGCCGAACTGGGTACGAGAGAAGCTAGCTGGCAACGAAGTCGCGAGATCGCGACTTGCTCTCTAAGGAAAAGGAATCCAAAGGCTTAGCTAGTATCCCGAAAATGAAGCTCGCGAGTATCCTGCAGAGGATTTCAAGTGCCTCACCTCGTACCCCCGGGGTCCTATTTATAGGCAAATCCAGGGGGGGTCATATTTATACCCCACCCCCTGGCGACTCGGCGACTTCCAGGAGCAACTCGCATATGCTGGGCGAGTATCCCGCCTAGTCGCATACCTGGCGAGTATGCGAGGGGAGCTCGCCATCCTCGCCCAGGCCTTCTATGCTCTTACGCGCTGATGTTAACTTCTGTCTTGACTTGTTGACCTTGACTTCTGCTGACCTGGCCGTGGTAGGACCCATCCTCGACGAATACGGGTTGTACACAATCACCGCTCTTTTCGAGCGACGTAGGAACTCGGAAAGAAACATCCAACACTTTTTCGGCGAGCTACTATGCCGAGTATCATGGTTGCTCGCGCTTGATGACTGCCTGCCGATCTCTATAAATAGGGGGGCCTGGTTTTTCAGCCGGATTTTGAAAGCTCGCGCATAATGTCAGACGCCGAGAAACTTCTTCAAGACAGTCTCGTCGCGCTAACTGACATTCTCGGCATTGCCAAGCCAAAAAGTCTGCGCGAAGAAGACGCCATCGCCGACCTCCCCCCCCCCCCCCCAAGAAGAAGAAAACCAAGAAGACAAAGAAGAAACCCGCCTATGACGCGGTTGACCCTCCGCCACCTCCTGCGCAAGTCGCGGCTTCGACTAGCGATCCCGCGCGCTCTGCCAGTACGCTGAAGTTGCTCAGCGACCTGGGGCTTGACGACATCCCCAATGCCGTCGCCCCTGATGCGAGTCTCCTTAGCTCGCTGGACATCCCGGAACTCGCCTCCAACCTGGCCCCGGAACTCGCCTGCACCCCGGCGCCGCGGCAGGTTGAAGTCGTCTTACTGCCAGGTCATCATGTTGCCGAGATATATTATTTTTTATGTTGATTGCCGCCTACTTCTCGCTGACTCTATTTCGATACTCACAGATTCTCCGCCGGAGGTCGCCGACATGGTCTTGAATGTCGCCCCGCTGAACTCCGCGCCGCTGCTCACCCTCTCGGCCGAGAGACCAGTAAGGACTGCACACACGGTCTGGATCAATGTTGGCGCCAAGAGGGTATCTGAGACCTCGATTCCTGCGGTGAGCAAGGAACCATCGCTGAAGAATCCTTCGCCAAAGCTGGTGGTGCCGGCGAGCAAGGACATTCCGGCGAGTAAGGTCCCGCCCGCCCCTGCGTGTTGGGTACATTGGTTAAATGTACCTGATTTGAAGAAGCCTCACCCAACTCAATGATATACATCAAAATGTATTTGATGTGTTTTTGAGTTACTTGTGTAGGTTAAGTATTTGCAGGACTGAAGCAAAAATTTCTAAGTCCATGTGTCGACACCCAGAGGGAAAGTGTCGACACTTAAGAAGACTTGTGTCGACACCCAGGCAAGCAGTGTCGACACTTGGAGTCATTGTGTCGACACCTGGGATGCAGAGTCGACACCAGACACAAAGTGTCGACACAAGGAGCTGTGTCGACACTCAATGAAGAAAGTACAGTAAAGCAGTGTCGACACTTAACAGCAGTGTCGACACCCAGTGAAGCTGTGTCTACATCAGAAAGTGTCGACACTTGTAGCTGTGTCGACACTCAGCAAAAGTCTGCAGAGACTAAGTACAAGTGTCGACACCCAGAACAATGTGTCGACACTCAACAGAAGAGTCAGCACTTGAAGTAAGTGTCGACACCAAGAACATTGTGTCGACACTCAACAGAAGACTCAACACTTGAAGAAAGTGTCGACACAAGGAGCTGTGTCGACACTTAGTAAAGAACAGCAAGATCAACAAATTATTCTAAGTACAAGTGTCGACACTATGGGAATGTGTCGACACTCAGCTGAAGTCTCAACAAGAAGAAGAAGTGTCGACACCCAAAGCAATGTGTCGACACTCATCAAGTATCAACATGAAGATGTGTCGACACCAAGAAGCAGTGTCGACACTTAACGGATTCAACACATGAAGATGTGTCGACACAAACGAGATGTGTCGACACTTAGAAGAATTCAGCAAAAGATAGAAGATCAAGTACTTGTGTCGACACTCAACTTCAGTGTCGACACTTGAAGAAGAATCTGTGTCGAGATATAGTATCTACAATACAAGGAGTTGTGTCGACACCTTGTAGACTTGTGTCGACACTTACACAACTTGTGTCGACACTTGGTCTATAAGTGTCGACACTTAAAGACAGAAAGTCTCGACACTATCAGACAGTTAGAGATTTTCAAGAATTGACTGGATGACTTGACAGCTGCCGTTCCAGCCGGTCTACAGCACCTGTCAGAGATGTCAGAAATCAGTTATGGACCGGACCAGTCGGTTACCATGAAGAATGCCTATAAATAGGATCTTACAGTCTACAGAAACTGTAGTTGTAGTTGTTCAGATTGTTGTTGAACAAGTTATTAAAGTGGTACACAGAGTTATTGATCAAGTATCAAATCAAGAAGATCTAGCTGTCCAAGTGCAGATCTAAGAAGTTGGAGAGAGAGGGCTCCATCCAAGAAATCAGCCGTTGGAACTAGGCTGAGAAGAAGGGTTCAGATTTATTCTGGATCTTAAGAAGCAGAGATCAAGGATCAACTGCAGGAGGATTCATTCTTATTCAGTTCTACTTTCAAGAAGCTTTGAAGAAAGCTAAGTCAGATTGAATCCAGCTGAGTTCTTCCAAGAACTCATCAAGAAACTCACAACTTGTCACAACCCGCATTTTCTCAACGGTAAAAATCGTATCAGAGTGAGAGAAAACACGTGCCGTGATGCCACGTCGTGCAGGGGATAACTGCACACGCTCAGGCAAGACTCCAGACGCTAAATTTTTAGGAAAACGTAGATTAATTAAGGTAGAGAATCAATTAAGTTGAAAGGCCGTATCCCTCGGCACGGTGGATCAGCTAGTCCACAGCTAAAACTATATTTATACGCAGCAGAAAATACTTTGGTTCAATTAAGATGACACCCTAAAGGAGCGTAAGTGTCCCCGGGGGACATCTTATACGAGCATGACTCTAAGGTGAATATAATAGGTACATAAAATAAGTAGTGATTTACGTTGAGGAAAGTAGTGTCTTTGATTTAACAACATGTTATGCATGGGGGTACATATAATAATACTTTTAGGTTTTTAAAATATCTAACATGCAACCTGGCATAAATCCTTCCCAGAAGCAAGTGACCAACCACAAAAGGGCAAAATCAGCAGTTTAATTTCATATCCAGCATCACAAGAAGCCACCAGTGGGCGTCAACAACCTGACACGAACCCACTGGCGAGTATGTATGTCTATACAGAAAAGTAAGGAACTACCTCACAGCAACGGGAAACAGCAAACTCAGCAACCCTAGAGGCCACCAACAGCCCCTCCAAAAGAACTAGCCGCAGAACTGGCTACAACCTGGACCTGAGGCATTCAAGAAAAGAACACCTCAGCAAGGAAACAATCAAAAGTAAATAGAGCAATAGGTTAATGAGCAATAAGATGAAGGGGGTACCAACCCGGCAACAAACTGCTATAAGTAAAAGAAAAGGAGAATGACAGAAGAAAAAGAGTACGGTAAAAAACACCGCAGAGCACAACAAGTGCGAGCAGTAAAACCAAGATATCTTACCAAGAGAACCTGCAACAGCAACAAGACCTGTATATATGCCAAAAGAAAGGAAAGCATAAACAGGAAAGGGTCTAATAGTCCTAACACGTGGGTAAGCGGCAGTGGTCAAAACATGGGTCTGAATGCATAGCCAGAATCAGACCCAAAAAGGGGCTAAGGGGTCAAACAGTGGCAGCTTTAGGGTCCCACACACACCAACCCAAACCGGGGCAAAAGGCGGTGGCCACAGCTCTCCACATAAAACCACCCCTCCAGAGGCCACCAAAACTCCACCACCTGCCACAACCCAAGAGTCGGCATGCAGAAATTAGCCGAACACCCAAAGCGCCCCCCCTGGGGAAAAGTCACTCTAACAATCCTAAGAAACACACGAACCCAAGGCAAAAACGTCGGGTCCAACCGACGCGGCCTTGCACGCCTCACCCGAACCAACCTCGAGTTACCTGACCCCAAACCAAGCGCAGCACCAGTGTCGACACGATGTGTCGACACCTCGACAAGCCGGTGTCGACACAAGGTGTCGACACAACCACGGCTGGTGTCGACACCAAGTGTCGACACTACAGCGGCCAGTGTCGACACAAGGTGTCGACACTGCCGCGGCTGGTGTCGACACCAAGTGTCGACACCACTGCAGCCGGTGTCGACACAAGGTGTCGACACTGCCGCTGCTGGTGTCGACACCAAGTGTCGACACCACTGCAGCCGGTGTCGACACATGGTGTCGACACAGCCGCTGCTGGTGTCGACACCAAGTGTCGACACCACGACTGGCCGGTGTCGACACCAAGTGTCGACACCCAGACTGGCCGGTGTCGACACGACAGTGTCGACACCTCACACGGCAACAGGAGCCAGAGCCAGCAGACATCAGCAAAACGAGAACAGGGATTCCCTCTTCTCTCTCGAGTACAACCTACATCAGCAATGGTAACCACTCGACCTATACCAAACCAAATCTGTCCCTAATAGACGCAATCCCTCAGGAAACCTGAGATTTACTGGACGCTCCTACATTAACCACAGTATGATCGGGCACAAACCCTAACTTACACCTAAGATCTGAATAAGAAAGAGAGCAAAATTAGCTCAAAAGAAAGACAAAGATCAGCTTTGGCAAGGATGATGGGACATCACTTGCCTCAATACCAGAAAAGCTTGGCCGGCGGCGTCCCCCACTCTCGGATCTAGCCGCAGAGCACCAGCTGAGGAGCAAAAAGAGTGCAGATCCAGGCAAGGGCAGTCCAGATCCACTCTCGAAACCAGAATCCGACCGCAAAAACTCCAGGAAGACGGCGTCCGAAGGCTAGGGTAGGCCGGCGACACACTTCCTCTTGCACAGGCGACGGGCGATGGCTTCTTCCAAACAGAGAAACTGGAAAAGAACCAAAAAGAACCCAGCCCTAATCTGACCCAAGACTAAATATATCTGCAGTAATAATAATAAACAACAATACCTAATAATAATTATTTACACTTAACAACAAAACGACCCAAAACCCGAAACTTCTCGGAAAAAGACGAAATTTAAGCCGCAGCTAAAAACCCACGCTACGAACGCAACTACGAAGTCGAAATTAGCATTCGACGAACAAAACCCGGGATAAGACCTCCCGAAGCCAAAACACAAGCATTCCCTAAGAGGCCCAACCGAGTCGTCAAACGGACTCCGGCTAGCTGGGGAATCTTGCTAACAGGCTACAAACAAGCTACACCGGGAATCCTAAGAGCTAAGACCACGCTCTACAACGGCAAAAGCCGGAAATACGCCATCGTAACGCCAGCCATAGATCAAACAAAGCACAGAAAAACCGGGGGCGTTACAGCCACTCCCCCTAAAAGAAAGTTTCGCCTCGAAACTTTACTCACAACACTCCTATAAGGTAGGAGAGAGAAAAAGAGCCAGGAAAGAACCATAAATAAATAGGAACAAAACAGAGCATACCAGGCACAAGATCAGGGAAACAGATGAGGGTGAGCCTCCCTCATATCCGACTCCAACTCCCAAGTTGCGCTTTCCACATCCTAATTCCTCCGTAAAACTTTAACCATAGGAATAGTCTTCTTCCGCAACGTCCGAACTTGAGAATCCAAAATGCGGACAGGCACCTCCACATAAGAAAGATTCGGCTCCAACTGCGGCACAGAATCCAAAACCTGCCGGCCATGTGCCACACATTTACGCAGCGGACTGACGTGAAAGACATCATGCACGCCAGGGAAATTTGCGGGCAAAACCAGCCTGTAGGCTGATACCCCAATCCGCTCAACAATTGGAAACGGCCCCACGTACCTCGGGTCCAACTTCCTATTCTTGCCAAACCGCTTGACTCCAATCAACGGGGAGACCTTTAAGAACACCGAGTCCCCCACATCAAATTCCAAGTCAGATCTACGCCGATTGGCGTTCTTCTCATATCTCTCCTGGGCCATCCGAAGCTTTTCCCGAACAAGCTTCACAGCGGTTTCCATTTCCTCAAGCGCTTCTGGACCCAACAAAGGTCCCTCGCCAAGCTCAGCCCAAAACAAGGGAGTCCTGCAGCGCCTCCCATACAAAGCTTCAAAAGGAGCCATTTGCAAGCTTTCTTGATAACTGTTGTTATATGCGAATTCCATAAGCCGCAAGCGCTCGTCCCACGCCCCTCCGTGCTCCAGAATATAGCATCGGATCATATCTTCCACAATCTGATTCACTCGCTCTGTCTGACCATTGGTCTGCGGATGATAAGCCGTGGAATATCTCAAATCTGTACCCAACCCCTCTTGAAGGCTCTTCCAAAAACGAGACGTAAACCTGGAGTCTCGGTCTGATATGATACTTACGGGTACACCATGCAACCTGAAAACCTCTTCCAAATACAGTTCGGCTATCTTCCTCATCGGATAATTGATCTTAAATGGTACGAAATGAGCACTTTTCGTCAATCTGTCTACGATCACCCAAACTGAATCATGCCCTTTAGGAGATCTCGGTAAGCCTGTAATGAAATCCATCGAGATACTCTCCCACTTCCACATCGGGATCTCCAAGGGAGTCAGCTTGCCACCAGGCCTTCCGTGGTCGGCTTTCACACGCCTGCAAGTGAAGCACTCAGAAACAAATCTGGCTATGTCCTTCTTCATACCGTACCACCAGGCAATCTGTTTTAAATCATGATACATCTTGGTAGACCCTGGATGGTAGGCAACACTAGATCCGTGGGCGTCTCTGCACACCATATCTCGGATACCCCCAACTGCGGGGACGCAAAACCTGCCACGGTACTTCAAGGTACCCGCATCATCTATAGAGAAATCTGGTAATTCACCCTTTTCAGCTCGAAGATACAAATGCAGAAGATCGGGATCGTCCTTCTGATGCAGTCTCGTAAGCGTAATCCACGAAGGTTCTGCTGCTGCTATGCTACTCTGCGAATCACAGCTTCCCACAGAGATGTCCATCAATAGAAACTCTTCTACTAGACGCTCGGCGGAGAGATTAAAAATCTTACCCGACTTCCGACTCAAGGCATCAGCCACCACATTGGCCTTGCCTGGATGATACTGAATTTCAACATCATAGTCGGCCACGTACTCCAACCACCGCCGCTGGCGCAGATTTAATTCTTTCTGTGTGAAGACATACTTCAGACTCTTATGATCCGTGAAAATCTTGCACTGCGCGCCATATAGCAAATGCCTCCACAACTTCAGTGTATAGATCACAGCTGCAAACTCCAGGTCATGCGTAGGGTAATTCCTCTCGTGAGTCTTTAGCTGCCTCGACCCGTACGCAATCACCTTTCCGCCCTGCATCAAAACGCAGCCCAGACCGACATGCGACGCATCCACATAAATATCATACTCACTACCCTCCGCAGGCAAAGACAAAATTGGAGCCGAACATAACCTTCTTTTTAATTCCTCAAAAGCCTTCTCACACTTGTCATTCCATATAAAGGCTACATTCTTCTGCGTTAACTTGGTCAACGGCGCGGACAAGGTAGAGAAACCTTCTACAAATCTTCTATAATAACCAGCCAAACCCAAGAAGCTTCTGATCTCTTTGGGGGTAACAGGTCTCACCCATTCCATAACCGCAGCGATCTTTTCTGGGTCCACCGATATTCCATCCTTATTAATCACGTGGCCTAGAAAAGAAACTTGAGGCAACCAAAATTCACACTTGCTCAGCTTGGCGTATAGCTTATGGTCTCTCAGAGTCGCCAAGACCAGCCGCAAATGTCGATCATGCTCCTCTGCATTCTTAGAATATACCAAAACATCATCTATAAAGACAATCACGAACTTATCTAAAAAATCCTTGAAAACTCTGTTCATCAAATCCATAAAAGCTGAGGGCGCATTAGTTAAACCGAATGACATAACCATAAACTCAAAATGCCCATGACGAGAGCAGAACGCCGTCCGCGGAACATCTGACTCCCGAATCCTCAACTGGTGATAGCCCGAACGAAGATCTATCTTGGAAAACACGGCACTACCACGCAGTTGGTCAAATAAATCATCGATTCGCGGCAAAGGGTACCTGTTCTAATAGTAACCTTGTTCAGCTCTCTATAGTCGATGCATAACCTCATCGACCCATCCTTCTTTTTAACAAACAACACTGCGCACCCCAAGGCGAAGAACTCGGCCTTATAAAGCCCTTTTCCAAAACTCATCCAGCTGAACCCGCAACTCTTCCAGCTCTCGCGGGGCCATCGGTACGGCGCTTTACGATAGGACGCGTGCCTGGCTCCAAATCTATAGCAAACTCAACATCTCGATCGGGTGGAAGACCGGGAAGATCATTAGGAAACACATCGGAGAAGTCACACACCACAGGGATCTCTTCCAAACGGGGCATACTAACAATCGACCCTACCAGGAAACCACACAGGCAAAACAGCCAGAAACAAGCAACTTCCGAGCACGCACCGCAGAAATGATTGGAGACTCCTGGAGAGAATACCCATAAACGCTCCCTGGCTGACCGTTGTCTTTGACGAAGTCCAAGCGCTTACCCTTGCACTGGATCACAGCATCGTACCTTGACAACCAGTCCATGCCCAAGATAACGTCGAAGTCCTCCAGGTCAATCACCTTCAAATTTGCCTTGGCTAGAAAATCTCCCAACAAAATTGGACAATCTAGGATACCCAGGTCTGAAACCACAGAGTCACCGGAGGGGAACTTAACGCAGAAGGCACCGCCAACACGATCTAGGCCCAAACGAACCGCTCCACGAAGGCTCTAGCCACAAACGAGTGGGTAGCGCCAGAATCGAAGAGAACGCGGCCCAGCGGTTCTTTACCTTAAATCGCCCTACGAATTGCATACGCATCTAAGGCAACAAGCGCTTAAACGAAACTTCAACGAGAAGGGAACGTAACGAAACGACTGGGGAGGAGTCGAACCTGAGATAACCTGGTCGAGGTCTGCGCTTCGTCTGCTGAGAGCACATTTAGCTTCCTCTTTCCTTTATCCATTTGTTGAGGCGGTGGCAAAGCCTGAAGGGGAACTGGCTGCAGAATAGACTGGGTCTGAGGGCACCTTGTCTTGAGATGACCCTTCTGGCCGCACTGAAAACAGACCTTATCCTTTAACCAACAACGGGCAGCCTCATGCCCCTTCCTTCCACACAAGGCACACACCACGTCTCCCTTAGAAGTACCCTGAATCGCGTACACCTGATCCTTCTTCTGCGCTCCCAATCTTTTGAAAACACTTCTCAAAGGGGTGGCCTGGCCGGCCACAAAAGCTACAAATCTCTTTGACCTTCTTTCTTGCGACAGCATCAGGTTCCTGAGGGCTCTTCCCTCCACGGACTTCCGCTTATCTTTCCTTAGCTGCTGGCCTCTTTTCTTGGCATTCTCAATGGCCTCAACTCTCAAAGCAGCTTCAACCGCACTGGCGTAACTGACTGCTCCATAGGAATTCGCTTACTGTTGTATGTCGCTTCTTAGTCCACCCATAAATCGCTTAACTCGGTCTGCCTCAACACTCACCAGACCGGGGCAAACCGACTCAACTTACTAAACTCAATCTCATACTCACTGACCGTGAGTTTCCTCTGCTTTAAGTGAAGAAAGTCATTCATTAGCGGTCCCGCTCGACTGAAGACAGAAACTTACTTAACAACAGCACCTTAATGACTCCCAAGTGCAACCTGCCACTAAGCTCTCTTTCTCCCTCAGCCACCAGTTCTTTGCCAAGCCCTTGAGCTGGTAGGCAGCGAGCATCACTCTCTGATCGTCCGTAATCCCTGAGTACGAGAACATTTCCTCAATGGTAATCAGCCAGTCATCCAAAATCATAAAATCTGCCTGCCCATCATAGGTAGGGGGTCTCAGCCGCTGAAACTGGGATATGAACGCCATCTCCGAAGGCACTACAACCATAGGCACGGGAGGAGCGGTGGGGCAGAACAGCTACCCCCTCTGTGGGGTTCTGAGCTCTCGGGGGCTGTCCCGCCACAACTGATACGAGGGACTGAATCTGAGCCTGCATGGCCACTACCTGCCTCGATAACTCCTCATTACTCTGCCGCAAGCTTTCTACCAACGCATCGCTCTGCGCTCCTGACGTCTCACCTCGGATTGGGGGTTGATCTCGTCGCAGGACGTCTCGCCATCCTAGAATCGCACAAGCTTTAGACAAATCCTAGCCCATCAACTAGAACAAAACTACCCGGTACGGACAAACACACTTAAATATGAACTTCAACTGCAAAACTTGCTCTGGGAGTTGTTTTTACCATAATGATGTTATGCTTATCCTAAGATGGTTCACCACCATCATACTAACCTCAGGTGCCTAAACCATGAATGCATGTATTTGTATTCTCTTTGACTCAAAACCCAGTGTGTACATATGTCATCTTGCAAATCTTTAGCTTGGCACGTTGTGCTTATGAAATGATATGTTATGCATGATGTGCTATGCATTCTAAAAAAAAGCCTTAGTGCATGCCATGGGCGGCGTACACATGAAAAATGTTATGCATCCCATACTAACATAACATTCCCATGTAACGAAAAAAAGAAAACGTGCTAGCGCATCCATGTGGTGAGGTTATGCATCCCATACTACATAACCCTCACATGTTGCCTCCTATGGTGGTTCCATATACAAACACATATTATGCATCCCATACTACATAATATGCCCTGTATACTTCTTCATGCTCGTGAGTGTAGTGTTCGTGCTTCGGCCAAGACGTGCTGATGACATATCAGTGTGTGAATGGTATGATGCTAAACATAATGCAGACAAGGGAAAGGTTGCCCAACCATTTGTCAAGGAACCTCCCTCTGATACCAACTGTCACAACCGCATTTCTCAACGGTAAAAAATCGTATCAGAGTGAGAGAAAACACGTGCCGTGATGCCACGTCGTGCAGGGGATAACTGCACTCACCTCAGGCAAGACTCCAGACGCTAAATTTTTAGGAAAACGTAGATTAATTAAGGTAGAGAATCAATTAAGTTGAAAGGCCGTATCCTCGGTACGTGGATCAGCTAGTCCACAGCTAAACTATATTTATACGCAGCAGAAAATACTTTGGTTCAATTAAGATGACACACCCTAAAGGAGCGTAAGTGTCCCGGGGGACATCTTATACGAGCATGACTCTAATGTGATTATAATAGGTACATAAAATAAGTAGTGATTTACGTTGAGGAAAGTAGTGTCTTTGATTTAACAACATGTTTATGCATGGGGGTCATATAATATCCTTTTAGTTTTTTAAATATTTACAAATCAACCTCAACATTGCAACATGGTTGAACCTTCCAGCAGCAAGTGGACCAACCACAAAAGGGCAAAATCAGCAGTTTAATTTCATATCCAGCATCACAAGTGTTAAATTTTCTCAACGTGGTCAGCAAGATAGCCCAAACACCAAATTAATATCTTCGGAACTACCCAGTTCACACGCTGAACCGCGGAAACCCAAGGACTAGAAGGTTGCACCCAACAAACAATGGAAGCACAAGAAGATCTTATTATGCATTCACTTCATTACAATCCGAGGATACATAGCGAGACATGATTCGCTAGTATTACAGCTGTAAACAGAAAGAACCAAAAACAAGCCGGGCGGACAGAACTCCAGTCCGCGAGAGCGAGGTCGCCGAGACCGCCGAGACCGCCCAAGCTATGCTGCAATCCGCCGAATACCACGGAGTCCCGCCGAGACCGCGAGGTCGCGCGGACAGAACGTTATTCGCCTCCTGCTGAACCCGAACTGAGGAACACCCCTACCCGCCTGAAGCCGGGACAGGTTATTGAAGCTGGGAAAGTTGAAACAGAACTGACAAGCCGCAGAGCGACCTCCTGCTGAGTCCGCAGAGACCGCACACTTCCAACGCACGGACCGAAGTCACAGCCAAACTCCTGGCTCCTTGAAGTTATCCGCGCGACCTGCACACAGCAAACCGTCAGCCTGAAACAATCCGTGCGGACTGAAAAACACAGACCGCAGCACTCGCCCAACCCAAATTACTGTTCACTCACGTTACTCAGGTTTTTTGTAGATGTGCCAGGGGGGTCCTATTTATAGGCCAGGTGAGGAGTGTGGTCACCGCCCATGAGATAGCGACACCGCCCCAGCCCGCGCGGAACACAAAACGACTGTCCGCTCAGTCCGCGAGGACTTAGCCAGTCACCAGGGAAACCGCCAGGAGCAAGGCAACCAATGACGAACCTCTCCAGTCCGCCCAAGCTAAGCGGACAAGGCACCAGCCCGCAAAGCTCCAACTGCTTCAGGACAGCACCTTCTTCAATGGCAGTCCGCACCAACCCGAGGCAGTCCGCAAGACTCACACCTCAATCCGCCACAAGTCACGACCAAAGGCAAAAAGCAACAGTCCGCCCCGTCACAGCGGACTTGGCGGATACGGCGGACACCATGAACTTGACACCAAGTGTGACCAAGTCCAAACCATTAAGGCCAGTGCGAGCATGGCGGACACAAAGTCCCGTCCGCCAAACACCTAGCACAGACCACAACCAGTCCGCGAGCTCCTCGCACTTGTCCAATGCAGTAGCTTCCTGCCGGACTCCAATCACAGTCCGCCAACCACGATCTCCACAGCAAACACCTGCTGTGCCACCGAACTTGACAAGGCCTCAGCCAAGCTCTAGGCTCAGTCCGCAACAGCCAGAACCGCGACACTCCAGTCCGCAAGCTATCCGCGAACTCGAACCAACCCGCCAACAGCACAAACTTGCACCCGCGACCACTGAGCAATGCACCAGTCCGCAAGCCTCTCTATCCGCAGATACCAGGCCGCACCAAACCGCGGACACCATGCAACAACCGCTCAGAACACAGCCGGCTTCCACCAGACTTTTCACCAGGCCGCAACATCAGTCCGCCCAGTCCGCCCAGTCCGCCAAAGCTGTCCGCACAGGCCGCGCGGCCTTCCCGTCACCCACTTCCACTTCACAAATTCAACACTCCCCCTTGAAGTGAGAAGTGGTGACCAAGCCCAGCAAGCTGCGCAAGCGTTCAAAAGGGCCCCTTCGACAGCGGCTTCGTGAAGATGTCAGCAAGATTATCTTCACTCCGAACATGCCCGACCAGCAGAGACCCTCCAACACCTTTCCTCCTGATGAAGTGGTGATCAATCTCTATTGCTTGGTCCTGGCGTGACACACTGGATTGTTTACCAGTTTTAGAGCACTCTCATTGTCACCCCGGAGTAAAAGTAGGCCCTTGCATCTTATGAACATCCTCTATGAGTCTCCTCAACCAAACAGCTTCCCGAGCAGCCAAGGCCGAAGCCTTATACTCCGCCTCCGTGGTTGAAACCGAACACACCGAGTCCTGCTTCTTGCTACACCACGAGATGCTAGCTGAACCGCAAGTGAACACATAACCTGAAGTAGACCTTCGATCATCCAGAATCACCGCCATAGTCCAGCATCGTGTCCGAGCAATGCAAACTCCGCATCCCTTCCATAGAGGAGTCCCATCTCAGAAGTCACTTGACATACTTCTGAATTCCCTTCGCCGCCACTAGATGAGATTGCCTTGGTTCAGCCATATATCGACTTACTCGGCCAACAGCATAAGCTATATCCGGCCTTGTAATCGTCAGATAGATCAAGCTCCCAACAAGAGCCCTGAACACCAAGGGATCATTAAGCACCCTTCCCTCATCTCGTCGAAGCTTCAGCCCAGGTTCCCAGTGGAGTAGAGCACTTCTTCCCTTCGCCCATGCCAAACCGCTTCACAATACGATCAGCATACCCTTTCTGGTAATGAGAATCCCGCACTCCTTCCTCTCCACTTCCAGACCAAGAAAGTGATGCAACTCTCCCAAGTCTTTCATCTCGAAGCGTATAGCAAGCTCTCCCCTGAGCCTTGCTACTTCCTCCTCCGAGTTCCCTGTGATGATCATATCATCCACATACAGCAGGACCAAGACTCTTAGCTCTCCCTTCTTCTTGACGAACAAGCTAGAATCCGAGTTAGAAGCCAGGTATCCACAGAACTGCAGGTACTCTGCAATCTTCCCATACCACGCTCGAGGAGCTTGCTTCAACCCATAGAGAGCTTCCTGAGTTTGCAGACATAGTCCGGATGCTTCTCAGAGACGAAACCAAGCGGCTGATCCATGAAGATGTCCTTGTCAATCTCTCCGCTAAAGAAGGCATTCTTCACATCGAGTTGCCACAACCTCCATCCCTTGCAAGCAGCCAAGGCGATCACCACTCTTACAGACGCATCTTCGCAACTGGACTGAATGTCTCCTCATAGTCTTCTCCATACTGCTGTGGATGACTCACCAGTTTGTCCCTATCCTGCTGTTTACGAAGCGACCAGGCGAGCCTTGAACCGATCAATGCTCCCATCAGCCTTCTTCTTCAACTTATACACCCACTTGCAAGTATCCGGAGTAATGCCATCAACCTTGGGCACAAGGTCCCAGGTTTCATTCTTCAGAGCATCAATCTCTTCCTTCATGGCACCTTCCCACTCCTTCACTCAGGCCTCGTTGAAGCTTGCAGGCTCTCGCTCATCCAGAGAGACCCGAAAGAAACAGGAGACAAAGCTCATGCATTCCCATCACAGTACCGAGCCGGTGGCTTAACCACCCTCTTCGATCTCCGAAGACACGGCTCCTTGCTGACGGCTTCCGTTGCTTTTCAGGCTCCACTCCTACCTGGGGCAAGCATTGAGCAGTGCTCCCCTGCTTCCTGAGCCAGAAGGCTCAGCCTCGGAGTTCGAAGCAACAGGAGCTGCTGGAGAAACAGCAAGCTCCTCTTCCAAGCCTTCAGCAGCCTCCACCGGTGCTTCCTCAACCTTGCTACTTCGGTAGGCTCCACCGAGCCACCTCCATATGACGTCAGCTCGTCAAAGACAACATCTCTTGACACCACGAACTTCTTCGTCACAGGGTCCATGCACTTCCATCCCTTCTTCGCTCATCATAGCCAACAAAGACAAGTTTCCTTGCCTTCGCATCCAGCTTTGTCCGTGACGCATCCGGGCACTGCACGTAGCAAGTTGAACCGAACACCCGAAAGTGTCCAACACTCGGCTTCTCCTTCAGCAACAGCTCAATGGGCGTCTTCATGTTGATAGGGCTGAGTGGCATCCGGTGATAACATATGCAGCACAAGACATTCCCTCCGCCCAAAAGGACCTCGGGATATCTTTCGCATGCAGCCAGCATTTGCAGGTTTCCGTCAAATGACGGATCTTCCGCTCCGCTACCCAATTTTGTTGTGGAGTGTGAGCACATGTAAGCTCCGTTGGATCCCGTGCTTCCTGCAGAAGTTAGAAAACTCGGAAGAGACAAACTCTCCCCCGTTATCAGTTCGAAACTTCTTAATCCGCCAAGCCAAGGGCCTTCTACCAACTCCTTGAACTCCACGAACAAACGAAGGCATCCGACTTCTCCTTTAAGAAGTACACCCAAGTATACCTTGAGTAGTCATCAACCAAGACAAGCATGTATTTGCTTCCACCAAGACTGGCAGTAACAGTCGGTCCCATCAGGTCGCCATGAATACACTCCAATGGTTTCTTGCTCCTTGTTTGAGATTTATCAAACGGAAGGCGATGTGCCTTACCGTATTGACAGCCCGCACAAACATGCCATCACCAAAGGAGGACAACATCGGCAACCCCCTCACCAGATTCTACTTGCCATTGCCTTCAGCTTGTCCATGCCAACATGCCCAGCCTCTCATGCCAGATAGCCGCACTATCATTGGCCCTCATCTTATCAACATAGGCACTGGTGGAAAGAACAAACAAGTTCTTCACCCTCCTCCCAACATGAGCAACATCAGCCTTTACCGCTGATACGTTGCGAAGGAACCTCACGTCTGTTGGCCCAAACAGAACGTGATACCCAGCGTCCACCGCGTTGGTCACCGAGAAGAGGTTCTTCTTCATGCCCGGCACGTGATACACACTCCTTAACGTGATTGGCCCTGATCACTACCCAAAGACACGACCCCCTCCTTCTCTACTGCATAAACAGTATTATCAGCAGTGATAATAGCTTCATTACCTGAGTAAGCCTGCATGAGGTGAACTTCGACTTGTCCGGTGAGGTGATGACCACACCCCGAGTCGACGATCCACTCGCTGTTGAAGTCCTCAGCGATAAGGCCCGGACACAAGTGCCCGTCATGAAAGCTCCTCCCCATTCTGCTTCTTCACTTCGTGAGCAAGCTTCCTCCTTTCCCGCAGCATGCCCAGGCTGCAGTTTGACCTTGCAGTCCCGCTTGAAGTGCCCTCGCTGATGACACCGGTAGCACTTCAGATTCTCTTCAGTCCTTAGGAGCATTGCTCTCTCGCGGCGGATATGAAGTTGAAGTCTCCTTCTCAACAGGGCCTGCACCTTCTTCTTCTTCTTCCCTTCCCATCCCTTCTTCTTGCCTGAGAAGAGAGCTCGCTGCCTTCCTGATTCAGATACACTCCAGCCATCTGCTTTTGCTAACTCTCCTGCGAGGCAAGCAGATTCTCCAGCTCCAGCAACGACGGCTGAGTAGCCACCCTTGAACAGATGTAACAAAGGCCACATACTCCTTCCGCAAGCCGCGGAAAATGTGCCTTTTCATCTTTGCCTCAGAGATGGCTCATCAGGATCCAGCGCCGACAGCTCAGCACACAAGCTCTTCATCTTTAAGAAGTTACTGGAGATGGAAAGGTCTCCCTGAGTTGCCCTGGCCAACTCATTCTCCAGGAACTGAAGCCGCGCCACATTCTTCCTATTGAACAACTCATCAATGGTTGTCCAAATATCAGCAGCCGACTCACATCCAATGATGTGATCAAACAGTTCCGGAGAGACAGCTCTCTTCAGAACGAACTCTGCCTTAGCATTAGTTCTTCTCCAGAGCCTCACCTGTTCAGCAGTTACCGAAAGCAGCAGTTACTTCCTGTCTGTCGTCTCCACCGACGACTTCCCACAGCTCCTCGCCCAGAAGATAACTCTTCATGCACGACTTCCACTTTTATAGTTAGTCGGCGATAGAGTTCAATGCCCAGACCTCTTGCTAAGCTTCCTTCCATTGCAATCACCTGTTGGTACCCTTCAGCAGCTCCGAGCAACACCACAGGTTGATCACCACTCAATCACTGAGTAACAACACTGCTGACCTCCGCTCACGCAACTGAACCTCCGCAACCTCAGGAACCTCCCTCTGATACCATGTTAAATTTCTCAACGTGTCAGCAAGATAGCCCAAACACCAAATTAATATCTTCGGAACTACCCAGTTCACACGCTGAACCGCGGAAACCCAAGGACTAGAGGTTGCACCCAACAAAACAATGGAAGCACAAGAGATCTTATTATGCATTCACTTCATTACAATCCGAGGCATACATAGCGAGACATGATTTCGCTAGTATTACAGCTGTAAACAGAAAGAACCAAACACAAGCCGGGCGGACAGAACTCCAGTCCGCCGAGACCGCGAGTCGCCGAGACCGCCGAGACCGCCCAAGCTATGCTGCAATCCGCCGAATACCACGGAGTCCGCCGAGACCGCGAGGGTCGCGGGACAGAACGTTATTCGCCTCCTGCTGAACCCGAACTGAGGAACACCCCTACCCGCCTGAAGCCGGCGGACAGGTTATTGAAGCTGGGAAAGTTGAAACAGAACTGACAAGCCGCAGAGCGACCTCCTGCTGAGTCGCAGAGACCGCACACTTCCAAGCACTGACCGAAGTCACAGCCAAAACTCCTGGCTCCTTGAAGTTATCCGCGCGACCTGCACACAGCAAACCGTCAGCCTGAAACAATCCGTGCGGACTGAAAAACACAGACCGCAGAACACTCGCCCAACCCAAATTACTGTTCACTCACGTTACTCAGGTTTTTTGTAGATGTGCCAGGGGGGTCCTATTTATAGGCCAGGTGAGGAGTGTGGTCACCGCCCATGAGATAGCGACACCGCCCCAGCCCGCGCGAACACAAAACACTGTCCGCTCAGTCCGCTAGGACTTAGCCAGTCACCAAGGGAAACCGCCAGGAGCAAGGCAACCAATGACGAACCTCTCCAGTCCGCCCAAGCTAAGCGACAAGGCACCAGCCCGCAAAGCTCCAACTGCTTCAGGCAGCACCTTCTTCAATGGCAGTCCGCACCAACCCGAGGCAGTCCGCAAGACTCACACCTCAATCCGCCACAATCCACGACCAAAGGCAACAGCAACAGTCCGCCGGTCACAGCGGACTTGCGGATACGGCGGACACCATGAACTTGACACCAAGTGTGACCAAGTCCAAACCATTAAGGGCCAGTGCGAGCATGGCGGACACAAAGTCCCGTCGCCAAACACCCAAGCACAGACCGCAACCAGTCCGCGAGCTCCTCGCACTTGTCCAATGCAGTAGCTTCCTGCCGGACTCCAATCACAGTCCGCCAACCACGATCTCCACAGCAAACACCTGCTGTGCCACCAGAACTTGACAAGGCCTCAGCCAAGCTCTAGGCTCAGTCCGCAACAGCCAGAACCGCGGACACTCCAGTCCGCAAGCTATCCGCGAACTCGAACCAACCCGCCAACAGCACAAACTTGCACCCGCGAGACCACTGAGCAATGCACCAGTCCGCAGCCTCTCTATCCGCAGATACCAGGCCGCACCAAACGCGGACACCATGCAAACAACCCGCTCAGAAACACAGCCGGCTTCCACCAGACTTTTCACCAGGCCGCAACATCAGTCCGCCCAGTCCGCCCAGTCCGCCAAAGCTGTCCGCACAGGCCGCGCGGCTGCTCCCGTCACCCACTTCCACTTCACAAAATTCAACAACAAGAAGCCACCAGTGGGCGTCAACAACTGACACGAACCCACTGGCGAGTATGTTGTCTATACAGAAAAGTAAGGAACTACCTCACAACAACGGGAACAGCAAACTCAGCAACCCTAGAGGCCACCAACAGCCCTCCAAAAGAACTTACCGCGCAGAACTTGCTACAACCTGGACCTGAGGCATTCAAGAAAAGAAACACCTCAGCAAGGAAACAATCAAAAGTAAATAGAGCAATAGGTTAATGAGCAATAAGATGAATGGGTACCAACCGGCAACAAACTGCTATAAGTAAAAGAAAGGAGAATGACAGAAGAAAAGAGTACGGTAAAAAACACCGCAGAGCACAACAAGTGCGAGCAGTAAAACCAAGATATCTTTACCAAGAGAACCTGCAACAGCAACAAGACCTGTATATATGCCAAAAGAAAGGAAAGCATAAACAGAAAGGGTCTAACAGTCCTAACACGTGGGTAAGCGGCAGTGGTCAAAACATGGGTCTGAATGCATAGCCAGAATCAGTCCCAAACGGGGCTAAGGAGTCAAACAGTGGCAGCTTTAGGGTCCCACACACACCAACCCAAACCGGGCAAAAGGCGGTGGCCACAGCTCTCCACATAAAACCACCCCTCCAGAGCCCCCAAAACTCCAACACCTGCCACAACCCAAGAGTCGGCATGCAGAAATTAGCCGAACACCCAAAGCGCCCCCCTGGGGAAAAGTCACTCTAACATCCTAAGAAACACACGACCCAAGGCAAAAACGTCGGTCCAACCGACGCGGCCTTGCACTCCTCCCCGAACCAACCTCGAGTTACCTGACCCCAAACCAAGCGCAGCACCAGTGTCGACACGATGTGTCGACACCTCGACAAGCGGTGTCGACACAAGGTGTCGACACAACCACGGCTGGTGTCGACACCAAGTGTCAACACTACAGCGGCCAGTGTCGACACAAGGTGTCGACACTGCCGCGGCTGGTGGTTCGACACCAAGTGTCGACACCACTGCCAGCGGTGTCGACACAAGGTGTCGACACTGCCGCTGCTGGTGTCGACACCAAGTGTCGACACCACTGCAGCCGGTGTCGACACATGGTGTCGACACAGCCGCTGCTGGTGTCGACACCAAGTGTCGACACCACTGCAGCCGGTGTCGACACATGGTGTCGACACAGCCGCTGCTGGTGTCGACACCAAGTGTCGACACCACGACTGGCCGGTGTCGACACCAAGTGTCGACACCCAGACTGGCCGGTGTCGACACGACAGTGTCGACACCTCACACGACAACATGATCCAGAGCCAGCAGACATCAGCAAAACGAGAACGGGGATTCCTCTTCTCTCTCGAGTACAACCTACATCAGCAATGGTAACCACTCGACCTATACCAAACTCAAATCTGTCCCTAATAGACGCAATCCCTCAGGAAACTGAGATTTACTGGACGCTCCTACATTAACCACAGTATGATCGGCACAAACCCTAACTACACCTAAGATCTGAATAAGAAAGAGAGCAAAATTAGCTCAAAAGAAAGACAAAGATCAGCTTTGGCAAGGATGAGGGACATCACTTGCCTCAATACCAGAAAAGCTTGGCCGGCGGCGTCCCCACTCTCAGATCTAGCCGCAGAGCACCAGCTGAGGAGCAAAAAGAGTGCAGATCCAGACAAGGGCAGTCCAGATCCACTCTCGAAACCAGAATCCGACCGCAAAAACTCCAGGAAGACGGCGTCCGAAGGCTAGGGTAGGCCGGCGACACACTTCCTCTTGCACAGGCGACGGGCGACGACTTCTTCCAAACAGAGAAACTGGAAAAGAACCAAAAAGAACCCAGCCCTAATCTGGCCCAAGACTAATATATGCTGCAGTAATAATAATAAACAACAATACCTAATAATAATTATTTACACTTAACAACAAAACGACCCAAAACCCGAAACTTCTCGAAAAAGACGAAATTTAAGCCGCAGCTAAAAACCCACGCTACGAACGCAACTACGAAGTCGAAATTAGCATTCGACGAACAAAACCCGGGATAAGACTCCCGAAGCCAAAACACAAGCATTCCCTAAGAGGCCCAACCGAGTCGTCAAACGGACTCGGCTAGCTGGGGAATCTTGCTAACAGGCTACAAACAAGCTACACCGGGAATCCTAAGAGCTAAGACCACGCTCTACAAACGGCAAAGCCGGAAATACGCCATCGTAACGCCAGCCAATAGATCAAACAAAGCACAGAAAAACCGGGGCGTTACACACCTCTCTCTTGTCTTTGGGTTGTTGAGTTAATATTTGTAAAATCATTTTTATCTTGTAGGATCATTTGGATCTGAGTGATTGTAAGCCTGTATCTATAAAGGCTGAGTGTAGGGTTAAGAGCATGAGTGTAGGAGATTGAAATCTCTGAGTGTAGGCCTTGTTGGCTGAGTGTAGGCCTTTGTCGCTGAGTGTAGGCTTTGTGGAAAAGCTGAGTTGTAAGGCTTTGGGCCTGAGGTGTAGGAACCGGTTTGGGTTCTGAGACAGTGGTGAAGTTTGGCCGAATCTAGTACACTGCTAGATAGGCGAAGGGGAAAGTGGATGTACCCAAAGCTTGGGGAACACTATAAAACTTTGTGTCTGCTGTGCTGTGATTGTGATTTGCTGTGTATGCTGTGTGATTGCTGTGCAAAAGTAGAGTAGATTCTGTGATATAACTGTTTGCTGCCATTAAAGTGTAAAAAGGTTTAAGTCACCTATTCACCCCCCTCTACGGTGTTTTAGGTACTATATCTTTCAGTGGTATCAGAGCCAGGTTCCTCAAAAAGGACTAACAGTCTGAGGAGATCCTGATTGACAGATTCAGTCTAAGACAAATTACAGATTCAAAAAAATGAAAATAAGAAACATGTGTTCTTACTGAGAATCACAAGAATTGGGTTCCATGAAATTACCTATATGCAGAAAGGAAATCTTTGGGATTTGAAGGAAAGTGTAAGGCTGTTTATGGAGGCCTCAGACCTAGAATCTACATCACAGTAAAGGAAGGGCCTTATGTGCCCATGAAGATATCAGTTCTAGATGCAAATCAGAGAACCCAAAGGATTTCTCTGAATGACTAAAGGATGAGATTGTCCTAGCCACCATGGACAAAGGGCACAAAACATTATAGTGAGTGCCATAGATGATGCACATTTCAGAATCTTATACACTGTAAGACAGCCAAAGAGATGTGGGACCACTCTTATTGTGTATATGGAGGGTTCTGAAGAAGTTAGACAAGATAGAAAATCCTTGCTAAATCAGGAGTATGAAAGTTTTAGACAAGGGAAGAGTGATAGCATAACTGAGTTGCTATAGGAAGTTCTACAGAATAGTGAATGAACTTATATCTTATGGAAGAGAGTTCAGCAATTATGGACTAAATGACAAGTTCCTAAGGTCCCTAACTAAAGATTGAGACACAAAGATTTGTGCTATTAGAGAAATGGCTAAGTTGGGGGAAATTCCTCCACCTACACTGTTTGACAAATTGTGTCATATGAAATGCAATTGACAGTGAGGAAAGAGGAGGAGAAATCAACAAGAACTGAACACAAGAAAGAACAGTAGCTTTCAAGACAGAAGCCTCCAGAAAGTGCAGGAATAAGTCACCAACTTCACCTCCAAAGGTAGTTGAATCAGAGTCAGATGAGTCAGTCAGCACAAAATCTGAAAGCAGTGAAAGTGATGAAGACTTTGCTGACCTTCCTACTAGAAATTTTCAGAAATTCTTGAAGAAGAAAAAGTGGAAGTCAAGGCCTTCTACTTCAAAAGGAAAGAAGATTTTTATCAGGATAAAAGGATTCAAAGAAGGACAGGAAGAGGACTAAATCTAGCAAGACAACTGGTTCTAAGATAGTGTGTTTTGCTGCAATAGACAGGACCATGTTATCGGCCTGATTGTCCTAAAAAGAGAAAAGAGTATAGTGACAAGGAAAAAG